>BCGS01000003.1:213714-245471 GCA_001599395.1 Scheffersomyces lignosus | reverse complement strand
CAGCGGAAGAAGATGCAGCGGAAGATGATTCAGCGGAAGAAGATGCAGCAGAAGAAGATTCAGCAGAAGATGATTCAGCGGAAGATGATTCAGCGGAAGATGATTCAGCGGAAGAAGATGCAGCAGAAGAAGATTCAGCAGAAGATGATTCAGCAGAAGATGATACAGCAGAAGATGATTCAGCAGAAGACGATGCCTCGGAAGACGATGCCTCGGAAGACGATGCCTCGGAAGAAGATGCCTCAGTAGAAGATGCAACTGAGGAAGACTCTGACGAAGATGCGGCAGAGGAAGATGCAGCAGATGAAGATGCTTCCGACGACGATGATGCCTCAGCTGATGATGAAGACTCGGATGATGAAGCAGCAGATGATGAAGCTTCGGAAGAAGAAGTAGCAGATGAAGATGAGGCTGATGAAGAGGATACTTCAGTAGGAGCTGGTGGGATTTCCTTACAGGCAGTACAAGCAGCAGGCATGCCTGGAGTTGGAGCGTCAGCATTGTATTGAATAGCACCAAGTGGAACAGAGAGTAACCCAAGTCCATCGTCAGTTGTAATCTCGAAATTATCTTCGACGTAGCCAAGACCAATATTGAACTGTTGAGACAATAATCCAGCACCACGAAGGGTCAAGATACCGGTTGTGGCATCATAATCCCAAGCAGAGAGAAGAGGCAAGGTAACAAGAGGGATATCTAAACCAATCTTGTTTCCATTACCGAAATTAGCAACGGTGAATGTTTGTGGAGTACTGATAGCCTCAACTCTCAAGGACGAATCTTCACTCTCTAAATAGATAGTTTGTGTTTGCTCAAATGTCAACAAAGCATTGGCAATGAAAACACTTGAATCAGGACCAGCGGTGATACAACCAGTACCCACGACAGCACTGGATTGTTGGTAGATTTCATTGTAAAGACAGATTTGACCGTCGTTGGTAATAGAACCAGCTGGTGCACCAAGAGTGACAACACCAGTAGATCTTTGGTTTTGATAAAAGACCATTAAACCATTGTTAATCCAAGAAGCAGAAGTGATGGACATAATTGGGACACCAACAGATCCATCTCCTCCCAAGTAAAACTCACCATCGTTGGTGAAGGAAGCTCCAACAAGTTGGTAAGTTGGGGCTGTTAAAGAATCAGCGGAATTGAAAACAGTGACACCATTTTCACCATTAACGATGGTGTTAATAATACCTGCTAATCCGACGGTCAATGCAATCAAGTTGTTGTTACTAGTGATAAAGAAGGAACCTTCAACATCAAGATTTCCGACAATGGCAGAAACCGCGTTGTTAACAATTGAATAGTAGACGCCAGCATCAACAGTAATGTCACCAACAGAAAGGTTAATAGTACCAGTTTCAATAGTATCTTCAGTGATCTCTTGTGCAAAGGCTCCGCCGAGCAGCAAGAGAGTCGGCACAATGTATTTTTTGAACAACATGTTGTACTAGTATTCGGTATTGAGGATATCAGTAAACCATACAAGTAATAACGGAAATCGTCACATTATATATATGTATTTTTTGTCAGCTTCCTGGTGTTCCTATGGGCATGTCTATTGGATAAATCCTTCTTTTGGAGGGTCTTTTTGCAGTTATTTGGCACCAGCCGTGAATTTCAGGAACAATAGACGACGTGCATGTCGTGAGGAACTATGCAGCAATTGAATACACTTTGCATTTGTCGATCCCTTTATTCCCATAAGGGCATAATAATATCCAATTTCAGTAGTAGTGACTGAAGTAAACATATCTAATCAGAACTACAGATGAGGTTGTCGACCCCTTGATGTTTAATACTGCTTCTGCTTCTGTGGATTATAAGACCGGTGATTTAAATTCCTTTTGCAGCCCAAAGGATCTAAGAATCTGAAGATCCTAATATTTTCTGAATGGGAGAAATATTATTTAGGCAGGCAAAGATTATTTGGGTAAAAGTCGTTTCTAAAAGCGTGTACCCCAACGGTAAAAGTAGCCTTTTCTCTGCTTTGGGATAAATTCAGCCAAGGGTCTTCTTCTACTTTTGGCCATTGTTCGACTTTGGTTTGTTTCTGTCTATTTCCGGTAATAGAGGGTTTCTGCAGAGATGTAATTCCGACTCATTTATTCTCTAGGTTTTACTCGGAGTACTCCTTTGCAAATATGTGTGTCGAGTCCCGGAATGTGTCAAAGCATAACCTTGATGTACTAAGATTCTCTGCTTCGCTTGCCCCAGTTTATGAGCTGCGACTTGACAGCCTCCTTACTCGTAGGAATGAACATTAGAATGCTATTCTAGGTCACATTACTAAAATTGATTAAATTTTTAGGTATCTGTACGTACAGATCTATCTTTAGTTCAAGGCATGTGATGCAACAAAACATAACCCTTTTGGGAACCGCACTGAAGTTACGGGATACAATGCTAGCGTTTCCTATTTGGCTAATTATGTTTACCAAATGATGACAATCCTCTAAAGTAATGAAACGCAAGAATACTGAACAATAACGGATTTAGAAATTTTCAAATAATGCTGCCGACAATGAAGCTCGAAGTTGTTTGGCAAGGAGGATATTAGCTCTTTGTTCCAAACCCCTTTCTCGAATTGTTATTGTTGCATTGTCCTCTGAACAAGAGTCCCTTAACAAGAGGTGTATTGTAATATGCCCTTCTCAGAAGGGTTTCGTAAAGACTTTGTATTCGTAGATATCCCTCCATTATACTACTACGAATACAATAGTCGTATCCAGCCTTTGATACGGATAAATACGCGGTTTGATTATATTGAATTTCGAGAAGCTTGGGAAGCACTTGGTGATTCCTCTCTGCTGTTATTCTCATTGTTGGTGTTCTGTTCTATTCACTTGTTGGAAGGTTGGACCATTTTTGGATATCCAAAGCTTCCAAATCAGAAGTATGATACTTCAATTGCAGGATTCTGTGTATCTAGCTCTGAAAGCGGTATTTCCCCATTCTGGGAGCGTTGCCCTGCATTGCTGGTCAGCTCTTCTCACCTGCGTTAGTCAATGTCAAAATTTGTTTCTCCGCTCCTGGTCACGGTCGGACTCCCCCATTTAATGTGAAGGTGAAATTTCACGCACTGATGTCCTGGGATTGTCGTCACAAAGACTTCTATGGCTATTGTTTATGTTCATTGTTTTCTTGAAGAATTTGACTCCGTTGGTTCGTCGAAAAAAGAATGAAAATAGCGCGCATAGTTGTCCTTCATTGTCATACTTCAATGTATACCTAATGGACTCACTATGATACTACGGGTTAAGAGCATGAAGACCCAAGTATGGTCTAACAGCTTTGTTAAGATTTTTAGGGCTACATATTCAGAGGATTGAGGAGGGGTTGTTATGGTAATCGTCGTCCATATTAGGCAAGGTAAGTTACCTTTTTGAAAGAAAATCCTTTTGTCAGTTCAGATTGCAAAAATAGAGCTGCGAGGGTGTCATTTCATCTATTCCATCTAATCCGGAAGAAAGACAGCATTTACTAGAGGTCATTAGAATTCTCCCTCTATAACTTTGAAGCAATTCAATGCCAAGAAAGCGACCTTGTTATCGCAAAAAATATACCACACCAAAATGCTCTATGGGCCACTTTTGTTCTCTTATCCTTCCAATACCACAAATGAGTAGTACAAGATGTTATGTCCATTGTGAATGTGGATGGCAAATTAATGAGAAAATCTTCATACAATAGAGTTGCAGAGAAGAAATTATTTCTCAAGTGGTAACATAACCAAGATTAAAGGCGTAGTCATCTTTATTTTTAGAAGTCTTTTGAAGGAAAAGAAACTCAATTCAAGGAGCTTTAAGAGCATTTCAAATGAGCCAAGACATGTTGAAGCATCAAAATCTGTTGAAAATCTCACAATTGTTAAACAGAATATACCACTTATGCCAATAAATTGCAACAATAGGTTTGTGGTGCATCCTTCTAAGTAAATCCTGATTAGAGTTTCTATGGAATAACATTATGATGCGGGTTCCTTGGCAGATCTTAAATCAAATCCTAGATGAAATTGATTTGGATGTGGGCAGTCCCTCCCAACCCGGTTCGTTGTCCAGCAGTTGAGAAAATCCTGTTCAAAACTTATTACATATCCGAAATCTGCTTCTAACTCTCAGGCGTAGTGTTTTGCGTTTAATTGTCATATCTATAGTAGTTTCCTTTATCATCTGTTCAAAGTAGAGTCTAAAGTTATGTGGATTCAGAAAGTGGTGCTTTTGATACCTTTTCTTTTCCCTAGATGAGTAAGTCACTATGGACGTTTCAAACGAAAACTCTTCGGGTTAGAACCATGTGAATACCGAATTGATACGTATTTCAGGAAGAAGTCATCGAACAAAGGTTGGCTCAAGGAACTGGTACTAGAAGTCATGACTACTCAAGTCACATTCCGAGTCTACCTTTTAAGAAGGTGTATCGGTTAAAAATCAAAACAATGCTGTCTTCGGTTCTCGATTCGTTTTGAATCGTTTTCATGTGAATCAATAGAGGTTAAGTGACAATGTCGATTACAATGATTCGATAGTAAGCAGTTACCAAAATAATCCTCTGTTGGATCAGCTATAAGCATAGGCGTATGGCTGGCTGCAAATTTCAAATTAGATCACAAACATAATTACATATTTCCTTTCATTTCAACGCGTATCACATTATAAGGTGACCAATGAAAACATGAATCCATATCGACATAGATAATATTGAGATATCATCAAAAATATTAGTTAGGGAATAATAGTCACAAGGACAACAGGAAAACATGCTTCACAGACACCCATCAGCGAGAAAACCGCATCATGTTGTTTGCATCACGTTTATCTACTAAGCAATCTGAAAAACGAAAATATTGGCGTCACTTCGTTAGATTGTAATAACATTGGTCGCTATTTACATTCGGAAAGGAGTCAATCAATGAATAGTAAACAGCAATCAACACAACAACATCTGGATGATCCTGGTATCAAGGATTTAGACGAACGCGTCTAAATCCAAATATTAAGAAGCCTACACCTATTGTTTCTATCGAATTATACATTGCACATAACGACTACAAGTTTAAAAAAAAAAAGTGAATGTGTAAGGGCTCAGATGCAATATTGTATCATTCGCCTAAAGTTGCATCGTTACTGAAATATTTGGTACCTCATTGCAAGATTGTTGCTTTGAACTAAACTATCACAGTATCCTGTCAAGGCTGTTAATTAGCTCATATACCCAAGTATGGTCAAGTAGAAAATATAATCAAGTACAGACAGCTTAATATCTCAGCATTATAGGATTGGATAGCATGTTCTAGAACACATCAAGATAAGCTGAATGCAGTGATCAAAGTGACTCCGACCGATGTATGTGTAGCTGATCCTGGGAAGCTTTGTAGCATAATATTAAATATTATGGAGACACGCTTTTAAGAAGTGCCGTTTTATTTTATGTAGCCAGGCAAGCTCTCTTCTCTCCACAACTCTAAAAAGTATATGCCGCAAATCAACTTTGCATAATGAAATGAGCGTTAACTACTGCATTTTTTACATTATTCTAATGCTTCATAATGTGTAGATTAATAAGTATACTAGAGTCTAAACTGAATAACAAATCGAGTAACGCCAGAAGGCGACAATATTAATCAAGTACGGCTAAGAGGTTCAAATTGTCTATGCATGAAGCAACAGATCCGGCCTCGTGTTTCCAGATAATAGTGTCCACGAAAACCACCATACATGAGCAATCTTTAGCATTTTGTAGTTGGTTACGGTGTGTAGAAAGCTGGTTGCAATGTTAATTGTGAGACTGTAACCAAATTCAGCACTTTTGCTTGGATACGTCCTGATGAAATGTTGAAATTCTACTCGGGCGCACTTGACAACACAACTATGGTAATGGCTGCAAATGTCTTACTATGTTCATTGTATACAGAACTAAAAGTCACGTGAACTGCTGGAGTTAAGATGTTTGACTTTTTGCAGCAATACTCCACCCCCCAGAATTTTTTAGGACCCAACAATAGTATATGATACTTCATTTGTTATTATAAATAGTAGGTATTTGTTCATTCGGACCTCAGCACTTTTTTTGGTTTTCCTTGTATATCTAGAAGTGAACTAAGAAATGATTTTGCTATATTGTACAATTCTGTCAAAAATGTTGGTGTTTCTACTAAAATTAGAATGATGAATTTAAGAAAGAAGATTTATTCTTAACCGCACCATGAAAGGATCAATAACTAAAAACATCACCCAAATTCATTAACTCTATGGCATTACGAAGGCACCCAGCTTATAACTCGGTGATTACTACATTAACGATAAAAATATCTTCGAATGTTATATCTCGACATTATATACAGGAAAACACAGCTCTACATATTAATCCGACGATAATATAGAAGAACAGGTGCCAGTAGACATGTATGATTGGAGCATAGAAGAGGCTTCTCCTACCTCAGCTATTCTCAAGTGACCCTTGTACATGGAATGTCCAGCAGTCGCCTGAGAATGGATCCCCCACTGACACATCATTCAACTAGACGACCCACGCATGGGTGCACCTTACTTGGAGTTCCCCATAAATTGATCCATATGATTCTTGTAACTTAAACAATGCGACCACCTATTGAATCCATTTTAAGCCCACGAGATCAACATTCAGGTATTTAGCAGCTACAAAAGCCGGAACCGAACGGAGCCCGAGACGTATTCCGCCTCCACCACGTCTACGAGGCGGTAAATGTGTCACCTTTACGCTGTTGAAGTGCAAAAAAATTAATAATTCCGGCCACTTCGTTCGCATCAATTATACTGTCCCGATAACAGAGCAGAGTTTCTGGGGTTACACACAGGAGGCGGTTCCGCGGCTACCTTTATCGGACCAATGAGAACTTGCGATAACGAAGCTGACAGCCTGCTGACATAAGCGGGGATACTGATATCCACCTAGTGCGGGTTTTTTGCTGCAATATCAAACCAATCAGTGCTGCAATTTCCAAACGGGGCAAGCGAAGAATGGCAAATACTTGGTGACGACCAGGGAGGACAAAAGGTCGTAGGGAGAATAGGGTGGGGGATCAACGGCCAAGGGGTCGTCAAGAGAGGGCAGTAGTGATGAAATAAGGATCAATGTATAGCTGTATAATGGGATAAATGGCGGTTTGGGGAGTGGTACTACTGAGCGTATATTTACTAGTTTCAACGTGAAACTTGACCCATCAGCACAGCATCCAACCCCGACGGAACACCCGAAAATAGTGGTTTCTGGAACACCATTTAGATCTTCACCCAGGCAGGTTCTTTGGGTGTCATGTCGTGGGACCGTTGTCGCTAAGGTTATCCCTTTTTAATTTTATATTTAGTGTAGAGGCTGATAATCGTAGAGCCTCCTAGTGTTAATAATAATAATATTAATATCGACTTCAATTGTAGAACAATGGCAACTACTTTATCGCTGGTATTGCCGGTACTATTCAGGGCAAAGAAACCGTTTCCCACCAAGAACCAACCATAACACATACACATGGGATCCAGGAACCACCACCCCATTTGTAGAATTTTAACTTGGACACAAACAATTCCCGGACCGTCGTCGCAACATTCTTCTGGTTATTGCCTCGCTTGTAGCTACTGAGATGGATGGCCCCGAAATCATCATCCGACGATATGCTCCCGTTTCGGTGTCTATTTCTACTCCTGCTTAGTCTAAGTCATTTCTCGCTCGTGCTGTGCATAGTCTCTGTTTCTCCGTGGTAGTAGACACATTAAAGTCAGCGGGAGATTTCCAGTTTGGCACGGATTTGGCATCCTGAATGCTGTGTCGATTTGGTTGTGATCACGGAAGTGCTTGTTGGTGGTAGAGCTGGGAATAATTTTTATATTTGTTCTTCTTTACTCCTGTTACTGTTGTAATATTAAATAAATTTATTCTTTCTTTCTCTTCTTGGTAGTTGCTCTTGTTCTCCTGTTATAGCTGCTATTAGATTTCTGGTAGTTCTTCTGCTGCTATAATAATACAGACATCTTGACACAGGTACAGCGTGATTCACCCGATTCGACGTTAAATACAGACCATTCCGTCGCCCTTCCACGTTAGTCAAGCACAATTTCATACTACACGGCTAATAGCAACGAAATCACAAGAATCAACAGTTAAAGCACCAAATACCAAGCACTAAACAGCAAACACCAAACACTAACATCATATATATTCACACTCACACCAGACTCACGAATAACGACCATTTCCATTATATTCCATCACTCATACCGTGAACACCATTCTGAGCTACCAATGAACATTACTCCCAACTATAACGCTGACCCCGGCTCGTCCAACACGATCACCACCATCAACAGTAACCATAACCACAATAATACCAACAATACTACAACATCACTTTCAAATACTCCGACATCTCCGTCCACCAACAACACCGTTCCAACCACCACCGTCCACAGCAACCTGTCTTCATACCATCAACCGAAGTTCCACTTCAGTCCCCAACAGCACAACTACAATAGCATCAACGGATCGTCCGGTGCCCCAGCGGGCTCAAACTTGTCCAAGCATCCCAGCAAAAGAGACCCTGCTGTGACCCTAGCCACCCTCTTGTCCGAGGAGATCGAGAGCATCGAAGGCCTCTGGCGAATGTACAATAAGGCGAAAGAGTCACTTCCGTATAAGGCACGGATGGAGAATTTGACCTGGAGAATGATGTTCATTACCAACAGGAACAGCAAGGAAGCTAATACCAAGGGAGCTAGTAAAAGTAGTAGTAATAGCAAGATTAAGCAAGAGGAAATACCGACCGAGTTGAAGAGTAGTAATACCAATGAAAAGAATGCTATAGTTCATAAAGCCATCGTTACCGAGTCCCAGGAACTTGCACTCGAGGAAGATCTCATGGATGACGATGACATGTCTCTGGAATCGTCTACTCTCGACCCTGCTGCCGAGGACTTCGATTACGTAGCCCATATAAGGAAAATGGGCCAGAATAACGTGGAAGAGGTTAGCCAGAAAACCACAGGAACCACCAGCAATTCTAAGGCTAACGACCGTCCAACTGGAAGCGTAGCTCATTCTGATTTGAGGAGTATCGATGGCTTAGATGCTTTGAACAATTTGGATGCAATGGAAGACAGCCATGGAGAATTGGATGCAAATTCTATTCATTCGGGATCATCCCATGCCCATAAAATGTCCAGTAATTACAGAAAGAGACCAGCAGACTTCTCTCCCTTGATACTGGGCCAGGGTTTGCCTGGTGGACCTTCTCTCCACTCCAATTTGTCGATGTCCTTGCACCAAGAGAAGATAAAGGGAGGAAGTATGAACTACCATCCTCTCCAAAACCATTACGAATCCCTTCACGACCAACAAAAACAGGAAAACGACTCACCCAGCACAACGTCTTCTAATGCCAACCATATCCACCATAGCAACAACCATGAGTCCTCTGCTTTCGAGTTTTCTCTCGACCCTTTGGCCTTCGAAGGTCCCAACAATAACTACAACTACAACGACATCGATGTCGATATGATGGGCTCAGACCACCCTTTTTCGGAGAAATATGATAAGTTCGAACGTTTCGACAAGTTCTCTGACCGTTATACCGATGATATTGATGACTTTAGTAGCAATTCGAACCACCATCACCATAGCCATAGTCTTAACAGCCAAAATAGTGGTAGTCACCACCAAAACCATGCCACCATAGGTCCTGCCAGCATCCTCCACCAGTACTCCGACGCAAACACCGCAAGATATGGCCATTCCAATAGCATTGTAAGTAACGTAGCAACTCCTACGAACCTTTTACGTCAGGACAGTTCCATTACTTCGCTCCCAGACTTCCAACACAACACCTCCCATGGAGCTGGAAATAGACCACCTATCAGTCGTTCTATCTCTCAGACTCCAACCAACTTCTCGTTCCAGTTCAACCAGAATTCTGGTTTTGCCAACAATGGACACTCTAATAATGGATCTGGAGCACCACAGCAACTGCCAGGACTAGACTTCACCACTCCACAGCTTGCTTCTCAGCAGTTCGCCGATTCTTACTTTGATGGAGTGAACAATAGCGTCCAGAGTGCAAATAGTAGCAGTAGTAGCAAATTTGGGAGCGGTTTCCCAACTCAGCAGTTCAGTTTCAGCACCAGTGGTACCGATAGAGATCATCCACACTCACTTCCGAGCCAAAGTACTCTTACTAGCTGGAAAAGTGGTGGTGACAATAATTGGAAGAACGGAACAGAAAAGGTTGGAAAACCGTCCTCCAAGAAGTCGAAATCGTCAAAGAATTCAAAGTCAAAGAAGAATTCCTCTCCAGCAGACACACCAGTGGGTACACCATTGAAAACCCTGCTTTCGCTGACTTCTTTGTCATCTCTGGCACAGTCTGGAGTTTCTTGTACCAATTGTCATACCAAAACAACTCCATTATGGCGTAGAAATCCCCAAGGACAGCCGTTGTGTAACGCTTGTGGGCTTTTCTTGAAATTGCATGGTGTAGTAAGACCTTTGAGCTTGAAAACGGACGTCATCAAAAAGAGGCAACGTAGTACCAATCCTAAAAAGTCTTTAAGTGGACCTCTGGGTGGAAAGGATACAGACGGAGACGATTTAAACCCAACTTCAATTCTGAGAAGTGATACCAAAATGATCCGTAATTTGGTGTCTAACGGTGGAACCAAACTGAGTAGAAATGGATCACTCACGACGCCTCCAGTTGAACTCGACGAGGTGAAGATTGAAACCCCAATCTTACCTTCTTCAAAGAAAAAGATAAGCTCTATCACTAGTGGCAGAACTAATTCGACCGTTTCTTCGACGGCTACAACTCCAAAAAAGCCATCCAAAAGTAGGCCCAGCGTTTCCAGAAAGAATACAAATCTGGATAACACGCTATTTATCAGAAATGGCGACCAAAGTGGTCAGACAATTGACCATGACCATGACTTCATAAATGTGCTCAACTCTGTTTCAAGCCAGTCATCACCCCAGGCGGGAATAGTGAAAAATGAAGATCAGAGCATGGAAGAGCACCTTCAGAATGGAAATGGTGAATTTGAGAACGGTGGTGAAAACAATGGCGGAAATAATTGGGACTGGCTAAGCATGACATTGTAGAGAGCTACCACTAGAATGAATTTGCTCTACTCTGAATTGTTAACTTGCTTTACAATCCCTTTGGGATGTTAACCTCCAGAATACAAATTACTTGAATGAAGTAACGCTTCTCGGTTTTTGACACACTTTTTATTGCTTTCATGTGATGTTTTTAATTGCACCCTCGTTTGATACAACTCCTTCAATTCTTCTCTCAACAAGCCTACAATTCTGCGGTTCAGAATGTTTCGGTAATTAAAAGGCACCCTTGTCAACACGTTAGAGTTCCAAAAGCAGTGGATCGTAATCCACCGGTCAAATCCTTCCAAAACAATTACAGAAAAAGCGTGAAAAATATTTCTCTCCTTTCTGACTAGATTAGAATTCAATCTCTCTTATATTACTCATTTTCAATTCTTTTGTTGTTTAATTAGCTTTTACTTTAGATTTCAAGTACACATTTTCATAGAAGGAACTGTAAGCGTGATGTAGAAAGAAATAGTTCTGTGGGATAGAAAAAGTTCTGTGGGATAGAAAAGAAACCTCTTTCATTGACAGTCCCTCAAACAACTTCCAGAATGATTATTCAATACCTATTAGTACTAATAATACTTCGCATATCATAAATTGCTATAATTTATTTTATATATTACTTCTACCACCTCTTTTCTATCGTAATAGCGATTTTGCACCCGTTTCCTACACTTTGCGAAATCAACGGACTCAACTGGTAGCACCAGACGGCCTCAACTTCTCTTTATACAATATCAAACTCCGCGTTGACTACCAAAGAAGCTCTAGAAGAATCCAAATCAAAAGACGATATAGTTTTCTACAAACCCCCACAAAAACAGGACTCTGTGCTACCAGGATGGCTATACCCTCGACCAAAAGATACCCCAAAGTGATCATCCAATACTGTGCGAAGTGCAAATGGCAGAACAGAGCGTTGTGGTACGTGCAAGAGCTACTCCAGACTTTTCCTGATGTTCTCCACGACATCTCCATCCAGCCCATCTACGACCAGCCCGGAATATTTGCTATAGTGCTACAAGTCAATGACGTCATAGAGCAGGAGATCGTATATAAGCGCAAATTCAAGTCGTCCGAATTGGCTATCAAATACGGTGACAAAGATGGGTTGCAGAGCGATGATTACTATTACGATGGGTTTCCAGATGCCAAGTTCGTCAAGGTGTTGATTAGAAACCGGTTGGAGGCGGGGAATGGCGGCGTTGGTGAGATAAAATTGGGCCATCATGTGGAAAGAGACGCTGGAGGAAACTTCTTGAGTAGTGGTGAAGTGAAGAGGAGTGTTGGCGAAGAGGTGAAGAAGAATGAAGAGGTGAGTGGCAATGAAGAAGCCAAGCAAGCCACAGAAGATTTGGATAAGTTGGACTGCAAAGAATGTAAAGCTGAGAGTTGATGGAGAGGTGGTTTTAATGGTTTTTGGCACATGGCATTGAAGATGGCCTGGAGATGGCATTCTGGTAGAGTTGTCTTCTAGTGAATGGAAGTAAAATAAATGAGATTTAATTTGTTGAAGAGGTTAAGTTGAAGGATAGAGGACGAATTCAAGCAATTGCTTGATTGTTCGTTACTTCGCTTGTTCCTCTGATTATGCTTTTGGTGTCAATTGGTTGATTATTCACCTTCTCAATGATTGAACTGTTTCAGAACAAGAACTCAATTCCGAGTCAGGATGGATCTGATCTTATCCAATGCCAACTTCGACCCATTGCAGTACGTACCAGCGGCTGCCATCACACAAAACTACATCGTACATAGCATTTCCATTTCACTCTCATTAAATCTCATTACCTTCTCACTACATCACCTACATCCCATCTTAGTATTGGCATTTATAATTAATACAGTCGTGAAGACAAACGTAAAAGCTTACCTGAATGAACAGGCCAGCAGCCGTAGAACCCCCTTCAGAGCATTCATACCGGCAAAGACACTCTTCTCGTCTCGTTCGAGAAGAGTCACAATAAGTATATAAAGAAGAGAATAAAAACTGGTGCTACGAACTGAACTCGACGATTATCACTAACCACTATCAGCCCGAAGCTCCCAAATTAACAATAAACATAACACCCCGAATATGAATAGATAAGTAGAATTGAACATTAGATTTCGTGGGCTCGGAGACAACTAGCTTCGATAACTCACATAATTCGTTACTCTCCGCTCATTCGATGTCCTCGGTGCCGAAGTGAACGGGATAGTTCTGGTCGGAGATTTCTTCCCAGCCGTTTGGAGCAACTACATACGGCAAAGAACTGCCAAGAGTACCAAAGAAGTTGGCATTATTTGGCAATCCAAGTAGACTCTGGTATTGCTTGATAACGAACGTTGGAGAAACGTTCTTTCCTTGGTGTCTAGCAGAGCCTCCGAATTGATCGGGCAGGTTAGCATCTTGAACTCCAGTAGCAGAGTTTCCGTTACTGGAAGAGCCACTGTTCGCCGACAGCTGGTTGATTTCCTTGGTGATCTGCTTCCACTTGTGCTTCTCACCAGCAACCAACAATTGCTTCAAGATCTGGATGTCTTGGGGAGTGAACTTGTTGTTGGAAGAAGCACTGGGTTGAACATTAGCAGTGCTACCGACGCTGGAAGAGGCATTTCCTGCTGTTTGGTAGCTGTAGGCGTTGTTCTGCTGCTGTTGCGCTCCTCCAGCTCCTGGAGGAGGCAAGATGGTGTGAGGTTGTTGTGCTTGTTGGGCTTGTTGGGCTTGTTGGTATGAATAGTCGCCCATATACTGCTGTTGGTTTGCACCGTTGTTGGCGTTATTGTTATTGTTGTTGTTACTGTTCGAGTACATGATAGTGCTGCTGTTGGGAGTATTTGGAATGGTAGTAGTGACGTTGGCCTCGAAGTAAATCATAGTCTTTTGGACTGGGTTTCGAGAAGCAGACTAACTGGACAAGAAGGAGTGAAAAATCACTGGAAGAGAACGGAATTCGGCTTCAAATGAATAAACGGTAGCGATGACACTTGCGGGTCGGTTGTGGGCCGGTTGTGGTCGTCTTTACCGTGGTTTAAAGACGTTTCTTCAGCACGTTTGGGGGATATATCACTACTTTTCTAGCGAAAAGATGAAATATATGAGAGGTTCGTTCTTTACGGTGAAAAGTCGGACTTTTTCACTGAAAAATCGGTAGTACTAGTAGCAGGAGCAGCAGTGGTGACGCTGGTGCTGTTAAAATGCCGAAATTCGTAGTTTTGGCTCGTTTTTTTATCACAGCCTTCACCGAAATGGACTGTTCTTAACACTGTTTGGTGGTGTTATTTGTCGTGGAAGCGATGGTTTAAGCGATTTTCACCGGAGAAAAACACTTGTTTCGAGGATATTCACTGAAAGCACCGTCTGGGTTGCAATAAGTCCAATTTTCGGCTCGATTATCCGAACTTTCGTACTAAAACTATCTCTTTCACTGGTTGTATCTCTTCAAATACACTGGTTCAAAACAAGATATCTTGTCGTATACCTCCTATTCTGGCCACAAAAACGCAGTTTTTTCGCTTAAAAAAAGGGCTCACTGGATTCTACGGTGAATTCTGGTCGGGACCGTGCTGTTGCTATCGTCTTATACTCAATAAACAGCTGTAGAACTATGGTATTCACCGTCTTCAACAAAGTGATTTTCCATTTCTTTTTGTCGATGGTTAACCTGTAAGATCCCTTTTTGAAGGGCGGGCACTTACTCCTGTATATGAACTTGGATACGGGTGTGGTGGTAGGAGAGGGGAGCTGGGAGATGTTGCGGCATGGATGTTTAATATAATTTTTAATGTGTCATGCACCGCGAGGCCGATATTTTTTGTCTCGCCCCGTAACCCCGAGATCCGTTCGGTGGAGCGATACGAAGCGGGTGGAGAGGTTGAGAGGGTTGAAGAGGTGGTAGGGAGTAGGGAGACGGTAACAGTGGTATGCTGTGTGGTGGATGGTGTCTGTGGGTTGGGGAGTCGGGGAGTCAGGGAGTTTAAATGGGTGGAAAAGGTGAAAAAGGTGAAAAAGGTGAAAAAAGAGAACTCGTTGAGGTTAACAATAGAAGTGGACGCACTATAACGACTATTCCCCAGGGCATGCCCTCTCCCCATTGTGTTAAGAGAAAGAAACACCAAGCCCTACAGACAACCACCATGTAGAATATACGAAAAGACAAAAAATTACATCCACGAACCAGATTTGATCTTTGGCTAGGCTGGCCCAAACGGGTCGAAGCAGGCACCCCCACCAGCAAATCCAGATTCTAGGGCGATTCTCAGCCCAGAATCTCATCCACACTCACTAACCACCGTTATAGGCTAAATGTAGTCTGATGGCTGTTCAATTAAATTAGCCAGAATTCGGGGCTTTTCCTTGCGTAAGCTCTCGCTGTCGTTCCCCGTTGAAATGGGCCGTCGCTATTTGGCAATGGTCTTATTATTGTTAACACTAATATTCCCATTATTATTGATATCGAGCATCGCGGCTTTTGACCACCACATACGGCGTACATGCAATTACGAGGCGGTGTGCGTTTGGTGGGCACATTTACGAACCGAGTTTTAGATCACGGTTAGCGGGTTATAAAGTTAAAATGGCCTATGGTAGCTAAAGGTATGAGATCCGAAGTGAGATGGTGTATGGAATGGTATGTATAGTATGAATAAGGTAATGGAGCTATTAAGACTACTCATTATTTTGCGTTCTGCTTATCTTGGTATTTCCTTGGATACGTTATAATATTAGCTAGTTGCTTTATTATTCTGCTATAATATTTCTCTAATCTCCCCTATCATTAGCTAACTCATGACTATTTGCTTGTCTGCTATATCATTTCAACTGAATTCGCTATTTCGTTGTTAGCCACTCTGCTAAATTATATTTACTATATTCGATATTACTCTATCGCCGATCCTCTATATTTCTTGTTATTTTGCTATTCCTTATATCTCGCTTCTCTAAGCCTCTGTGGACACTAGATCGACCCCACAAAACCTGAGCTAAATTCCAACTGTCACTACGACAACTACTTGGACCGGATACATAACCACTACCACGACTGTTACCGCTACTCCTGGAGAAACAGCTACCGTCCTTTCTAGCTAATCTTCTTCATACTCATCATCTTCATCTTCATCTTCCATGTTGACATCATCATCTTCCTCTTCCTCTACCTCGTCAGAGTCGATTACATTGTAGGTGATTTTCTTGGCAGGTCTCTGTCTTGGAGCTTTGGAGATTTCCGTAACTCCCAACTCTTCAAGCTCATCCATTAGAGCCGCCTTGGAACCGGCCTTTGGCTTGGATTTCTTGGCAAGAGGTTCAATCTTCTTTGTAGGTGGTGATACCTTCTTTGGCGTGGACTCATTACTCAAACCTAAGAGCACATCGTCGTCACTATCACTAAAGTTAGACACCAAGATTGGCTTCTTGCTCTTGCTTGAGTAAGATTTTGGTGTACTGCTAGCACTGCTTTGAGTAAAGAATGATAAAACATCAGGTGCTTCTTTCTTGACCTCTTTCTTGACCTCTTTCTTGACCTCTGGTATAGGCGTTGATGAACTCGCAGAACTTGCTTTCGACTTAGCAGCATTAGTTGCAGCCTTTTTTCTGACAGGCTCCTCACTTTCCGTTTCTTTCTTGACCGTGGTAGTCGAAGCGGTCTTGGATGGTTTGGCAGTACTGGCTCTTGGTCTCTTGGCCTTAGTCTTAGAACTCTTATTTGGAACCATGTCCATTCTCTCTCTTAGATCAGCCTCTAGGAACTTCTCCCATTCTGCTACGAAGGTTTCCAAATCCTCATTCCACAAGTCCTTAGCGGATTTTTTCAACAACTCAGTTAATTCGCCTTCCTTTTCTACTTTTTCTTGTAATAATTTGTCGTATCTATCCTTCGTCAACGACCACATGGACATCCCAACTAAGTAGTTGTAGAGAGCATAAATGGTCTCGGGTTTGTGGACATTATCATCTTGATTTGACTGAACACCACCCATCAACAACTGACTGACATCACCAACCTCTGCTTCTTCCTCCTCTATTTCCTGTTCTGCTTGGACAAACAAAGCCTCATTAACAACATCTCTTACAGGCTTGTTGTCTTTGTTGAACTTGACAAATTTGAGCTCTTCCAAATTACGAACCAAATCAATTCTCTTCCTATTTGAGATAGTCAATTTCTTGTCTATGATCAATTTGATAAACCTAGCTTGCTCACTCAACTTTGTTAATTGATCTTGCAACTGCTCCATCATGAAATCCTTACGCTTCTGATAGTATTCTAGTCTTACGTAGTAGAAGTCACGTAAGATCTCCTGGGCACTAGAATAACGCTTAATTCTACCCAATGGATCAAAGGCAACCATGTTAGACATACTAATGGAAGAGATTAACTTGAACTTCTCTAATAATCCAACCTTCAAAGCTTTAGCCATCTCTTCGGGAGATAACTTGATAACAAACTTAATGTTGAGACCATGTTGCTCTTCCATGTCTTTGATCCAAGCAGGAGTTTTGTCTGTGCCAAAACCAGCCAACAAGAATTCCTTCACGTTATTGGTCCATGTCTTGACAGGAATTTCGGAGATTTCAAGAGTAGTCTCGTCAAGCTGCTCAATTCTGCCGATTACTTTGTACTTGTCGGGTCCGTTTGGTTCAATCAAACCTTCCCATCCTTTATACCAAGGCATCATTTCCTTCATGGGTTCACCATTCATCAATCTTTTGATGTTGTCAACCAAATCCATGGGATTGAAACTAGGAATATTCGTGGACCAACCCGTACCAATACCTTCGGTACCGTTTACCAATAACATTGGAAGTACAGGTAGGTACCATTCTGGTTCAACAGACTGTTCATCATCTTGCACATATGTATACAATGGGTTATCCAAGGGGTTGAAAATGGCTCTGGTGATCTTAGTTATCTCGGTGAAAATATATCTCGCAGCAGAGAAATCTTTACCACCAGCAGCACGAGTACCGAAGGCACCGTTCGGCTTCAACAAATTGATGTTATTGGAACCAATGAAGTTTTGTGCCAAACCAATGATGGTCTGGACTAACGACTGTTCACCATGATGGTAACCGGTCTTTTCAGAAACGTAACCGGACAATTGCGATACCTTAATCTCCAGCTTTAAGTTTCTTAAGAAACAACCGTACAACACCTTACGTTGACCTGGCTTAAAGCCATCCAAAACAGAAGGAATGGATCTCACGTTATCGGCCATTGAGAACAAGATCAATTCTTGGTTAATGAAATCACTGATTGGAATCTCCGTCAAGTTTGGATCTAAATGGGTTCCAGGTTGGAAGGCCTGTAACCAGTCCTTTCTATCATCAGCCTTCTTTTTAGAGAAGGCTAAGTCGATGTATTGTTTGTCGTCTTCTTGTAAGGCATGGAAGCGCTTTAAGTGCTTATCCAAGGCAGAGAAGTATTGACGTGCTTCCAATGGTGTAGATGTACCCAAACCCTTATAATACTTGAGGGTCCAACGGGAATTAGCACCTTCCGAAGCACGCCAATTCTCGAACTCAGGCATGTTATAGAATGGAATCACTTCCTTACGACCTCTGTTATTGATTGTGACCTTGATAATAGGCGTAATGAATTCCAACAAGAAACCAGGAATATTCAACAAACCAGGGAATGAAGTCTCCAAAAAGTTGATAATTAAACCCTTGATATGCGAACCATCTTGATCCTGATCGGTCATGATCATCACATGTCCATATCTCAAGGTCTTTGCATTTTCTACAGTATACACCTTCTTGTGCTGTAACCCAATAATTTGCTTCAATGCATTGATTTCTGCATTTTTTGATATTTGATCAGCCGACGCTTCTCTCACGTTCAATAACTTACCACGTAATGGAAAGCACCCGTAGTAGTCTCTTCCCACAACCGCTAAACCAGAAACAGCTAGCGACAAGGCAGAATCTCCCTCTGTCAAAATAAGAGTACACTTGTTTCCATCTCTTGTACCGGCTTTGTTTGCATCCACCAATTTTACTTGGCCCTTAATTCTCAGTTTCTTGGAACCATCAGCCTTTTGCAATGCTTTGTCTTCATTGGCTGTCGAAATATCACGAATACGGTCCACAATGCTGGTCTTCAACATCTTGGCTATGAACTGGTCACTGATAACCAACTTTTCGCTTGGCTTACCACCGAATTGTGTCACCCTGGTCGTTAACTGCTCCTTGGTTTGCGAGGTGAATGCTGGGTTTTCAATTAAACAGTTCAAGAACAAAAACATGTTGTTTCTAACTTCCTGTGGCTTGATCATCAACTTCTTTTTTCCTTTTTCTTTCTTGGACATGGTCTCTACCAACTTGGTGATGATTTGGTCCGAAGCATACTTGACATGAGTTCCTCCTGCTGTAGTAGCAATAGAATTTACGAAACTGACCTGGTTGAAAGAGCCGTCACTCACAGCAAAGGCCAATTCCCAACGGTCATTGAAAACCTCATGAACAATGGTCGTGTAGTTCTTCACTGCTCCATTTTCGTCAACAATCTCGGGCGTGGTCTTCTTGATAGCATTGACATACATTTCAACGTAGGACTTGAAATTACGGATATTCAACTTCTTGTCGTTGAGGTATACATTACAATCATGTACCGTACCACACAAATCATAGACCCTTCGTCTCAACACAGACAAGATCTCTTCGTCAAGCGAGTCCATACCGAATTTGGCCAAGTCTGGTTTAAAGGTAATTTTGGTGTACTCTTTTTTAGACTTCAACTTGGTAATTTTTGGCTTTGTTACGTTGGACATGTTATTCGACCATGTCTGTCTATACAACAACTCTGAGGACAAGTCGGCCGTTTCAAGGGAGAATTCAGTGGAGAAGATGTTACACAACTTGGCACCATAACCGTTTCTACCACCAGTGACTTTCTTCTCATCGTCGTCGTAATTAGACGAAGTAAGCAAATGACCAAAGATCAACTCTGGAATGTAGATTTTCTCCTTTTCGTGGATTTCCACCGGAATACCCTTACCATCGTTCATGACCTCAATGGTGTTGTTCTCGGCATCTACCTTAACTCTTATATTCTTCATCGATGAGTCTCTGATCTTGTTATCGGCAGCATTAACCAAGATCTCATCGAATATCTTATACAAACCTGGGACAATACTTACTTCTTTGAACACCATTGATTCGGATTCAGCGTCAAAGCACCACATTTCTGTGGACGTTTTCTCCACCGATCCAATATAAGTATCTGGTCTTTTAAGAATATGCTCTAATTGGGAGAGCTTCTGATACGTTTCAGAAGCATTCTGCTTACCACCAGCCTTCGGCGTGGTTGATCTCGAAGTTGAGGAAGAAACTGTAGTATTCGTTGACTCCGATAACGGTTTCTGGGCCTTTTTGGGCTTCGCTTTGGGCTTTGTAGTGGCGGTTTTGGTGCTACTACTATTACCATTGTTATCAGGAACGAAGTCATCAGACCCGTCTGAGAAGTCCGATCCGGACGCAAACGAGCCCATGGATTCGTCTTCGTCAAAGTCCGACATTATGCGAGAGACAATATTGCTCAATTGGCTCGTTCTCAGCTACAATCTCCTCCAGTAAGGTAATTCTATACACCAATACCTCCATCACTTCACCATCATCAAACTCGTTCTTTTACGATTTTTCAGATCTCACACCAAAACAAAGAAAAGTCGCGTGTCGCGTGGGGAAAAGTCGCGCGTGAGACGGTCGCGTCTGGGATATACGCCCTTGCCGCATTAGTATAGTGGATATGGTGTAGACTGTATTATAGTGTGGTGTGCTGTAGTGTGATATAGTGTACCGTAGTGTACTGTTGTATATCTTTAGTGGTTAGGTTTGTGATGTGACATGGAGGGGTGAGAGTGATTTGGGAGTTGATGTGGTGGAATGAGATGGTCAAATATGGAAAATGCCGGATTGCACCGCGAGAAGTGGTGCTAGTGTTTAATCTTTATGGTTGAGATATTGATAGCTGTTGGTGTTCTCATTGATTGCAATGTGTGTGTTTAAGTGAATATTCAAGGCTTGGGAAGAAAAAGTGGCTTTCCCATTAAGCCAGAGTTGATTAGATATCACCCAAACAACAATAAGGGAAAACTGGAATGGACTCGGTTTTCTTGTGTTAGAAAGGGGCACGGTGAAGAAGTGCCAGTTCCATGATATAGGCTGCAAAAAGTATTATATGGTAGCGCAAGAAAATACCAAATGTACTTGGAAATGGGATTCGATGGATTATTCACCTAGGAAAATGAAATCAGAAGGTACTTTAATGGTGATGTTAACTCAAACTTAACAAAAAGGGGGACAGATTCTAAATGAGCTGCACCGGTATCTTATATAAATTAACTTGACCTACAAAGAAAGGGACGTCCTTCCAGGTGTTTGCTATTTCCACTGATGGGTGGCTCAGAGAGAGTTCGTAGAACGGAAGATAATCCAGATGATTCTGCAGTGTTATCACTTCTCCAATGATTCCTGGTAATGCTTTAGAACTGGTTGTAACGTAAATATCCACAAACTAGACTATTATAGTTCCTTCTATCGAACATTGAAGTTCCTTTATGTTTCCTTGATAAGAAAAGAATATATTTCAATTGCACAACTTACTTCTATCAGATTATTCCTACTCCATGGATTTGATTATTGCATTTCAAAGAACAATCACGTCATCCAGCACTCTTTCCAAAGCTGTGCTAGAATTTTTACCAAATCAATAACGTATTCTACACCACAAACTCTACACAATTATTCCCCTTCAAAGTACATGTATATACAATGCATGCTATATTAAAATATTAACTACAATCATCAACTGTTATTAAACTCCCTCAACATCGCTACTTCGATCTCTTGTTCTTCGACATTATATCCTTTTGGATTCTCTCAAACTCATCATCATCAATCTCCTTATTGGCCCTCTTTTTGCCCTTTTTATTGACATACTTCGACTCCAATGTATCTATCAAGTTATCCAAGCGGTTCTCTTGACGGCTTCTGATAAGAGCTCCCAAGTCCTTCTCACTACGGAGGTTCTTCTTGCCCTTGTCTTTGATCATTTTCTCCAACTCCTCGGCTTCCTTGGCCTCTTTGGCCAATTTCTTTAACACTTGACGGACTTTTGTCTTGCGGGACTTCTTGTACTTCTCCCACGTCTTTATTGTCTGCAAGTCCAAGGACTCTTCGAGGTCTGGCATGGCGCCTTCAATCACTTTGAACACACGCTGTTCCTCTTCTTCAGTGAACTCCAAATGAGGTATAAGCTCAAATAACTTGAGAAAGTCGCCCTCATAGTAGACGAAATTGGAAACGATGTCTTCAGTCTCTTCTTCCGAGTTCTGGTACTTCAACTTGTCCTCTTCGATCATGTCGATGGTGATCTTCTGGTTGATGGACTCAAAGTAGTCCTTCCAGTTGAATCCTGCGTCCTCGTCATCCAAATCGTAATCGGCCAAAGACCCGGTATTGTCGTACCGCTGTCTCTTGAGTGGATCACTGAGAATGCTGTATGCAAATTGGACCTTTGGGAAGAACTCTGGGTCATGCTGTTGTTGAAGTTGTTGGAGTTTGTCTGGATGGAACTTCAAACAAAGTTTCTTGTATGACTTCTTGATTTCTATCGGTGATGCCGACTTGGCGACCTGCAAGACGTCGTAGGGATCTATGCCAGGGAAGGGTATGGCCATGTTGGATATGCAAGCGAGACGAAGACTCTGAACTAGTTAAAGATGAAGAGCACGGCAAGAAAAGGAATTCTTGGTGATGAATAATCGTGCTTTGAAGGCAAGGCAACACACACAAATAAGGCCTTTCTTTGAGGAAAAAAACCGGAAAAAGCTTGGAATCCTTCTGTCTGTATTCCAGTACGCTCCGACTTACTTGAATAGCCAGGAATACACTTCTTACCACAGTTTATCCAAGAAGAACCACCATATATTCAAAGCATCAAATCATCAAAATAGTGATTTTTTAATAGAATTGGCGCGTACTGCAGACGGACGATATTTTTGGTGCGCTAGTAGTGATGTTCCAAATAGGTGTTGCAGTTGCAACTGGGTAAGTATAAGAGGGAAGAAGGGAGTGGGGGTGGTTAGAAGAGGAAAGGAAGAAAAGGAATGGGGGATGAAAATTGTTGAAGTCTGGGGAGTGGTATTGTGGGAATTAAGGTTATGGTGTAAGTAGTTTAAGGAGAAGAAAGGAGAAACATATGGTATGACGAAAGCCTTTGATGTACCCACAGCCATAATATGTGGTATAATATGTCTATGTAGATGCCTGTGTGCATGTAGATGTATGTATCTAAATTGAAGAGTATAGTTCGAGAAATAGTATTCTTTTCAAATACATATCTACACTTATAGAGACATTGAAATTACATTATTTGGATCACATTGCAACTGGTTAAACATCGGTGACCATCGACCGTGATCTGAAGTTTAATTGTTCACTCTCTCCTGGTACAGTTAACAACTCCTCTACATTATACCTTTCAACTTACTTAAACAATGATAAATCTCTTAACATTTTTTGACTGGAAACTAAAGTACATATTAAAAATACAAGGATAAAAATACAACAAAAAAGGAGTAATTCAAACGTAAGCTAGGCATGAAAACCAAACTACTAATGATCAAATCGTCATTTTTCAACTCTCCTACTTCTTAGAAACATCCTTCCACGTTTCGATCTCACGGTATGCTCTCTCCAATTCCAGCTTCAACTTATCGTTGGAAGCACTCAACTCACTGACGGCTTGCTCGGTCAACAATTTCTCCAAAGTCCATTTCTCAATGTTGTTGTTCTCGTTCTCCTTTAATCTCTTAATGTACTCAACGGCTCTCTGCAATATCTGGGCCTTGTTGGTGTCCTGTGTGGGTATCAAAGCAGCCAACTCCTTGATTCCGTGGTTGATGGCCTCACGTCTTCTTCTCTCGACTTCCTTGTGGTTCTCACGTCTTTGTCTGTGCCATTCGTCAGAGCCATGTTGTGGCTTGTTGCTTGGAGGCAAGGTGGTTGGCTGGAATGGTTGAGAAGAGGATCCCGATTGACCCGAGCCCTGCTGTGCCTGAGCAGCAGCTTGTTGTTGCTGCTGGTGTCTGAAGGCAGTTTGGTAAGCAGTTTGCAAGTGTTGTTGCTGGTGGGAGTTGTTAGAAGAACCATCAGAAGATGATACGGCAGCTACGGCAGCGGCAGCAGCAACTTCAGCAGCGGAGAGGTCTTCACCTTCCTTGCCCTTGTTGGAGTAGGAAGACTGTTGGCCCAACAACTCGGAGTCGATGGCGATGTCGTCTTTCTTCTCGTCGACCTTTTGCTTCTTCTCGGCCTCAGTTAAGTGGTGGTGTTCATCGGATTCTCTCTTAGGCATTTTGAATGTTTTGGATAAGAGGGTTGGAATTGTATAACAATGATTTTATGATAATGACAGTAGTAATAATAAGGTTTTATGTTATTATTATCAGTCTATGCTTTTGTAATTTCTATACGTTTGTTTGTTAGTATTTCATTCCCATTGATGTGAATTTTCAGGCCCTTTGGTGTGTTGTTTTGAAGTATCCATATCATTGTTTACAGGCATTGGCTTGCAATCAGGCCATTTATTGGGCATAAGACCGGCTTTGATCTCACTGCTTTTTCTACCCGCTTTCTTCCTCTTGGTACCTTCTATCCTCCTATTATCACTCCTCGTTTGCAGCCTTTATCGTCTCTTCCCTAGCCCATTGCCATCCCTGGTCTGTTGCAACCATCGTCGGGTCACGAGGTAAACGACACACGCCCTCGCATCCGACCTCTGGATCAGATGACACATGACCCAGTGATGGTACACCCCGGTTCTAGGCGTTTTACAGCCAATTTTTGGCTAGCCGCTGTCTAACAACAACACACCCTCAAACTATCAACAATATTAATATTAGTACTAGTAAACAACACCGTCCAGGGCCCGATTCTCTCCCACTTACCGTTTCTTCACGTTGTCTTCTCTAGCTACGCACTGGTCTGGCTGTCTCGTGTGGATCTCACGTTGCTGCGGATTTGCTAGTGATGTGTTAGTCTGTTGCAATCAATGGCACCTGCTGTTTAATCACGTTCTGTGCTCAGAAACAAGAAGAAAACAACAACAAAAAATGTGGGAAAGACGATCACGAGGATTTTCCTCACATGTTCTTCAGGTGATGATATGGGGTCCGGGTAACTGGGGGTGGGAAAGTCATGGGGAGAAAAAGGAGTGCTGGAGTGCACGTGCGTAGTGGGCCAATAGGAGAGACTGGGAGAAAAGTGGGAAGGAGAAGGAGATGCAGGATGCCAGCATTTCATATTAGGGCGTGTTCAAGCATTGAAGCGCGGCACGGATGTCTAATTGCATATGTTGTGTATTTAGAGAATTTTTATATGAAGTGGCCTTTACATTAGTGTAGTACTACATAGTTGAAAGAAATTATGCAGTTTACAATTTTCTAGTATTATGCTGCAGCTCTTGTGTTCGCAATCGATTTGAATTGAGCTGGATTGAATTACAATGAATTATAATGAATAGAAATCAGACATCACTTGCGTTTAGTATTGTGCTCCCCCTTGCCATGCAAATAGAACTCCATATCCAGCTTCGATGCCTACAACGCACACAAAATTCTTTCGTTATTGTCGTATTTCTATGTACTTCTACTTAACCTTATTCCTCCATAGTTAATCCTCACTTAATATGCAGATCCAACATCCAACATCCATACTTACCGTAAGAACATACCCTCAGCCCAAACTGCCAGACAATTTCATTGTCAGATGTTGTCACATTGTCTCCTCTTTCGTATCCGCTAGATACGAACTCGATCAACCCCTAAAACTTTATCGGTGTCCTCCCTCGTTACTCCTCTCCCGTAATCGCTTATTCAACTTGTCCAGAAACACACATACACCACAAAATAACCCGCACTTGATCCGTGCCGCTACATATTCTCAGCTGATGTCCCACTGATGATGCAAAATACTGAATACTCCTCCAGGATCCAACCCAGTGCTACGAACTCAAGACCTTTCCCTCTAAGGAGTCTACCCCTAAAAACGTAGCTCGTGCCGTCGTCGCCCGAACCCCGACCATATCGATCAAGGAGTTGCTTGTCCGGCGTAGTCCTCCCACGGCCAATTCCCTTTAAACATCTAGAACTGACTCCTTTTCACAACCAAAAAATGACCTCTACGGACAAATATACCCTTGCAACCCTCTGCTTACCAATACTAACGTTCCACCCGAGTCCAATTACTACAATCTATGACCATCTCACCAACTCTCTTGTCTCTCTATACCCTTACGCTACCTCAGCTCAACCTTCATTGCCATCCGCCGCTCCCATACCGAGTACCCGGCTGCCTTAAAGCATAACCTCTTACATACCTTATACCACATGCACATCGGCTAAACCATAGTTTTAAACTTTTTGACAACGTACTCCTGCATATAACACAGAAAATGCACTTCTGTAGCGGCCCGGATGAGCTGAGAGCGACGCTATGCGTTAAGGGCGTCCATGAATCATGTCATTTGCATCTATAGCAATGCAAAATACCTTTAACTGGACCCAGTGGTGTATCCAACATACGATGCAACAGCCTCGAAGTAGCAACTATCGAGGCCAAGGATTGCGTATATAAAGTCCGCGATGTGTATTTGGAATCGGAGTTGTTGAGAATAAAAACCATTGTTCAAGTGAAAAATACACTACACATTAAACATTTTGTCTTATACCACCATAGTATAACACAAGCCAAAACTTTATCAAATGTCAGAAGTCACTCTTGGTAGATATCTCTTCGAGAGATTGCACCAATTGCAAGTCAACACCATCTTCGGTTTGCCCGGTGACTTCAACTTGTCGTTGTTGGACAAGGTGTACGAGGTCCCAAACATGAGGTGGGCCGGAAATGCCAATGAATTGAACGCTGCTTATGCTGCTGACGGTTACTCCAGAATCAAGGGTTTGGCCTGTTTGGTCACCACCTTCGGAGTCGGTGAATTATCCGCCTTGAACGGTGTCGGAGGTGCTTACGCTGAACACGTCGGTATGTTACACGTCGTCGGTGTTCCATCGATTGCTTCGCAAGCTAAGCAATTGTTATTGCACCATACTTTGGGTAACGGTGATTTCACTGTTTTCCACAGAATGTCCAACAACATCTCCCAAACTACTGCATTCCTCTCCGATATCACATCAGCTCCATCTGAGATCGATAGATGCATCAGAGAAGCCTATGTATACCAAAGACCAGTCTACGTTGGATTACCAGCTAACTTGGTCGACTTAAAGGTCCCAGCCGATCGTTTGCAAACCCCAATTGATCTCAGCTTGAAACCTAATGATCCAGAAGCTCAAGAAGAGGTTGTCAATAACGTGTTGACATTGATCCAACAGGCTTCAAACCCGATTATTCTAGTGGATGCTTGTGCCTCTAGACACGGCTGCAAAAAGGAGGTTGAGAAGTTGGTAAACTTGACCCAATTCCCAGTTTTCACAACGCCAATGGGTAAATCTGCTATTGATGAATCACACCCAAGATTTGGTGGTGTTTACGTCGGTAGTTTATCCCATGAAGATGTTAAAGAGTCCGTTGAAAGTGCCGATTTCGTCTTATCCATCGGTGCTTTATTGTCCGATTTCAATACTGGTTCTTTCACATACTCGTACAAGACCAAGAATATAGTTGAGTTCCACTCTGACTACACTAAGATTAGACAAGCTACTTTCCCAGGTGTCCAAATGAAGGAAGCTTTACAGCAGTTAATCAGCGAAGTCTCAGCCCACATTAACCCTAACTACGTTCCAGTCCCAGTTCCAACTGTCGACTTACCAGTCACCCCTGCTTCCCCAGATACCATTTTGACACAAGAATACTTGTGGAGCAAGGTTTCCTCTTGGTTCCAAGAAGGTGATATTATCGTCACTGAAACGGGTACTTCAGCCTTCGGTATTGTTCAAGCTCGTTTCCCTAACAACACCATTGGTATTTCACAAGTTTTGTGGGGTTCCATCGGTTTTACCGTCGGTGCCACAGTCGGAGCTGCAATGGCTGCACAGGAAATCGATCCAAAGAAGAGAGTCATTTTGTTCGTTGGTGATGGTTCCTTGCAATTAACTGTCCAAGAAATCTCTACTTTGTGTAAATGGGAGTGTAACAACACCTACCTTTATGTTTTGAACAACGACGGTTACACCATAGAAAGATTAATCCACGGTATGAATGCGACCTACAACGATATCCAGCCATGGAACAATTTAGGAATCTTACCATTATTCAATGCCAAAGACTACGAAACCTTGACTGTCAAGACAACAGGTGAATTGGATAGATTATTCACTAACAAAAAATTTGCCATCCCAAATAAGATCAGAATGATTGAGATCATGTTACCAAGAATGGATGCCCCATCCAACTTGGTTGCCCAAGCCAAGTTCTCCGAAAAGGCTAACTTGGAGAATTAAAGGATTTGTACATATCAGGACGATGTCCTAACTCCTTACACCTATTACGAACTTTATGATTACTAAGGCATTGTAATGCCATTCCTGTTTACGCGTTGAGGGCATATGGCTTTCTTCCCTCAATCAATGACCCCTCCCTTGCATTACAATCAGTATATTTGCCTTGATTATGCTTTAGTTTTATTAAGATTTAATAGACTTTAATTAATATATATTTATAGACACAAATAAGCTTCTGATGGGTGCAAAATTTCAGTTTTTTTCACAGGACAATAATCGTACTGTCCTTATTCTGTAACCGACCACACAGACAATGGCATATAGGTATAGTTACCACCTAAGGACCGTGTTCACTCAGGCGAACACTACATCACATCTATACACCAAAAGCAGAACTTTAAAAAAACCTCGCTAAATAATAAGCCGTGTTGACACCAAACGTGTATGCAAAAAATAACTTAAAAATTGACGCAATTTAAGCACAAGCCATTTCGTTTCAAACTTCACCATTACAGATAGATACTACACCCCGTTTTTTTATATGACAGTGTCTATTAAGAAAAATAATATACAATGGTACGGAAGCCTTCCGGTGGCTACTATACCCAAAACTATGAAACATTAAAGACCTTACTTCCAACCATATGGTATCACTAAGGCAGCGGTGACATGCACACCTGCCATAATTTTCCGATACGTGCAGCAGCCTTCTGTATGCTTGAAGTATGTGTTAAATACATCACCTGGATTAGAATCAGACGATGAAAAATCGTTATTCCAGGCCTCCAGGTCGCCGTTGACGTAATGGAAATAGTGGTAACGTTCTATGAATAAAACCGAATGTGTGGTGACAATCAGAGACTGAAAAAATAGGAATAGGAATCAAAAACGACTCCAAGGGACTGTGTTCTATTAGTTTTTCATTCTCCATTTCATTCCCTAATGAAAAATGGAGCTGATCGACGTGATATACACTTAGACGACCATGTTTTCCGATTATTTTGGAACCTGTGCTGAAGAACTACCCTTAGCAAGCTTGGCTTGACTGAACTTGTCTACCAACTCGCTCTCCTGTTGCTCGTATGCCAGCAAAAGGGCCAAGTAACGGTTGACTTCATCCTCGAAGGTGATGTACTCGTTGTGCATTTTGAAGAGGAATGGATCGTACTTCATTGGCTTGAAATCTGGAGAGTCGTTGATCAACTGTGCCGACGACTTTCCAAACAACAAACGCATGATTTCTTCCTCGTGAAAACCAGTGAATTCACGGGTACCATAGAAGTTCATGAAGATTTCGTCCTTGGTAAGAAGCTCCAACAACTCGTCTTCAGTGAATTTGTAGATGGTGGACATTTCATCGTCTTTTAACTCCAAAGGCTTGTGTTGTGCCTTTTGCTTCAACTTTCTCTTCTCAGCTTCAGTCAATTCGTACTTGAAATCGGTGAAGAACTCATCGGTGTCGTTACCACTATTCAATCTGGTGACATACTCCAGGGTATAACTGTGGTATTTGTTCCAGTTTTCACGGTGGTAGATGAAGTAGTACAAGTCCTCTTCACGGAGCCACAATCTCAACTGAGGAAGGAAGATGTGACGAGAGAACTTCTTACTCAACAAACCCTTAGAGTACTCGACGTTTAAGATGTTAGTATATTTTTGAGGAACATATCCGATTTCACCTTCAATGGAAGTCTTGATAAGAGGACTCAATTCAGAAAGCCTAGAGAAATGCTTGTTACGGCAGTTATAAGTCTTCAAGAACTTGTTGGTTGGCACGTAGTCCTTCTGGTCAATCTTGTACTCCTTTGGAAGGAGGTCTCTGTATCTCTTTGGAGGTTCAGTATTGGAAATGGCCAAACCGGTGATATCAATATAGAGACCCGAATCAACATCGATGAATCGAGCATCAATATTGTTGTTGCCATTACCCTTTTCTCTTAAAGTAATAAAACTACCACAGTCCAAGAAATAACGACCGAATCCATCTTCTGGATCTTCTACGACGAGAGTCTGGTTGAACTCAAGAGAAAGCTTGTGCAAGTCCATGATAGGAACCTGAACATCAATATCGTTGTCCCACGGGAAGGCGATACCGTTCCAGTACCAGGAAAGTAAGGATCCGTGCGCGACCCAAGTGATAATACCATTTTTACGAGTGAAAGAGAGCCAAGTACGAACCAATCTGTGCAAAATCAAAGTCTGTTCGTAAGTACCGTACATGACACCGTTGAAGAATCTCCAATCGTAGTGATCACCCAAAAGGTTTGCTAACAAACGAGCTTCACTGAAGTACTTTGGTGGACCTCCGTTCTTCACTTTGTAATCAGAGTACTTCAAACTTTGATAGTACTTCAATTCGTTAGTGGCCAAGTGGTGTCCTCCGAGCAATCTACCCTCGTAATCCAGGATCATACTTTCGTATTTAAGTTCAAAACGTTCTTCTGGGATCTCTACTTTATAGGCATTCATGACTTGATGCTTATTGGGCTTGACAGCCTTCTTTAAAGCTGAGAACTCTGAAAGAACATCAATGGAATGAGTCTGGGAGTCAGCCAAGTACTTCTCCACGAGTCCATTGTTAAGAAGCTTCTTATTGGAGTTGATGGTGACGTTGTAGGATCCTTCAGAAGTCAAAAAGATGATCATGGAAGGTGCTGGAGCGTATGAGTAGAGATACGACTTTCCAGAAAGAATGGCTTTCTCAGGAGTGGTCTTACCAGTGGACTTGAACACATTGAAACCTGGACGAATGTCATGGCCATCCTCATGGTCGAATGGTACAACATGGTTATCCACACAGAAGTCGGCAGGATTGTTTGCATCGAGTCTCTTTGAGAAGGTGTGACGTTCTTCTCCAGAGGAGAATTCGTCTCTCTTCTTGATTGCACCTACTGGAGCTTCTCCGCCGTCTGGCTTTGAAAGTTGATCCTTTTGAGCAGTCGATTCAAGTTCTTGTGCTTTCTGTTCCTCCGGAGCCTTTTGTTCTTCTTCAGCTTTTGGAGCTTCTTCAGCTTTTGGAGCTTCTTCAGCTTTTGGAGCTTCTTCAGCCTTTGGAGCTTCTGGAGCCTTTGGAGCTTCTGGAGCCTTTGGAGCTTCTTCAGCCTTTGGAGCTTCTTCAGCCTTTGGAGCTTCTTCAGCCTTTGGAGCTTCTTCAGCCTTTGGAGCTTCTTCAGCCT
>BCGS01000003.1:0-213704 GCA_001599395.1 Scheffersomyces lignosus | reverse complement strand
TTCTTCAGCCTTTGGAGCTTCTTCAGCCTTTGGAGCTTCTTCAGCCTTTGGAGCTTCTTCAGCCTTTGGAGCTTCTTCAGCCTTTGGAGCTTCTGGGGCCTTCTGTTCTTCTGGAGTTTTATCAGCAACTTGTTGGTTGTTATTAGTGTCTGGTTTCACCTCGACGTTTTCCTGATGGTTCTCCTTCACTTCCTCGCTAGTATTTTCCATCTTTCCTTCTGAGTTGACTTTATCTTGACCAGCAGAGTTTTCCAATTGCTGAGCTTCCTGTTTGCTTTCAGCTTCTGGCTTGGATTCGTCCTTTGGCTTCTCTTGATTGGACTGTTCATTCTCTTCTTTGCTATCCTCTTTCAAATTTTCTTCCAACTTCTTCTTGTCCTCTTCTTCCTGCTTCTTCCTGTCCTCTTCTTCCTGTTTCTTCATCTCCTCTGCTTCCTTCTTTTTTCTTTCTTCCTCATTTTTCTTGTCTTCTTCGGCCTTTATCTTGTCTTCTTCAGCTTTCTTCTTGTCCTCTGCAGCCTTTTTAATGTCCTCTGCAGCCTTCTTTTTATCATCTTCTAACTTCTTTTTGGCCTCCTCTATCTTCTTCTTTTGTTCTTCCTCAAACTTCTTCTGCTTGTTCATCTTTTCCTCGTCCGGTCTGGCATCCAAGATGCTACAGTTGGGCTTTAATGAAGTGGGGGCAAGAATATACTTGTTCAAAATAGACAAATCCACCCAGTCATACCAGTTGAAAGGAATTTCAACCTTTTTCTTGGGATTCTCTTCCACGCTTGTTCTGATGTGGTGGAAATACATGGCCATAGTGAACCGAGGATCAAAAGGCTGTATGGCCGGTTTGTTGTCTCTATGGTACTGTTGGAATGGTATAGATTGGTCTGAACCAGCGTCTGATTCATCCATATAATAGTAGTATGGAATGGTGAGCTCGGTATCCAAAACATCTGTTTTGAGGAGCCAGTACTTGTTTTCTATGTCTGTGTTAACCTTTTTAGTATAGAGCTTTTCAACCTTTTTGTTAAAATAGGACTCTGGATCCGAGGTATCGATATCCTCCTTGTCGGGGTTCTGTTTCGAGGTGGACTTGGCTAAGTACAAGTTGCTGGCCAAGGTGTCGAAGTAGTTGAGTCTTAACTTCGTCTTGATGAGTCTGTTGGTCTCTTCTGATACGAAATGGGAGCTGGTGATCATAGTGAATGTCACGATCAAGAGCATCGCCACAACGAAGAGGAGATGCACATGTTTCTTTCGTAGCAGGAAGAACATTGTGTTTGTGAGTTATGCGTGTGAGCTATGATGTATACGCGATGTCCGAGGAAATGGTTGTTTCGTGGTGGCTCCGGGGGATTATTGTTCTATAAGAGGAGCTAACGGGAACCGGTAGTTTGAAGGAATGTCTGTGACGAAATGAAAAATGACTATTAATGACAAAACAGCAATTCAAACAATTCAAAGAATGACACGACCCGATACAATACTAATGGTACTCTGTGTGTGCTTAATGAAATAATGAAATAATGAACTGATATTCTGTTGTGCTAACGTGCTAACGAGCTAATGAAGGAGTACTAATATGATACAGCTGTAAACTGTGCTACTACAATGTTCTCCATCAACTAAACGCCTCTTGCCAGAAAGAAAGAAAGAAAACAATAGCAGATATAAAATTATTTATTACGTTCCAGAGCTTGCTACTACCGAACTCGTTCCAAGTCAAGCGATGATATGACCTAACAAACACAGTAACACTAAAAAAAGACTACCGTGGTTTTGTTACACCGACAAGAAATTTAATAATGCAAATTATATGCCCACTCTACCACCGAATCTCATGGCATCTGCATTCCCCAGTTCCATATCCGCCCATGTAGCGGACTAGGAAAGGGCTTACACTAGGAAGGCTAAGACACAAACGACCCCAGAAGGCATCACGGTGAAAAATCGGAATGCTCGCGTGATATTAATCGCGGTCGGAAGTCGGTCGGAACGGTAGTGACAATACGGACATTGTCATGACGGTGGTTGAAAGAGTAAAACACGGTAAAAATAGGGTAAAAAATAGAGCTATAGGTAGGAGGTTGAATAGAGTTTGTAGGGTTCTGAATGCTGCTATTCATAGATACGTTGTTTACAGTGATTACTGTGTTAATGTCTGTACTCTGTTTACGGTTTCTTCTCCTCTCATCGTCTATAAGATGATGGAGTTAATGTTTAACACAGGGGCCAGCTCGTACGATGCCACCGGAGACGCACCCGAACAGTTTCATTTCCCGGAAGTAAATCCCGTTTCAGCTGAGAGCCACCGTTGGCCCCGGATGTACCCTGGCTGATGTGTTTTTGTACGTGCAAATCTAGAGAGATCCTCGTATTTGGATATATGACACGACTGATGTGTGTAAGTGGAATTGTAACCTCGGACTGGATATCAGTGAGACAGAAGGTTTCGAGGCAAGCTCCATTGTTCATTTTAGTGTGGATGTGCCGCTGGAGGATCTGTCGATCATTGTGTAAAATGACTATTTCATGTTGAAGATCATGCCGTTTGCTCTTGGCCATCGCTTCGAATCAGATTCTGCGCAATGCCTTCAGCCCACCATAAGTCCACCCAACTCCGATATCGCAGGACAAAGTTCTTATTTTGGCCGCCGGGGTCTTTCAACATCTCAGGAATCAGCTTCTTATTGGCCTAAACCGATATTTGCTGCCAAAGGACAACTTCCAGTTTTCTCAGAGATGCTGCGGAGAAAATATTCTCTCAGGAAATGTCCGTTGCCCTCGGATTACGACCGCCTTTTCAGCCAGCGTCCATTCGCATTGCGAGAAGAAGGTGCACAGATGCAGATGACTTTCTCTTTAGTGTAGCCAATAGGTGATCTGGAAGCCTCAGTTTCCGAGTCAACACATATACGAAAACTCACAGTTCCAATAAGCTTCGTAAAGTACGAGTTATCTTATCTCTCTTCATTTATTCTTGTCGTACAACGCGTAAATTACACAATCAATCCGACCGATACCTACTCCAAAAGGGGGCATTTCGAGGGTAGTGCCATGAAAGAGGGGCCATTTGCATTGTTCAGAATTTCATTTTCTGTAGGCAGTGTGCACAGGCGTTTACACTTTAAGAATAATGGGCGAAGGAATCTTTTTACGCGCTCTACATACAGTTCCGACTTGATTTGTACATCCATACGACAATAATATGGTAAAAGCTGTGAAAAAAGTAAAAATGCAGTACCAATTACGACAAAACACCAGGACATCTATACAAAAAATAAGATTTAGTCAGATCCATGTTTGCTATTAGCCTGCTATACATAACCGCCTTTACCTGTTAGGGATTTTGGAGGAATGCTTTCCCGAAATTACCATAAGAAGGGGAAATAAGGTACTACATTGATTGGCGTACTCTCTGGGGTTAAAATAATAGAGAATTACAATGATTAATCTACCGTATTTTTTGTATGATCCTTTTCTGTCTAAATTATAAGTATGTATCCAAGATGTCTATTTTTAAGTTAGACTCGCATCTTACGTAAGTAGAATACAAAAGGAACATATACAAAAAGCACATATGGATTTCAGTTGCAGCCAATTTGACAGTTCGAATAGTTCCTGCTTTCGAAGCAGTCAAGCCTCGCCTTCCCCAAAGAGCATATCATATCTCAGTACATTTTCATAGGCACTAGACTTCACCTGACGTGGTTTATAATTATTATGGCTTTTCTACCATAAAATCCCCTTCAAGATCCCGAAATCTGCTGTCATTGCTACATATGGACTTGCTGCGCAATAGCTTAGCGTTTTCATCGGGTGATGCCAGCTAAACCCTACTAAGATCATTTCTATTAAAATGCTAAAATAGGCAATACCTATCAAATGTACTTCTTATCAGACGATAAGATACCTCTCGGACACGACTTGTTCCCCACATACTCTCTACCATCCAAATGAACCCTATCGATCGAATATCCCAAACTTAATTTTCTCTAGATATTGGTTCTCTAGACAAACTCGAACCAATCATATCACGTCTGCTGACGAATTAATACCACCATGGCCCGTACTACGCCGTTGCCAGAGAATTTCCGCTCCGTAGAGACTCACCTAACGGCGCGATTGTAGAAATAACCTATTTTCAATTCCGTTTCAGTGACTTTTCAAATCTCGGAGATCTCCAGAGCTCCATTCTCATGCCATTTATTGAAATATACTTCGGTATCGCAGAACTATCAGTTTTCAAATAGACTTATCTATATTTTCTACAGGCATCTAACCACCATTAGGAAGCCTTTCCAACATCGAAACTCTCAATCCCATACTCTGCCCCTACGATAGCTTGCTTCGGAGATGTCCGAACCTCTTGTGGCAGTCCTTTTATTGCAAAAACCCACGCGCACATTATCAATCTTTTGCACAGTACGGCACAATCTGTCCTGCGCTCTTATTGAGTATAGATAAGAATTTCACACTTTAGCGAGGTTCGAGTAAGCATAGCTATAGAGAGGAAATTCGGGACATTTTTCAGGACGGTTGTGTCGTAGTCTTGTGTGTTTGCATAGTGAAGCATTGATATCAGATATTTTTTCTTTCTTTTTAAACTTCGGAGCTTCCGTTATCGATTAACTGGGCTCGTCTTATCTATATTAAACAAGCGATCGTTTGCGGCAGAAACCTGATTGCTGTCAGAGAACACAGGTTTGCAATCGGCGATTGTTAGCACAGGTAGAACGGGTTTTTCAGTCATTTCGTTTAAATAGATCCCCATTTTTCAGCAACTAAGATTGAAATTTCAGCTTCATTTTCAATTAATCCCATTAGTGAATAGTAACTATAGGTATATGCATAGAGTTAACGAAACGTCTCTCGGATATACGTATAGCACCCTGTTGGAGTACAAAGACTAAGACAGCAATTATAATAATTATTTTTCAAATAGCATTTCATTAGAGCTGTTCAGGATCAAAAACGTTTAACGGTATAACCTCTTATATCACTTCTTTCATAGCGAAGTTACTTCAAAAACACAATTTTATCTCACAATGGTCTCTGTTTCTGACGTTAAAGACTACGCAAAAAGGGTAGTCAGGAAATGGACTACCAAGGACGGTTTGCTTGGTGATTATGATTATAAATATCTTTTCTTACCAGATATTCCCTTCATGACGAAGGAACCAAAGACACAGCCGTTCTTTGGGCTCAACACCGACATGCCCGTTCTTTTGGGTGCAATTCTTGGTTTCCAGCATTCTTTGGCCATGTTGGCTGGTGTTGTTACCCCACCAATTATCATTGCAAGTGCTGCCAACTTGGACACCCAACTTCAAGAATATTTGGTCAGTGCATCACTTATAACATCAGGCATTTTATCTTGTATTCAGATCACTCGTTTCCATATATTTGGAACACCATACTACCTTGGTACTGGACTTTTGTCCGTGGTAGGAACCTCTTTTGCTACAATTTCGATCGTGACAAGTGCCTTTCCAATGATGTATGCAACAGGTGAATGTCCCGTGGACGCTTCTGGTAAGCAATTGCCTTGTCCAGACGGATATGGTCGTATCTTGGGAAGTGGTATTGTATGTGCATTGCTTGAAATGCTTTTATCATTCATACCTCCAAAAATCTTACAAAAAATCTTCCCTCCTTTGGTCACTGGACCTGTAGTCTTGTTAATTGGTACCAGTTTGGTAGAATCCGGATTTCAAGATTGGGTAGGTGGTTCTGGCTGTGTGGGCGAGATGTGCCAGGTTGGAGACTTTACTAAGCCATGGGGATCTGCCAATTTCATTGGTTTGGGATTCTTGGTTTACGTCACGATCATCATCGCTGAGAGATTTGGTTCTCCAATTATGAAATCCTGTGCTGTCATTGTAGGTTTGTTGGTCGGTTGTATTGTAGCAGCAGCTTGTGGGTACTTCAGTTCCGCGTCCATTTCTTCAGCTCCAGCAGCTACTTTCCTCTGGGTTCACACCTTCAAATTGAAAGTCTATGGACCAATTATATTGCCCTTCCTAGCGGTGTATATTACGCTTATGATGGAAGCCATTGGTGACATCACTGCCACTTCCGATGTATCCCGTTTAGAAGTCGAGGGAGAGTTATACGAGTCTAGAATACAAGGTGGTATTTTAGCAGATGGTTTCAACGGTTTGTTATCCGGATTAATGACAGTTACTCCAATGTCTACATTTGCTCAAAACAATGGTGTTATCTCAATTACTAAATGTGCTAACAGAAAGGTTGGTTATTGGTGTGCCTTTTTCATGATAGTCATGGGAATCTTCTCCAAGTTTGCAGCAGCTATCGTTTCTATCCCAAAGTGCGTTTTGGGAGGAATGACTTCTTTCCTTTTCTGTTCTGTCGCTATATCTGGTATCAAAATTATCTCCACCACCGAATTCACCAGAAGAGATCGTTTTGTTTTGACTGCTTCCCTCTTACCTGGTTTAGGTGCAATCTTGGTGAGTAATTGGTTTTCCACTGTATTCACATACAAAGGTGATAACCGTTCTTTAACTGGATTTTTCAATGCTATCATTCTTGTGATGGAGACTGGTTTTGCCGTTACAGGATTTATTGGTGTCATACTTAACTTGTTAATTCCCCAAGTTGCCGATGACATTGAAGAAATCAACGAATACGTCTTGGAGACCGTAGGTTCTGCTGATCAAAGAGGTATGGAAAAGATGGCAGAGAAGGAAGGCGTTCCTTTGGAGGCTCTTCGTTCACATGTTTCCATGACCCATTTGGGTCACCTATCTTCTGAAGACCAAAAATTGACACTCTGAAACTAGGATTATGTGTGACTCTATATAATATAATTTAATTCTGAATTAATGTATAATTACGACTTTTATATGAAACTAGAAGGTATAATCTCGGATAGAAAGCTTTATTATAGGTCATTCGTAATTCATGATTTCAGATTGGGGATTATTAGTAGTTTTCACCCGAATTGCATCCCATGAATATTCAATTGAGAGACTCGACCTTACTAGGGAGGCTCTACTCAAGAAGCACATGAAGAACCTTTTACCAAAATTGACACTAAATTTTGCAATCAAAGCAAAACTTGCACTTCTAACATATCCCAGGCCTTCTAAACGCATATTCTAAACCAATCCAAAAACTACATTGCATATGTAATATTCGAGATACACCATCTGAAAATTTTGTGAGATTTTCGCTATTTTACCTTCTGTCATTATGCTGTGAGCTGCATTGTCACCACCTCGTATCTCCAAATTATAATTGAAGATCAGACATAGCCGTCCACTTAGGCTGGGGCAATTACGTACCTCGTCCCACGGTTCTCCCCATCTAGCATTTCACTTTCTGAATTCTCCCCACACCCTGTTTCTCGCATAACTACCTACTGGACATCCCCAGTGCCAAACACAATCAATTCCAAAAACCACGAAAACACGAAAACCTGACTATTTTTCCCATGTCCTCAACTTTTACCTATACGACCACCACTATCCGCTCGGACTTCCCTCGTCCACCATATCTGTGTTCCCACTTTCACTATCAATATCACTCCACTCCTCCACCTCCCATCTCTCTTCAACGTCCAAGCGCAGCGCATTTCGCAGCCTTTCTGAGAAGGCGATTCCCGTACTCCATATTTTCTACGGGCAACAACAGACGACACCAAAAGAGTGATTCGATCCGAGGTCCACACAACACTGTACAACCAGGAACACCCCAGAAAACCCGCTAAGATCACGACATTTTGCCCCGGAGACACGCCAAACTTTGATCTCCGGCCGTTTTTCTTTTGCAAATGTCGTGCCATACCGTAGAATGTCTCCACACTAAGATAGCGACAAGCCCAAAAAACTTTCGTTTATGTTATCTGTGTCTTTAGACGGACGTATATATATATCGTAGACTCGTACGTTGTTCGGACCATAGGGAGATCCACCAGAATCTGCTATTTAGAGTGCTTTGATTGCTTGCAACCCAATTTTCTGTACATTTAAACCGTAGTTTTTGACAATTTCACAGTGGTATTCTGTCTCTGTGAAAAGTGAATTTGGAACTGAAATATCACCAAAAATACACGAAATCTTACCCCAAGAAATTCGTACTTCTCCAGTGATAAGTTCCTAGGTGTTGACTTTGTAAGAAAGCTCCAAATCATCAATTGTACATCAAAAAAGACGAAATTTCATAGCAATAATGAGTATAGCCGCTATTTCACCATTGTCTACCAAGCTCTCAGCTTCAAAGTCCCAAGGTTTCATACCGTTGAAGGTCATTCTCCAACTCAGTGATCTCCTCAAACGTTCGGTGTTCTCTAGGAAGTTCTACCAGGAAATTAATGACAAAGTCTTAGCAAAAAGTGCCACAGTTGACACCAACCTCTATTTCCTTTGTTACTTCACACTCTTGTTGAGTGCTACACTTAATAACAAGCTGAAGATCAAACATTTCCTCAAAACGCAGAGATTCAACTTCATTCAGGTTCTCAAGAAGTCAATTGAATCTACTGTCGGTGGAGACTTGACAAACACATCTAACAAGACTGTCAACTCCATCTTCTCTACTCAGAAGCCTATCTTCACAGAGGGAAAGCCTTCTCAGTTGGCTGTTCACTTAAAGGCCATCAGCTCATACTTGGCTGACATTAGAATCTTCAACCGTTTGTCGGAATCGATCAAGTACATGCCTTGGATCATTGACGAGTATACAGCATACACCGATCCAACCAATGCAAAGCCTAAGCTCGACAGATTCATCAACTTATTTCAATCCCTCAACTGTTTGGTGCTTGAGCTTTTGGAAAATGCTGGTTGGATCACAGATCACAACTGGGTTGGTACCAACGACAACGTTTGGTGGTGTACAGAAACATACATCTGGTGTTCTAGAGTCTGGGGTGCTTATCTCTTGATTGAGATTGTAGAGTTGATCAGAAGAACTCCTATCAGCAAATGGGACAAGAACTGGAAGATTTCTTTGTTCAGACAAGTAATCCAAGTTCCATTGGTTCTTCACTGGTCTTTGTATGAAGGGTGTTTAACCCCATTCTGGGTGGGAGTATGTGGTTCCGGAGCCTCTTGGTGGGGCTTTAAAGACATGTGGAGTTCCATTGACATTAGTTAGAGCAAGAGATGCAGAGTTTAAAAAAAGAAGTCAGGAAGGAGCTGCACGAGCTCTTGATTCCGTGTTTCAGTTGTCATTCTAATATAGCTTATTAGACAATGCGATCATGAAAATAGAATAGAACCAATTGACTTGGTTGGAGATCGCTTATTTATTTATTACGAAATGTTTGTATTTCTCTATTTAGATCTACAATAAAGTCATATTCCTTTTGAACGTGAAATAATGAAAAGTAGATCTCTAGTAAGGGTAGCTGGTATGCTTTACATCACAATTAAAAGCCCGTTGATTGGCTAACAAATGGGAGCAAAAAGTCATCTCACTTAGGCTGCTTTAGTTCCGGTAACAGTCCTCTCGAAAGCATTTCATTCATTCTCGTAAGATTTGGACTTCATTTTTATCTACAGATTCTGAAAGCTTAGTCAACAATAATATACATTTCAAATTAAAACTTTATAATACTAACATACAAGCCTACCTACAGTGATCTTAATCTCTGTATCTCATACTATCTTCCTTGGCGGCCTTCTTCTCCATCTCATCCCAGTCGTCTCCTTCATCACTGTCTTCTCCGTCAGCACTGGCATCGCTTCCAGAGTCACCACCACTAGAGTAGTCCTCTTCACTTTCCTGGGCACTCTCAACTTCCTCATCACTAGGATCATCGTCACTTACTTCGAACTCGGATTCTTCTTCTTCCTCATCTTCATCTTCAGAATCACCAGCTCCGGTCAAAATACTCCAACCACCATCAGCGAAAAACTGGTATGGATCGGCCTGAACGGTCTTTAAAATTGCACCCCAGTTCAAGTTCATTTGACCCTCACTCAATGGGATGTCGACATCGGTCAACCAATTCTTGACATCTTCTAATAGCTCCATTGGGATCGTATTGATGTGAACGACAGGTTTGGACAAGTCTTTGAATACAAAGACCATATCGAAGTTCTTCAATCCGAATTGAACTCTTTCCAAATGGGCAATTTCAATTTCTTCCAAGGTAACTACCAAGTATGGAGGATCTATTAATTGAATCAAACAATCACGAGTAGGTAAACATAACACAGACGAACGGAATGGCACACCCTGGAAACCCAATTCTCTGAATGGAATGTCCAAATCAATAACACCATTGGATGAATCAGCAATTAGTTCAGCAAATGCCTTAAATTCCTTATCCAAAAGAGCCTTTCTACGTCTTTCTTCTTGTTCTTGTTGCAACTCGTCTTCATCTCCGTATCTATATCTTCTTTTACGACCTCCAGTCTCATCAAAAGCCATATCACTTGCTTCCCTGTAGAATTGCACGTCAAATGTCTTTTTCTTACCAATCATGAGTGGGTTTTTCAAATGACAGTGAATGATCACAATCAATTCATCCTTGGATGGCTGGTAAAAGAGATGTTTGATGTTGCTGAAAAGAATATCGACTTTCTGCTCCATCTTGAAAGACGATTGATACCTCAAACCGTTCTCATGAATCAGCAATACACCACCGATCTTCTTGGTATCAGGTTGAGGACGTATATAGACGTTATCCAATTTCTTCACTCTTGAGCCCTTCAATTCGACTAAGTTAGCTTGTGTAACAACATCAGCCATTTGCTTTTTCTCCAGTTCTCTCTTTACTGAATCCTTCTTCAAGTCTTGAATAGCCTTGAAGACATCTATCATTCTTTGACGGTCACGCGATCTCAAGGTAATAGATCTCAAGAACGAGTTATCTGGTGAATCTTCGTATGGCAATTCTGTTCTTCTTGAAGTGTTACCACCAGCACCAGGTGAGTTGAAGTTCAAACGGAGATATGTGAAGTCACCTTCTTCATTTTGAGAACCGTTTTTGAAAGAGTTGATGTGAAATGGAACTGGTCTACCACAAACTGGTAAGATAATTGTCTGGTTTTTGTAATCAACGTGAATTCTCAAGTCCCTAACGGAGTTAGGAATCTGTGACTCACGTACATACGATTCGTACTTCTTAAAAACTGGCTTGAAGTCTGAAGAGTCTGTTGCATCTGCTTTGGAGAAACGAGCTAAACCTTCTTGTTGTCTCTTCTCGTGCAATTTACTTTGTATCTCTTGACGAACCTTTTCAGCATTGGCATCATCAGCCCCACTGGATTCGTGACGCAATTTTGATTTCAAGATTTTAGAATTGGCATCATTGGCAGTCGATTTCTTCTCGACGTGGGTATTCTTCTCTGACTTAACCTTCTTTTCTTCTCTTGGATCGTCATCTTTAAAATAGAAAGAAACTTCGGAACGCTGTTTTGAGGCTGTGGTAAGAAGAATAGGCTCGGACTCGCTCACCTTGAAAGTGTCTGTGAGCAAGAGAGCATAGTTCTTCAAATTTGGATTCTTAGTCTTGCTGTTTACAAGGCCATTGAATCCAACAGTCAACGAAATAATCTGTCCGTTGGTCAACTTTCTTTCATTCTTGGCGTTCAAGATGAAAGTCGAGTCTCTGAACTCAATACCAGTCAACCAACCCACATTTTTGGTAAAGTGGCTGACCAAATCTGGTTGTTCAGACTTGATGTACTCCACAGCTCCTTCGTAGACATCCTTTGCAGCCTTTCCATCCTTCAACAAATTGGTCGTAATATGCTCTTGCAACTTCAACAAGAAGTCATAATTGGTTTCAATCTCTGGTGTAGGGTCAATAAAGAAGGTTCTACCTACATTAGAACAATAAGACTTATATCTTAAACCAATGGATGCTAAGATAACTCCATCACCCACTAACTGAGAGTCGGTGGATACCGCACTTGGTTTCAAATCGTATTGACCACCACTTTGAATAATTGGAGAATAACACCATTCGACCACTTCGGGGTCAAATTCACGGATTGGACGAAGAATCTTCTTACCAAGTGCTGAGCTGGTGTACCATTTGTTGTTCTCGATTTTGTCTTCGATATCATCTGTGAAGGCAGAGTTTGTGATCTTTTTCTCTTCATCTACTACAGTCATCATTTCGTTGGCAAAAGTGTCCATCATTACGACAGATGTCTTGGCAGCAATGGTGGTGTTGTTATATTCATCAGAATCCTTTAATTCCAAACTCTTGGAGAGAAGAACAGACACGTCCACTGGAGTCAAATCCTTGGCCGTGGCTAAGACTTCCTTCCATTCTTCGATGAACTTACCCTTGTATTGATCTTTCACGACAGTTCCATATTTTGGTGCTGCTGGAGACGACTTCAAGAGTTCGACCAAATCTACAAACAATTGCTTGTTCTTCTCGACATCTTTGGTTCTTGTCCAGATCTCTACAGTAGAGCTGTTGGCAGTCGGTTTCGTTGTCAAATGCTTCAAGTACTTTGCTTTTCCTTCCGATGTGATGAACACCAACTTATCCTGGGTAATATAGATAGCGGTATGGACAAATTCGTAACCCAAAAGCCAGTTTTGTAACACGGTGCTCTTCTTGTAGGTGTTCTCATCGTCCCTGGCACCAACGACAATAAGCACTTGGCCAGGAAATGCATCCTTTTCCTGGATGAGGTTCTTCTGAACAATGGAAAGACGCTTGTGGAACGTGTTGGCGTCGATATTAACCCCTTCTTCCTTACTCATGGTGGATTTCTTGTATTCTGGTTCAGCTATTAGTTACAGCGGCTAATATTTCACTAGTCACGGTTGTTCAGCTGCAATAGTGGTACTCTCTCCGATTTCTACGCGGATTTCGGGCCAAAAGTGTAATTGACTCTGTTCTGCACGTGCTACGGCTATTCCACAACGAATTCTGTCTTTTCTCCTGACGAATTCCCTCCGATGATGCCTGATCTCTTGCCACCAGTTGATAATTAAAAGAATTGACAGCCATAAAAGACGCTTTGAGCGTTCACTGTGATTGAGAAAGGTCGTGTGGTTGCACAACAGACAGGTGAGAGAAAGTGAGAGGCAGCGCGAACGCAGAGAGCGTGAGATTATTAAAGTGGGAGGCAGCGAGAAAGTTGAGAGCGTGAGATTATTATAGTGAGAGGCAGAGAGAAAGCAGAGGGAGTGACAGAAAAGTGAGAAAGCAGAGAGAGACAGCGCGACCGCAGAGAGCGTGTGAGAGAGTGAGAAAGCAGAGGGAGTGAGATTATTAAAGTGAGAGGCAGCGCGAGCGCAGTAAAAGTGAGAGAGAGTAACGGAAAAGTGAGCTAGGAGAGAAAGTGAGATTATTATAGTGAGAGGCAGCGCGACCGCAGAGAGAGAGAGAGAGAGAGTAGCGGAAAAGTGAGTGTGTGATGAAGTGAGTGTGTGACAGAAATAGAGAGAAAGACAGCGAGACAGCGAGACAACAGAGAGAGTACGCGAGTGAGTGAGAAGAGAGAGAGAGCTGGAAATATCTCCTGTGTATTTGTGTAGTTGTGTACTGTGGATTTGTGGATTCGTGTATTTGGTGTGATGGAATGGAAGATAGTCGCGACTGCACATAGGACGGGTCGCAAATGAGTAGCGAGACGCGTTGTTTTGGTTTGTCATGGAGAAATGGTGATGTTTTGGTGGTTGTTTCTAGAGAAGAAGTTAGAAAAGATAGTGGAAAGCGAGGCGAAATTCTGGCTTTAGAGTTGTGAAGTCGTTGCAATTTACTATTTGGCACGGTTCTAAGAGTAATACAGTGGTTTCAGCTAAGAAATCGCTATTGGAACGAGGAAAACAAGTCTAGTTTTCTCATATTGAAGAACGAGAAGAATCACTCTTTTACCCGTGAAGTATATTCTGTGTTTCTAACAGCAAAACAGGATTGTAGACCATCAAAACGGTAATAACATTTATAAACCCCGTACAAATAGATTTCAGCTCGTTTTAAAGAGCTCCAGAGTCCAGATCACAACTTGTCACGATGTTCAGACTGACCAAGAGAAGGACCGCAGGACGTAGAAACTTCGAAGAAGTGGCAGCCTACTCGTCAAATGCCAACTCAGGACTTTATTCCTCAAGACTATCCTTCTACGATGTTCCTCCATTGGATGAAATCACCTTGGAAGAATTCGAGATGTGGGCCATCGACAGATTGAAGATCCTTATTGAAATCGAATCATGTGTGGCACGTTCCAAGTCCGTGAAAGAGATAGAAACTACCATAAAGCCAATGCTCTTGAAATATTTGCCATTGAACAGCAGCGGTCCAGACATGCTCCAAGAAAGAAAGAAGGATCATTATTCTCATTACATATTGAGGCTTGTCTTCTGCCGTACAGAAGAGTTGAGAAAGAAATTCATCAAAAATGAAACCCAACTTTTCAAGGTCAGATACAACTTACTTCAGCCAAAGGAACTGCAGGAGTTCGTAGACTATTACCACAACAAATTGAGCTGGAAATATATTAGCAGCGAAGAGAAGACAGAGTTGTTCGAAGAATTATACGCCGCAACAGGGCTAGTCATAAGAAGCAACTTATTGGCAGAAGGAGAAACCATGACTAATGACCAACTCAAGCAACATATCAAGTTAAAAGAAAACTTTATCAAATTGCCGTTTGAGAAGGTACCTAGTCTAGTAGGCTCTCGTTCTATTTTCATCAAGAAAGGTTATGCCTATATACCTACTACATTACAGTTGAATTTGTTGGCTGTGGAATTCCAAGAATCTTTAAGCACCCAATTGATGAGAACTTTCCAATCGATACCACGGTTAGATGAAGACGACAGATTGTTGCCTTTATTGAACAACTTGTCACATAATTTCTCAAGTGTTGAATATAACGGATTTGAAGTAGACTCATCATTGGCATCAGACATCAATGCCTCCTCTGTGGCCACACAAGCGATCACCAAGCATTACCCACTTTGTGCCTCCCACTTGCAAAGAAATATGATGGACAACAGTCACTTGAGGTTCACTGGTCGTCAGCAATTGTCATTGTTCCTCAAAGGTATTGGACTCAGTATTGATGAAGCCATGAAGTTCTGGTCCTATCAGTTTACCAAGAACTCTACACTGATGACAATCGAGAAGTTCAACAAAGAATATAGATATAATATCCGTCACACATACGGTTTGGAAGGTGCACGTACCAAGTACCAGCCATGGAACTGTGCCAACATTATGTCTCAGCCAAAGCCATTAAAGGGCGAATACCACGGATGTCCTTATAGAGACTTGGGAACCGAATCTTTGACTACAAGTCTTAATGAAATGGGCATCCATGACCCACATGAGCTTAACCAGGTCATGGAAGACGTCGACAGAAGAGACTACACTGTAGCATGCACAAGAGTTTTTGAGTTAACTCATAAGCAACAATTAGCTACTCAAAAGAGCTTCGAAGGTATGCATATTTCGCATCCTAATTTGTACTTTGACCGTTCCAGACAGTTAGAGAGAAGCGAGAATAAGACTGGCCCTGGAACTGGAGTTTTGCAGGAGGTTGTGGCTGAGGAATGATTTGACGTCAGTGGCTTTTTAATGGTATGTACAATGATATATAAGGTATTAACTCCGATTAACGTAGACACACCAGCTGATGTAGTAGCATTGCGCATAACCGATTACATTATCAATCTATCAAACTCGAAGTATAGCAATTTATTATTGAATGACAATAAAGGGTTTAATACCACCTGTAAGTCTCGAACCAGTTTTGCCAGTTCTGCACCATTAATAATAGCTGCAAAATCAGTAATCTCTACTTTTTTAGTCTTTTCGTGGCATACTTTTCGCGTCAGATAAGCGCAAATCTCTAACCAAGAAATTTCCCGTGCCTATGCCTTTTACCAAACCGCTCTCACTTCACCAACTAACCATTCTACCGACCTTCATGTTTCAAACGAGAATATGGCCTCTGCACCACCTTTTCTCTCAAGATCCTTTCCATGAAAATAAGGTGGTGTTTAGAGAGGATATTTGGTTACCTGCAGGTTCCTCCAACCTGAAACAGCTGGAGTACAGCGGCAATAATAATGCTATCATAACATAACATGAGAAAACTGTACGAACTAAATAATAATCAGAATGACAAGATAAAAAACAGGAAGATGGGGCCACGAACGACGTCATTAGTGGGTTTTAACCGTATCTTCAGTTTCATGTATTGTACTGTGACAGGTGAAGCGCGTAAAGCCGCAAAAGCACTGATCGCCAGATGTCTGTAGTTCATGTCTTTGTTTCTTCGTTTTCAGGCACCAATGAATAATGGCGCGATTCGGTACCTTGTTCCTGAATATGTGCTCGCTTATTCAAAAAAAAACACTGAAAACTTGAGGGGACAGAGAGTGAGGCAGCAGTCTCCATGACGCAGTGGGGCCTTCAGGATGCTGAAGCAGCCGCATTGAAGAACTTCGTAAGCTTGCGTGGGGCACATGTCTTGGTCATTCCCTCGTACTTGGCCTCGTACAAAAGTGTAAACTTCGTATTAGCTTTCCAATGTGCGTGCATTGGACCTGACTGATGTCGACTCTTAGTGATATTCTTCACTCGGGTTGAATTTACCGATCCAGACGGAACGTAAACATTTTGACATAAATAATATACAAAATGTAGTAGTTAAAAATAATAAAATTATTATAATGCACACCTAAAGGCTTATAGCCCAGCCTTTGGTCGGTTTAGCATGGACGTTGGATCAATGGTATACACAAATTCTTTTCAAAAGCCATAGACAATCTCCATTAAATCTGCTGGCTGTTTGTGGCTGAGGAGCAGTGTATCTCAAAAGTTTATCTCGAGTGCAAGCCAGGCCAATCGGGAAATGTTGCATGAGCATAAGTCTACAGTTGCATCACAGAGTCGTATTTCCTTCATTTGAACAATAACACTTGAGGCAGCGGAGCTTTTCCGGCAGTTGTTTTATACCTTGTGCTTTTTCCTCAAGTAAGATTGTAATTTCCCACATTTTACGAACATGAAACATTTTTTGACAAAGAATTCAACAGTGTTTCGGTTTACGGCCTTCTAGGTGCAATCTGCTCACATGAATTTCTCCAATTTTTCTCCCCAGTTTTCATCCAGATCTGGCAACCCTGAACTAGAGTCCCTGAACTACTAAAGTGTCCAATTGGCAGATCTGTGGTGTTCCATTGCTAGTTCCATCTCTTTTCACGCACACGCAGGACATTCTCGTTTGAAACACCCTTTAACAAACACTACTGCACACAAACCCGTACCTTCGTACTGGCTAATAACCAATATCTAATCGAGCTGGAACAGTAAGCAGCGCCGTAAACAATTGACATGCATGGGGTATGGATCAGATTCTAATGTAACATCTGTGATGTGTAAAAGTGAACAGTCTTAAATATATAAATATATAAGTAAACTCCCACGTCAACTACCAGCGGTGGATTATTCACTTGTCGCACACATTTTCGTTTCTGTCATTCCTTTGTCGTTTTTGTAACTTTTGTCATTTTTGTCATACTTGTCATTCTTGTCAATCTTGTGATTTCATTCCTTTCGTCACCACCTTTGTCATTCCCAGGACACCATTTCCCAGGTTGCAGCCAGTTTGTGTGTCTCACATAGACCTACTCCTTGATCCACTGCATCGTTCTGAAATTTCTGGATCCATAGAAAATTGCAAGCCCCAGTTGGACTTTTTCACTTTATCAGTCCAATTAAGCGAGCCCATTTCGTTTAATTGCTTTGGGCCCATTTAGTCCCAACTACCGAATTTTAGCATCACAGCTCTCCAGGTGAACAGCCAGGAGCCGTTTCGAGCAGTCAAACCGTCCTTTCCTTTCAGACCTCGTTTAAGGGTCCAACACGAGACTCTAGCATTAAGTATTGGAAATTCATCCACTTCAATACCGCGCTCACATTCAATCGTCTTAGCACGGTTCTCATTATAATAGGGCCATTCCAAACACAAGCGGTGTACCTAGGTGAAATTTGGTCTATTCCATTCATTATCCCAATCAAGAACACAATAACTCGTCCAAGGACCTTTATCTAGCATTTTTTATTATCTGTTAGCACATAATAGCATCAATAACCACCCTGCACCATGAACATAGAACAGCCACTGGGTCAACCACCAAGACAAATCTCGTTTAACGTCTCCAGCCACTACCAGATATTGGAAATCGTTGGCGAAGGAGCATACGGTATCGTATGTTCTGCCATTCACAAGCCGTCAAACCAGAAGGTGGCCATCAAGAAAATCGAGCCTTTTGAGCGGTCTATGCTCTGTCTTCGTACCCTTCGTGAATTGAAACTTTTAAAGCATTTCAACCACGAAAACATCATTAGCATATTGGCCATACAGAGGCCTGTAAATTATCAGCTTTTCAATGAGATCTATTTGATCCAAGAGCTCATGGAAACTGATCTTCACCGTGTGATTCGGACTCAGAAATTAACTGACGATCACATCCAATATTTCATCTACCAAACATTACGTGCGCTCAAGGCCATGCATCTGGCCAACGTTCTACATCGTGATTTGAAGCCGTCCAATTTACTTCTTAACTCCAACTGTGATTTAAAGGTATGTGATTTCGGATTGGCTCGTTCCATTGCTTCCAGCGAAGATAATTTCGGCTACATGACAGAGTATGTTGCTACGAGATGGTACCGTGCACCAGAAATCATGTTAACATTCCAAGAGTATACCACAGCCATTGATGTATGGTCAGTAGGGTGTATTCTTGCCGAGATGTTGAGCGGACGTCCACTCTTCCCTGGCCGTGACTATCACAACCAGTTATGGCTCATCATGGAGGTATTGGGCACTCCAAACATGGAGGACTACTACAACATCAAGAGTAAGAGAGCCCGTGAATATATTCGATCATTACCATTTTGCAAGAAGATACCATTCCAGAATCTCTTCAGCAACAACCCTCAAATCAACTCGTTGGCCATCGACTTGCTCGAGAACCTTCTTATCTTCAACCCTGCCAAGCGTATCACGGTTGACGATGCATTGAAACATCCATACTTGAAGCTCTACCATGATCCTAACGATGAGCCAATTAGCGAGAAAATTCCTGAAGACTTCTTTGACTTTGACAAGCGCAAAGATGAGCTTAGCATTGAAGAATTGAAGAAGATGTTGTATGAAGAGATCATGAAACCATTGTAGAGATGATGATTGAGAGTGGAACTTGAATATAATACACTTATGCCTTGCAGTATATTTAAGGATTGAAGAAAATAGATAAGAGATCTGAGCACTTCACATAGAATGTGATGATTTCTCGTGATTATATGTGTTGGTGATATAACGACACACAGTGTAGTGGACCAAAGACGAATTGGTGATGATTCTAGAGACATGAATTATTCACAGCTTATTCTGCCTTGACTGTGATTGGTTACGGTCCACTGGCTAATACTTTGCATTGCCTATATAGGTAGTTAGTACATTTAATGCAGGCTATCAACGGCTCGTTAATGTTGTAGAAGGTGTTTAGATCATGTAGGGGTTGTTGCCACCGGCATAGGGTAATGTTGGATCAAAGTGTCAAGGATGAAACAGCTGGGGATTATCCAATTGCAGAGTAATCCGTGTATTCTTCCAGCTATTCCAAGAGATAATGTAAATGGCGTACTGTTGTAGCCTTAAACGTGACTGGTTGCATAGTGTATCTCCATGATCGCGTTATTGAAAATTGGTGTTTCGTGACATTCCTGTTATTGGTTTCAAGGCTTAACCACGGCAGTACCGGTGATTGGTGGATGATGTGCTGGTGGTAGGCTATGTCACGGTTGTGGTCGGGGTCTTTCGGTATTGGCTGGTGTTATCTTTATCTTCGATATCATCGGAAATTGTATGTTTTAGTTGTTGTGTCACAATTGTGTCTCTCAATACTCATGTCTACGCGTTTCATGAATGTGTATCATTACATATTTCGTGGTGTGCTTTTGTATTTCTTACTTTAATATACTGTTTGTTACATAATATGATGACCACAGTTTCCTGGGCTTATTGTCGCATTGGTGTGCATGTTTTTTTGTTTTATCGTTGTTGTTTTTATCGTTGTTGTTGAGGTGGTGATTGTTGTTTTCTTGTTGTTGTAATTGTGGGTTGTAATTGTGGGTTGTAATTATAAATATTTTTATTATGTATTTGTTTGCTTTCTTTGTTGTTATTGCTGGCGATTATATTACTTCACCGAACTCTGTTTCCTTTTTGCGTTGCCTGTACCACCCTCAATTGGTGCAATGAGATTGACACTCGGCATTGATATATTATGTATGTTGTACATGTTGTACACATTCTGAAAATCCGGGGTTTAATACCCTCAATTGGTTCCAATATGTCAATACCCAGTTTTTCTTATATAGTCATGGTCTCTACGCTCTCTACGATTTCTACATTGTGAATAACAGTATCCCTTACACCCTATTCACTTATACAACTATTCACATTCACACTTGAACCACACTACTCTATATCTCTCTATATGTCTTACCCACTTCATACCTGTTCTGCTACATTTTGCAACAAGTTAACCCACGTACTTCCAATAGACCATATTTCCCCCACACTTCAACCGTATTCCCCTATTCTCCTCATCTCTTTTACCTAACCCTCCTTCTACACCTACACTACCCCGTACCATGCCAAGAACCATTGATCAACGCGCTTTCTCACAGCTCATTGTGATCTGCTCATTGTTCCCAATCCGTTCCTGAGTATCAACAGTGCCCCTAACAATATACTCTCATACTCTCATACTCTTCATCAACACTTTCACATTTTACACACATCGTGCATTCCTAGTATACAACATAAACATAGATAAATATAAAACAAGCGGAGAAGAAGAAGTCGCTACAGCCCTTTCAAAGGCTGTGCCCAGTGTACCCGTAAGTACACCTTTTAGTAGTAGTTACTATACTATTGGAGAAAGTGCCCATTCATAGTCTCATTACCAAAATAAACCAGGAGCCAGTACTGGTTCCGTTTCTATAATAATACAACAGTTAAATAATCCCGGGGGATATAATGTCTTCAGTAGAGTCGTAGTTCGAGTCAAATCAAAAGTTCAATAACCATAGTTTCTCTTCAATCACACAAGCACAAAGCTCTACCACCTACACCGTTTACTTCTTCTTTCTTCCGAACAAACCACCCTTCTTCTTCTTTTTGTTTCCGTCGTGCTTCAAACTGGTTGCACTGTAGTTTCCGGCCTGGTAGACTGGTTGTTCGACACTATTGTCGAAGTTGATCACAGGTCTTCCTGACGCACCAGTACTTTCGCCGTTGGAGCCGTTTTGTAAGTTGTAGAATGGGAAATCTTCGTGGAATCCCCATCCCAATCTCTGGGACTCTAGCTGGTCACGGTAGCCAACTTCTCCGGTAATGGCGTACTCGAATGCTCTGATGGTGTCCAAAGGTCTTTCGTTTCTGGCACGTGTAGGGTTGGACATGTCAGACTGGCTGATAGGGTTTCCGAAAATGTCCTTCAAGTCGTTGGAATCCTGAGACAAGTAGGAAGGTCTTCTGTTGTTGAAGGATCTGTCGGCAGCCTGTTCAAAAGGCTGGGCCTCGTTGACAGCGGTCAAGATAGGATCATGCACGTTGGCTGAGTGCATCTTGTAGTGAGCCTGGTCCTTGGACGAGATCTTGATATCTATTTCACCGGCACTGGTGGGCTTCTTGTTCTGGGATGACTTTGATCTGAAGATAGCCATTTTGAGCGGATGTGGAGTCTGTTTCTAGTAGAAAAGGCGATTTTTGGGTATGTAGAACTGGTCAGATTCGAGGTTTTCTGGTCTTGTTCTTATGATCTGATCCCGTTTGGCAGCAAGCGATAGGAGGCGGCGGAGTCAGGGTTTAGAGAATGTGTCAAGAGCGAATGCGGCAAATGCTCTAACAGGGCACTTTTAGCTGGTGGTTCTAGCGAAGGAGAACGAGGACGACGTGAAGTAATGCTACTATCAGCGATAAATAACAGTAGACTGTAACTATAAATAATAATAGGAAAGAAAAAATCTCGCAAAAGAAGAAGTGGTAACCAACTAATGTCTAACTTCCAGAGAATCCAAACGCCTACAAATCAACCAGAATCAGCCACTACCACAAATAGAACAGAAACTCGGATTGGGAAAGTGGGAAATTGGAACAGGAAAATGAGATTAGGAAGCGTACGGTTGAGAACTCGGAACTCTAAAAGGGTGGGAAATGGGTGTGAAAAGAAATATGGAATGAATGGGGAAATGCTGGTACCAGATCAGTAATGCGTACCACGGCGAGAAGCAGGTTAGCGAGACATATGCGGTGGTATAAGGAGAACGAGAGCGAGAATACAGGCAGAGTGAAAATTTTATACGAGGAGAGGGGGAGTGTGTAGGCAGAGGCGTCCGTGGGAGGAGGAAGGCAGGGAGAGAGGTGGTTAGGATTGCTACTGAGGAAGGTAAATGGCTACGGTTAGAGTCTTGGTAATGGTAGTCAAAAGGGGGAGGCAGTGTGGGATGTGGTTGTATAGACATAGAAAGGGACAAAGAAATAGAGTTATAGCTGAAAATCACGGTATTGTTGTGGATTTCGGCGTGGTTCATTGTCTCGATGTTCTCTCTGGTGTTTCGCTGTAAGGAGCGGTCCCACCACAAGGGCTGGCTCTCTCCGAGCGTGCAGAGACATTATGGGAACGAACGGGTGGTACTCTAGAAAATACTGTGCTGCTGCGAGTCGGAGGTACAAGCCATTGCCATGAAGAAAGCCCGTACCAGGTGGACGATTTCCAACAAATTCCAACAAAGGGGTGTCAGCCTCTTCTTCCCTGTGATATGGATCTGGGGATCCCCTTCGGACCCTCGACAATAGAAGGAAAGAAACCTTCAACTGCTTCACTGTAGCCAGCCTTCTCGTTGTGTGAGCCTTTTGTCCCTACCGGCGACCCACCACAAAAACCCACAACTCTCGCTGGGACTGGCAGAGCGAACTATGAGCGGGGCTTATTTGGGCTATGCTATGTATTACCTCAGTAACCATGTATGTAATTTAGTGGAAGCAGTACACAGGGCAATCTTCCAGATCCCATATGGTGTCAAGAGCCCATCAGGTGAAAAAGTGAATGCATAAATGTATGTGGGTTCTGACACTTGATCAGAAAGAGGTGTACTGGTGCATATTTCAGTGTTCTATACTTGGGATGAGTTGGAGCTCGATGGTTTTGGATCAAGTTTCAGATTTGACCATAGGGCAAAGAGTACAGATCCTGAATTTGATAGAATAAGATGACATCTACGACGGCAATTTAAGAACTACTGATGTCTGCGGCAGAAATACCTTCCCTCTGTGCTAGACACCCACTGCATGGTAGTGAAAGCCACTGAAAAGTTTTGACTCCATCGCCGGATATAAATAGAACTGCTGGTTGCTGTGAGCGTGCTGAGATCAAAAACGAAGGAGAAACTACACGCATGCGCGTTTGGAATAGCGAGACAGTTGATTCAGATCAGAATTCAGGAACGCAACGGTATCGGTGGTAAGGATAGGCGATAAGCGGGTGAAGGCTATGACTATGGATGAAGTAGAAATGAAGGTGATATCGGGTAGTAGCACAAATGGTAGTTCTGCAATTACCAATCTTCCTATTTTTGTCACAGTGACTTTGACTTATACTAGCACTTCGTCTCCTCTCAAGAAACCCTGTCTCACTAATTCATAAGTCGTATAAATTGTCTTTTCCCGCCGGTCGGTCGTAAAGTAATTTATTTCGCCGGCGAAGATGCTCTCTTTAAACTTGCTCTAACAAACTCACTGTGAACATTTAAGACCTTTAAGCTTTGCGACGGAACTTTTTGTCGCTGTGGGATCTCCTCAGTCTTCTTTCAAATAATGTGCGGTATAGATCTAGTATACTGATGATAGGGGAGCTCCTCCACCTTTTCTCTCTATTCTCACTTTGTTGCACCACCCTTTTTCTCGCTACAGCTCATTAAATTTCACCACTGTTAACAACCATCATAGGAATACACTTCCATTTATCTTCCACAAATACCACACAAGAACTCTTCAAAACACCGACCCAACTCCTCTGACCCCCTCCCCACCTACTCTCTTCTAATAATTAAATCAAACACCCACTGTCCACCACTCTCTATCTTCATTTACCCTCTTCCAGACCGCTATCGACGTCTCTCGCTAATCCCAATTCCTGCACTATGCTCCCAATATCAAATCTCAATTATTTGAGTTTGCTTGTGATGATTGAGTATGTGATCAGGTAGTCTGTTTGTGCTTAAATTTACCATTGCTTGTCGTGAATATGAGTGAGCCGGTTCAAGCTATTTCAGCAAGTTCTAGCGTAGCTACTCAGAATAGTAAAGCTTCTGTGGCGCCAAAAGCTCAAATTACCACGGTTTTACCCAAGCAGCAATTGATCCAATTCGTCGCTCTCATTTCTAGAAACGACAAACCCTTATACATACAATCGTTTAATATAGAAACCAAAGATGGCGAAAAAGACGGCGCCCTAGATAGCCAGAATGCCAACAAATTCCTTAAATACAACTTTCTTTCGCATATGGCGCTTGATATCTTCTCGGCGCCAGCTTCTCTCAGCTTGAGAGAACAACAGCATCTGGGCGAAACCGCCAATGGCGTGCTTCTCTTGTTCATCCAAGATGAAATTGCAGTGTATGGCTACGAAACGAATAACGGGTTGAAGATAGTTGTTGGTTTGAGTAATTCACCTTCGATTAACGAAACCGACAGTCGCCATAGCTTGAAGAACTTGTTCTTAGACTTCCACAGGTGCTACTTGAGAACCATTTGTAACCCATTCAACAACTTGAATGGGGACGTGGATATAAATGAAAGCGATACTGCATTGCAAACCCTGACGTTTGACGGTAACATAAAGAAGATTGTGAACCAGTGGAATATATAATATGCACAAGGAGGGCCCTCAAGAAGTTGGGGAATAGAAAAAGGAGCATCAATAATGACCATATTCAAAGAGGAAGCGTGTCGCTTGACCAAGATCGAATTGGAAAAGACTTCGTTATTGATATCATAATTGCAGAGTAAGACGATCAGTAATATTGACACTACCAGTATATACCCTTTACTGTGTCATTATCCTAAGGAAATGATATAAACAGTAATTTGTAAACTACGATACTATACGAATAGGTTCACTTTCCAATTTTACAAGTTTGGAATCATACCTAGCAAGCTATTATTATCATTAAATGTATTAATATATGTATATCTTCTACACGTATCATTATCTATAACAGAACCCTTTCAACAAACCTCTTGAAAATTCATTACTTCAAGATAACATTAGCTCCTCTCAACTCTAAGTAGTCTTGATCCACACCAGGAGGCATGTTCTTGATGATTTCCTGGTAAATCTCTACATTATGGAAACGCAATGCGTTGGCTGGGTTCTTGTAACGTCCTGTGAGCCCAGTAATATCACAGTAGTGCTTCTGTGGAAGCAAACTTGGTGGAGCTGCTATATTGGCCCAAGTTGGTGTGTCCATTTTAATGTTATCCTTCGTTTGTAAATACTTCTGTTCATCGGAAATCACTTGTTTTGTGGACTTGTATCTTCTAGCCGGTGTCTTTCTGTTTAGATTCTGCTTGAAAGAATGAACTCTTGTAGACACTTCCGAGATGGCGTACAATTCCGACGGCTGTTTCTCTGGTGTTTTCGACATTTCCGGTCGTTAAACTCTTCTATGTGTATGCAATGGGTTTATTGAGCGAAAATAGACTTCAAAAAGCTGTCGTAAATGGAGAAAGAACACCAGCATTATGAATCGAATATAACGATTTTGAACTTTCGGATTGTAGGCTTTCAGCGGCACGGGTGTTTCAATTTCGTGAAATTCACGTGATCTCGTGTGTTTCCAGAATTTCTATGTGTGGGAATGGTATGTGAATGTTTTGGTTTGGATGAGTAGAAGGTGTGTGGATGGTGGGTGTCGATAGCTTCTGGTTTCATTGACTGGGGACCGGTCCGATGTGATTTCTTTCTCTCTCTATTTTTCATTTGAATCACCTTTTTCCGTGACGTCTAATAATTGTCCACTACGCTTTTTGGTCATAACTCTCCAGAAAATACGTCATTTTCCTCGAGAGTCATAAACTCTCTCACTAAAAAATCTCGCGGCTACTTGCAATTTCTCCCTATTCCAGCGACGGAATTCGGGCCTTTGGTGGGATTTTTTACCAGGTAGCACAAACTATCTACCGCACTATATTCTCTTAATCTCTTAATCTCTCAATCTCTCACTAGTCCTCTCTCACTCGTTCTCATTTTCATTACGCACCCTCACCTAAACACACTTCCATTGGTCTAAAATAGTACTGCCTAAAGCCTCGCAACAGTGTCATTAAATATAAATGCATTGTAAGTAATTCGCAACATAATTCACTATATAGTCCCATTGCTTTCCACCAAGACACCCACTTTTCACCAGAAAATCAACAACAACATCCCAATACCACTCCCACAAACCCCCGGCAAAACTTCCATCTACAGCATCTACACCATCCACCACGATCCACTTCTCTTTCCCCACCCCACCACGCTCGCACTGACGAAATCTGGGGTTCCAATTGCATTTTTCCTTCTCCTACCGAGGGCTCTCACTAAATCTCATTCTCCCCGGGAAAAATTTAGCGGAGCATTTTCAGAGGGCAGTTTCTTCCGTTCAGTAGCAGTAGAAACCCCCAGCTAGACGATATAACCCCAGCATTCAGGTGTCATAGTGCCTGTAAGTTCTCATAGACGTTTGCTCTTACACTTATGTGTGCTCCTATATAGAAAAAATCTCGCCGTTTCATTGCATTTCATCCCGTAAACAAGGGCTCTCCAAAAAGGTCAACATCATGATAGCGACCAGAACAGTGTGGACAAAAGTCCCCACGATAGCGAAAAATCGCCTAGCATTCACAGCAAGACACTTGAACTACTCGGCTCCGGTGAAAGCCGTCCATTCGCCCCTCGAAGAGTACAATTCGAAGGTTGAAGAAGGCCGGTTACGAGATGATCCGTATCAACGTAAAATCATCTCCACTCTCTCGGTATTGCACGAGAATCTCTCGACATATGTACCACCAACGGTTGAAATGCCGTCAATAGAAGACTTAAAACCGAAGATCGGGCTTCGTAAGGTCTTTAGCTCATTTTTTGGCGGTAATGGTGAGAATAAAGATAACATTGTCAGTGAAGAAAACGATATAAAGGGAATTTACTTGTATGGAGATGTTGGTTGTGGAAAGACGATGTTGATGGACTTGTTTTACTTGACAATTCCTGAACATTTGCCCAAGAAGAGAATTCACTTCCATCAGTTCATGCAACATTTACATAAACGGTCTCACCAATTGAAGATAGAACATAACCACTTTGACTTGGATGTGATTCCAATCTTGGCAGCAGAAATTGCCCAGTCTTCGACGGTTCTCTGTTTTGACGAGTTCCAAGTGACTGACGTAGCAGATGCAATGTTGTTAAGACGTTTACTTATGCTTTTACTTAGTCCTGACCATGGAGTGCTTCTCTTTGCCACGTCAAATAGAGCACCAGACGACTTGTATTTGAATGGTATTCAGAGAGTATCGTTTATTCCCTGCATTCAATTGATCAAGCGTCAATGTAGAGTAATCTACTTGAACTCTCCTACAGACTACAGAAAGATCCCGAAACCTATTTCTTCGTTGTACTATTTCCCCAAGCCGGGTGTGAAATGGTTATCCAAGAAAAACCAGTCCAATTGCAAAAAGCATATAGAACAGTGGTACGAATACTTCAACGGTGACAATGACAATAAGACCGTCTTGGATGACTTCTCGTTAGAAGTCTGGGGTAGAACGTTAAAGGTTCCAAGATGTTCTCCACAATTTGTTGCCCAATTCACGTTCCACGAACTATGCGGAACTCCACTTGCTGCTGGAGACTATTTGACATTAGCCAATACTTTCCAATCGTTCATAGTGACCGATATACCATATTTGAGTATTGATGTAAGAGACCAGGTGAGAAGATTCATCACCTTCTTGGATGCCGTCTACGACGCCCATGGCAGATTGGCTGTGACTGCAGCAGCATCATTCAAAGACTTATTCGTTGAGCCCGAAGACTTACAGAAGGGTAATTTTATGTTGTACAAGCGTCAGCAAGACAAAGGAGGTGTCGAAGAGACTTTCGAGGACGATGAGTTAGTCGTCAAGCATGGATTCGACAAAAGCGTAGCAAAGAAAGCTGCTATGTTTGCCAACGACGAAGAGAAATTTGCATTCGCCAGAGCTTTGTCTCGTTTAGCACAAATGAGTACCACAGACTGGATAGAAAGTATCAGGCCTCCGAAGTAGAGACATTAATTCCCTGATAAAGAGAATTTTGGAATAGGTGGAGAGGACGTTCAAAGCCTACATGATCCAGAGGAAGGAAATTACTGCAAAAAGTAAAGAGTCGCAATTCCATGATAGGCCCCTACAATTCATCTGCTGGGTCCTTCCTCGAACTTTATTTATTATACGAACGAACAATGTACGATCAATGTACCATAATTAACATAATTAGCATCATTAGAGTCCGGCTTACTATGGAACTAGTTCTTAGCACGAGCCTGATTCCACGTTCAAATGCATCCCGTTGCTTGCTAGCAGCTGTAGAACACCTTACAATGGACTAGGAACAACACAATAGAGAACCTCCTCTTTCGCAGTACACTTGTAGACAACGCCCCTTGCACTACCTATGACGTAGATAGAAGCTCTGTCTCCAACCCATACGACCCCATGCACATAATAATCCCACAATGGACTGGAACCATCGTTCTATCCACTACTAGGGTTCCTGAACTCTCGTCCCCATAGTAATCCCAATCGGTAGTGTGCCCGTCCCGATTGGGCGAACCGATTTGAGAAACTCACGTGACCCAAATTCCAAGGCCGGATTGCTACCACGCCCAAAATTCAAGGGGCATGGCTGCAGAGATGAAATCTGTGGGATGAGTGTAATTCGGAAGGCGGGAGGTAGAGCGGGCTCCAGATGAAACAATGGATATAGTAGAGGGACCTGAAATCGGCGACCAAAGTCGATGATCAAAGGCTATGAGCAACGGAGTTGGGGAGTGAACTGATGCCGACGGGGAGCAGCAAACTTAGAAAATACCGACGCACACCGGGGATAATACTGTAAAGCACTGGCGGTGGTGGTGCTAATTATAGCTTTCCGGTGGTAGACGTGGGTAAGTGGTCAGGTTGCAGTGGGTAAATTGCAGTCCACCAACAATAGTGTGCGCGACGGGAGTACGGTAATAATAGGCACAGACGCAGAGGGAGACAGGCACAGGGAAGAAGTTTAAACCGTAAAGCCTAATGGCAGTCTCCACCACCATTACCACCGAAAAACTTCCAAACCAGGGCATGGATCCACAACTTAGTCCTGGACAGCGTCCCCGATTCGCCGATTCGCGGTGTCCTCCGCCAGCACACCCGCCACCCCAAACACCCTCGACCCTCTTTTCCTCTTTCGCTGTTCCTGTTTGCACCACTCTTGCTCCCGTTTCACACTATTCCACGCCTGCAGAAAATCCCTCCATCTCCCATCGCTCAGTACGCACACCCAAAACAAACCACCGTTTTGTGTGTTTATTATTATTATTTCCATTATTATTTTTTCCCGTCGCTTTAGTTAAACTTAGCTCTCCATAGTTAACCTGCCATAGTTAACGTTACGCTCTCATAGTTAACAGTGCAATAGCAGCCAAAAAAAGCTGCCTGTAAACCACCACCGGTTAACTGTGATTGTTACCAGTCGTTTTTCTGCACGGAGTCGGCGCCTAGGTTGTTTCCAGTGTTTTAGTGTGTCCCAACTAGCGTGTGGAGACGACAAGAATCGAGTTTTCTCGCTGTGACTAGACCTGTGCTTGTAGCTGAGGTTTTAGCTGTGTTTTTTTTGGCCCATTTTAAAGCCTGTTTGTCCCGTTCGTTAGTTCCTGAGATCGGGTTTCGTTTGTAGCTTTGCAAACGGTTAGAACCGTCGACTTGACACTTCAGCATACGTAGAAACCGTGTGTTTGCCGTTATCACCGAGGCTGTTACTGGAATCTCGAGAGAAGCCCCGTTTTGCTGGATCTGTTAGTGCTAGTGTTCGTATCTGTGCTGCTAGTATTATTGTTATCACGAAATATTATATTACGACGGTTACTGGTATCACTGCCACCAGTCGTGTTATCGTCTAAGTAAGAGTTTGTGATATAAGAACAATAGTATCACAACAACCGAGAATCAAGCTTTCTGATCTGAATTTATGATCCCAGAACCAAACCGCCTTTGTTCATTCCATTGATATACTCGTCACCGTTCGCTTGTATTCATCACTTCATTGAGGATCACTGGAATTTCATTGTAACCATCACACCAAGTTGATATCCCTTCGCTAATTATAACTATTCGTACCACCACCACACTCGCTTAACACCGCCCGTCATGAGCAGTCAACATAGAAACCTATCGCTGACATCGTTGAACGACAACAACTACTATGACATCGCCATCACCACCCGCAAGAAGCCTAGCTCATTCACCAAGAATAACTACTCGGCTGCCAGCTTACATCTGAACCCAGGTCTTGTTGCTAATGCCTCCGGACCATCGACCGCTGGTCGTAATAAGAAGTTCACTCCAAATGGCCCTAAGAGAGTCGCTTCGATGTCGGCGTTAACCAGTTTGGATCAAGCAGGTAAGATCACTTCGAGCAACCCTTCTTCCAACCACGGACATGTATCAAAACGTCCTGGAGACTATTATCTCCAAAAGTTGAGCACTAGTTCACTCAATTTGATGACTTCCAACCCAAAAACTACACATCTTCCACCAGCTCCCTTGCTTCCCTCGGGAAACACTAATGCTATTGGCAATAATAATGATCACCTCGCTCGCTCGGCTGATCCGATGCGTAGACCGATCTCTGGAGAGTCGTTGGCTTCGTTACACTCGAATTTCTCCGATGAGGGCTCGTCCATAGTGCTGTCACAGTTCGATGTACCAATAGAGTCGAATTCGACCCAAGCCGCTGCCATTCTTGCTGACTCGCGCTTCAGTCTGTTGACGAGTCACTCCATTGCTCCTCTGGATGCTCCTTCTCTTCATAACTATAATGTTGCATCCTCGGCAACTCTATCGACTAGACAGAGTCTAAGAGATTCTGATCACTACCAACAAGAACATAATTATGATAATACTACCGAGCACCATGATGCCCACTACGAACAAGACGACAACAACTACGAAGGAGAAGAAGAAGACTCGCCAGATAACACATATGATGCGAACTATAGCAGTGCCTCGTCCATGCTGACTCTCTCTTCAAGAAATAGTAGTAAGATCTACGGTACCGGAATAGGCCATATGAATTCCAGTATATACAATAAACCACGCCGTTCTTCTGCTCCAGCTCCTATAGTGGAGCAAAGTTTGGTACGTCAGAGAATGGCTTCGGCAGTCGAACAAGGGCCTGGTGGAGTGTTTTCTCGCCCTGAGTACAAGGCTTCCTCTACTACGAATGTATCTGCTTCTGCATCCAAGTCGATATCGAGAACACCTAGCAAAGCATTGTTGATCGGATCTTCGAGCAAGAATACTGTATCTTCGAGCAAAGTTGCATCTTCGTCCTCTCCATCTCTCTCTCGTTCGAAGACTCGCTACATCTCGTCCAAAGAGAGCAAGCAACGTCAACTCCTCAGGAAAAAGAAATACGACGAGAACGATGACGATGATGAGATCCTATCTAATGAATTAGATCATTTGGTGTTCAATGTTCCTGTTATAAAGAACCATTCGGAGTTGTACTCAATCCACCTGAGAAGTCACGGAAACCTCATTACGGGACACCATAATGCTATTAACGGAAGTAAGTCTAGTATTTCTTCGCAATCTAGTGCTATGTTGTCCAGAAGTGATTTGATGATTGATAACGATAATAACAAGTATAATATCAATGGTGCCGTGGTTCATACCAATGTACCTACTACCATCCCTTCAAGCCACAACAATTCGCCCGTCATAAAGCCTTGTCCACTTCCAGGAAAGCTTGGATCTCAAACTGATCTTTCTGAACCATCATCTGCACCAAGACGTAACAGTCAACACAGCAAGGACTTAACAGTTGATAGTATCGTGGAAGAAGATGATGTGGAAGAAACTGAAGATAGCATTGTCTTCACAGGAAATTTCAGCACCAACGATGAAATTGAAATTACTCAAAACATCTCTGATTTCTACAACCAGCGTTCCACGTCAATCTCCAAGCTTGCAAAAATTTCAAGAGAACAAACGATGCTCTATAAATTGCCAAACTTTGTGAAGTCTCAGTCATCTATGGAAGACTTGCATTTGATTTCTCTTGAGAAGCTCACACTCATAGACCAAACGAGACCAATAAACTTGCCTCCAAAGTCAGGTATTGATAAGCTGAAGCATAATAAGGAGTTCCAGAAGGTCTTAACGAGTTATGAGTTGAACACCAAAAGCTTGAACGATGCCAGGGTCAGATCCTCGCAAATTCATGCTCAGAATCAGCAACAGTGGATCAAGATTATTTCTCTATTAGTTGAGGAAACATCAACGAAACTGTTCAACAAGCGCTTCTTGAATGAAAAGGCTAATATCCGAAAGCTCGCATGGGAATCGAACGTTCCCTCTAGTTTCCGTTATCAGTTCTTCATGAAAATTTTATCTCACAATAACAACAGTCAAGACTCGGTTAACACCATCAACAATTCTTTTGACTTGTTTGACGGAAAATACAAGAATCTTTCGGAATCGATCAAGAATAATAAGGATGCAGAATTCAACGGTATCATCGATCTGGTTCTCAAAAGACCGCTCTTCGAAGCTATCCTCAAGGAATCAACCGCTTCAAGTACTTTCAGCTTGGAAAAGTTGAAGCATAACTTCAAGTACTTGCTCTACATCAAGTCACTTTCTGAGTACGGTTTACATAAACACGATCAGACCTTTTTGATACCAATTCTTCTTGTTCTTTTCCAAAATTCTCAATCGATCCGTGAGATTTATTGCTTGTTAGAATTGATCAACCAGCAGATTTTCAACAGAGAATTCTTGTCAGAAGTAAACAGTGGTTTGGAAAACTGGAACGATTTGAAAGACCTTCCCAAGAGTGTACATTCGTCTTCAAGTTTTCTTTACAAGGTTTTAGACAGGTTTAATAGCTTAGAGGAGTTTGACAATTTGAGTTCTAACTCCTTCTTTGATATCTTGCTTCAATTTAACGACAAGATGCCTCTAAGCCTTTCTGCTCCCTCAACTCCGATTATGGCTCATCCAAGCCAGTTCAGCTTCACTCACAGCCCTTGTTCCAGTTCTAACATTAGCTGTGCATCTAATATCTCGGACAATGCGGAAAGCACTATAACTCCTAGAACTAGCTTGAGTACTTCTGACGATATATTCGTTGATATCAACTCGCTGGCATTACAGTTGATCATTAAGTTATTACAATTGTTGATAATCTTTTCCAACTCGATTAAGTCTAAGAATAAGAACAACGTAAAGGTCGTCCTGACTTTCTTGGTGACAACGTTCCAGTACTACCACATAGGGTGGAACACTTACTCTGAGTTGTTGAAGACCAACAAGCCAATCAAGTTGAACAAGAGTGCGGATCAAGTCGTGAACTTGGACACATTTGTTGATAAATGGAAGGACGCGTTTGGTAAGTTCTAGTGTGTAATGATATTTGAGGACAAACTATCTCAGTTGTGGTCCCTGTTATTTTTATGTATTTATTAGGGTTTGACAAAGGGAGCTGTTAACATTAGTACAGCTATTAATTACATCTTTATTTCATTTATGTTGTATAACAATTACGATTGCATTTTTATAGGTATTCATGAATGCATGTTTTTTAATTTGGAATACTCCTGTGGTAAGAGCGTAGAATGTGGAGTACACTTCAAGAGTACTGAGTTCCATTCCGATTACAATTCTAAAAGAATATGGAATTATTATATTGTTACAAATCAGCTATATTCTTTTAAATGTCACTGCTTACATTTCCATATCCAAATCGATCTGGTCAGGGTTGGCTTCTTCCTTCTCCTTCTTATCCTCACTGGCATTAATGGAAGAAACCTTTGGACCAGCAGATGACTTCACGAAGCCCATAGGGTTCAACGAGTCCTTCAAGACCTTGTCATTCTTGAATTCATTCCTGACATCACGTTTGAAACGCAACATGTCTTTAAATGTACTTTCAGACCCAAACTTAACTTCGAATTGCTCCCAGTCATCCCAGATTGGTTTCATAATAACCAGTTCAGGATGAGATAGTCTAGTTACATATTGGTATAATCCACGGACTCTAGTGAGTTGTTTCAGCTGAGTTTCAAATTGTATGAAGTCAGTGCTAAGTTGGATCAATTGTGGGAGTGTCAACTGGTCGTCTCTTAATGCTCTTTCGTAGGTCCTTCTTGTCTCATCTGGGTCTTGTAGCTTCAATATGCTGGAAATTAGAGTTTGATAAAGTTCAAACTTATCGCTGAGAATCTGGTTCTTCTCTTCCCTTGGTAACTCTTCATCAAACCCAAGTTGGAGTTTCGAGATTCCGTTCCTTAATATCTCAATGGAATGCATTGCATGTCCATGAGTACTCTCATAATCAGCGTAGAAAAGGATTAAACTCTTGCTTAAATGAGGTGGGCATCCTTTGTCATGATTTCCCAGTCCGTATAAGGACTGCTCACATAAGTCTCTCATTCTTTCGATGGTGACCTTACGTTTCCCTATCTCCGGTAAATATATGGACCATATCTCGTACTTCAACGCCGTATCTTCAAATATCTTCAATCCTTTTTCGTATACATTGAATGATCTTTCGAAGAATTTCCAGCTCTGGAGGAATTGAGCATAGTTAATAATGCTTTGGACTGTTGCTATTTTTAACGAGATTAGTCTCTCGTATGCTTTCGTTACTTTATCAATCTCTTCAGTTTGATCTTCAGACTCTATAAATGACTCCAATAGGTCTAAGTAGAATTGCCAGAGTTTATTGGACTTCCGGAGTCTATAATTTATATCTGTCGCAGAGTCATGATCCAAGTCTTGTGCAATGTTCTTGAAGAGAACGTCTTCTATGGCAGAAACCGCTCTTTCGTCAGCGTTATCAAAGTTACTCTGGAGTAACATTTCACTGTATTGAATATAAATCTCTGCAAGCTCATCAAGATCACCAAATTGGGAACAGACAGCTTTCTTGTAAATCAAATCAGCAGTAGAGAAGTCATTACGAGATGCATATACATTGGCATAGTCTATCCAAATTTTGGATAGCTTGTTCTCTTCAATTTTGGCTAGGGAATGAGCTTTGAAAGGATTCACCTTTGATATAGCTGATACATAGGTTTTTAATACCATGTTCAAATCATCTTTGTAGGTGTCTATGCGCTTGAACCATTCGTCCAAATTGTTTATATCTTGTCGTAACATCATGTCGTTCAAAAGGATCGCCCTGTTATCAATCAACTGCTCAAACTTATACATTCTGAAGTCTAGTTGACTGCTGACGACAGTATTTTCGGGATCTTCTTCTAGCTTTTGGGCAATTTCAGTTAAGTTGTTCTCTTCCAAATCGGAGAAGGAATCGAATATTAATGTGAAATCCTGGACTGTTAAGCATTCATTGAGACCCTTTTCAAAGTAGAATCTAGCCCTTTCAATGTTATTTCTCACCGAGAAATACTCTGTAAGCTTAAGGTACAAGTTACCTATTTGGTCCGGGTATTTCGCTATTCCCGTAGAAACCAATCCTTCAAAGTAGGAATCCAAGGCTGCCGATTCCTGTTCTACGTCCGGAAGTTGTTGTAATATCAAGTCTATGTACTCCAATCTGAATTGCAAGTTAGACTTGGGTAACGAAGCGTAGTCATCAGGATACTGTAGTATCCTTTCGTATAGTTTTGAAGCTTCTGCAAAACCACCGAATTCTATTAACTTAGATATCACAACATCAATTGATATGTTTAATGGCTTCTTTCCTTCTCCTTCTGCGTCGTTTCCAACTGTCTCCACAGCCAATGTCTCAGGGTCAGTGTATTTTATGTATTTCAAATACATATTCACTCCCGTTGGTCCTCCAACTTCGTCAGCAAATGGAAGATACAATTCCCAAATCTGATGGTGTACCTTCAACGGCACATTGTATAGGGCTTCGTTGAACTTTCTTCGTATCAACGTGATCTCGCTTCCTTGCTTGGAAAGTAGGAAATTGAGGAATTTCACCCATATCCTTATGTCGGTGTTGAGCAATAGCAACGCTCTTTCGAAGAGCTTGTTGGTCCATAGGATCTGAGTTTTGTTATGGTAGTAGCTCAAATTCTGGGCTTTTTCCAACACCAAGTCGAGATAAAGAAGCCATAATTCGTCGGATTTTGGCAATATTTGGATCGCCCGCTCGAGAATGAAGATTCTGTTGTGGAAACTGGCCGACTTTTCACTATTCTTGTGGTTGTAGTAGGCCAACCAGACATCCAAATCGGTGGAATTCTTTGCAATCTCTCTTTCAAAGGCCAAGTCCGAGTCGGAAATGAACGTTTCCAAATCCCACAGCTTCCCTGGTGCCATTCTACAGTTCACACCGGCTACTACAGGCAACTCTATGTATATACTTCTAAATACAAGCTAAACCAGGGTAATGAAATACACAGTCAACCGTTAAATGAAATAATTCAAGACGGTTTTTGACATTTAAATTGCAGCTGTTTAATGTGCAGGGCGTGTCGCGATGGATGTCGTGATGGAAAGGTTGTGTAGAGAGTGACTGTTGAATGTAGGAATAATGATATGGAGGTCAAGAAAATCGGATTATGTCACGATACGGCTGTTAGCCGATAAACAAATAAGACGAGGGCGATGTTAAAATTTGAAGTAGAAACTCGTCTTTCGTCAATTGTCATAATCGATGTATCCACTCTACCTACATTAGCTAGCACTATCACCAAAACACGACATTATTCCGTATGAGTTAAATACAGGACATGCCAGTTTATCTTGTCTTTACATCCACACCGCAACATATCTGACCCCGTTTCACAATCGCGCGACATTCTTCCGAAGTCGCGACATTTGTCCGACTTCCAATCTTTATTTCTTTTAATTAATTGATGAACAGGGTCAAAGCGTCTTCTTTCGACGGTGTATTCGACCAGTTGCTACCGGAAATTCGCTGTTTTTCCACGTTTGTCACTGGCAGAGAAGTGCCAATTATCAATTCCCGAAAACTGCGCTAGTTCATCATGTCTGGAGCTGGAAATCGTGAACAGGTTTTTCCTACTCGTATGACGTTAGGTCTTATGAAAGGTAAGTTGAAGGGCGCTCAGCAGGGCCATTCTTTGTTGAAAAGAAAGTCTGAGGCGTTGACCAAGCGGTTCAGAGACATCACCCAGCGAATCGACGACGCCAAAAGAAAGATGGGTCGTGTGATGCAAACCGCTGCTTTCTCGTTGGCCGAGGTCCAGTATGCTACGGGAGATAACATTGCCTATCAGGTCCAAGAATCGGTGCAGAAGGCCCGTTTCCAGGTCAAGGCCAAGCAAGAGAACGTGTCGGGTGTGTACTTGCCAACGTTCGAGAGTCACATAAACGAAGAAATCAACGATTTCAAGTTCACCGGGTTGGGTAGAGGTGGACAGCAGGTTCAGAAGGCTAAGTTGGTGTATACCAGAGCCGTTGAGACGTTAGTGGAGTTGGCATCGTTGCAGACGGCGTTCATTATCTTGGACGAAGTCATTAAGGTGACCAACAGAAGAGTCAATGCCATTGAGCATGTGATTATCCCTAGAACAGAGAACACGATATCGTACATCAATTCGGAGTTGGACGAGTTAGACAGAGAAGAGTTTTATAGATTGAAGAAGGTTCAGGAGAAGAAACAAGAAGCACAGGCCGCTGCAGAGTTGGAGGAAAACCTCAAGAAACAAGAGTTGGAAAACGACCCCGTCAAGAAAGAACAGCAAATCCAGAAGGATGTCCAGAAGCTCGCAGCAGCATCAGAGGACGACGATCTCCTTAAGGAGAACGAAGACGATGTCATCTTCTAGGTTTATTGGATTATTTGTTATTGCCTCGTTGGCAATTCGGTCATTTGTTCGCTTTCAATGGATAGTATAGTGCTTGCTCTCCAAGCACTAATCCAGATTTCAGTTTTTTAAGAATAACGAATTGAATCCCTGGATAAACAACCAAGATCTTTGTGATCTTGCCAATTTGCAACCAAAACAATCGCACGTTCCCCACCTCATTTTCCCACATATTATTATATCGATATTCATTTCTGCTTCGTTCTATATCATCGTTTCACATTGTCATCCGATAGAGAATTGATTTTCTATAGTCCCCTTTATATCTCAGCCACTATTACATTTTGTTATACAAAACGTTTTACTGTCGAATCTCCCCCGTGTAGTTGCTCCGGCCTGGCCGTTCTCTATACTATTCAGCCAACTACAGAGCTATATTCACTGTAGCGATACCTTGGAAATAAGTGAATGTACATATACTGCCCTTCCAATCCGGATGGCTCCCCCATTTTTGACCCCCTGTGTTAACCGTACCCCGGCTCTCCTTTCAGGATCCCTCACTTAAGATTGTATGCACTCCCGAACAGCAATCACTACACCGCCAACGGTCTTATCTAGATTTTGGATCATATATTGGCATGTCTGGATTGTGGGAAAAGCGGTTAGAAGTGATGTGGCCCTGGCTCTGTGCATTCGTTTCCGTGTTTCAAAGCCGAAACAACGGCCCAACTACGAACTTGAACCATTATTCCTCCCAGTACTGGCTATTCATTGGCATGTTCTAACGATAGTTGCGACGCGGACACTTTTGTTACGGAAAATTTATCGCGCAAAATAATATGTAGACGAGATCTCGAGCAGCAGATCGGGGTTGTACTCCGGGAACACTGCGATCCTAGGAGAGGCTGAACAGTGGGACAAGGTGGGGGAGTTTCTGGACAGCCAGTAGTGGGTTGACAGAGTGTTGATGGTTGGTATTTGGTGATTTTCTTGCTTTATGGTACTGGCATCAACACAGAACCTTTCATGGTGTCACATCCGTTAGCATTGGCGGACAGCTGCTATCAAAAAAAAATAATGTTTGAGTTAATTTTTCACATCCATGCACAATGTCAAAAAAAGGGGTAGCAACCATAAGAGTATAGTGGGTGGTAAGAATAGAGTAATGGTTGAACAATCGAGGGTTCGGCTACGATTTACAGGTAATAGCAATGGTATGGTTTAATTACATTATGAATTATGTGTATATCGGAAAAGTACTATCTCTCTAACTATGGTGCACAGTAACCTCCGTCAACAATAATGTCGGATCCCGTAGTATACGTAGAAGCGTTCGAGGCCAAGTACAAGTAGGCACCAACAAGCTCTTGGGTAAGACCCTCTCTTCCAAGTGGAATAATCTGCCACCACTTGGCCTTGACGTCATCAGAGACGAAATCTGAGATTTCAGTGACAATGTAACCAGGCGAAACAGAGTTCACTCTGGCGAAAGCAGCCCACTCTACGGCCAAGGACTTGCTCAAGTGCAAAATAGCGGCCTTAGCAGCATTGTATGGAGCCTGGAATTGAGGAATGTTGACAATGTGTCCAGACATAGAAGCGGTGAAGATTAAAGAACCCTTACCATTCTTCTTAAAGATTTGACCGACAGCACGAGCACAGTAGTAAGCACCACTAAGATCCAAGTCTATCACCTTGTTCCAGCTCTCGTAGCCCTTGACATCGATGGAAGCACCGTCAGTCCATGGAATTCCAGCATTGGCAACGAAAATGTCGATGGTACCGAAATCGCTTTCGATTTGTGCAATAGTCTTCTCGACGTCTTCTGGGTCTGAAACATTACACTTGTAGGCCAAGCACTTGACTCCGTAGGTAGATGAGATTCTCTCGGCCTTTTCCTTGGCTGGCTGGGAGTTGTACCATATAGCGACGTCGGCTCCAGCTTGGGCATAGGCCTCTGCTACAGCAAGTCCAATACCAGCAGAAGAGCCAGTGATGGACGCTACTTTGCCCTTTAAAGAGAATAAGTCCAAGACGTTCGTTGCGAGTTTTGGAGCCTTTGTTGGAAGTGGACCGACTTCCTCGTTGATGTTGGATGTGACGATGTTGCTGCTAGTCATTGTAAACTTGAAATGATGGAGTTGAAGCGATAATGGTTAGCTTTGTTCTTATCGTGGGGTATAAGAACAACAGTGAAAATTTGATCCGGAAAAACTTCTCTATAAATAATATGCGCAATATAGCCTTACTATACTACACCAAAGTAACTGTTGAATGGATACAATAACTGGCGGACGTCTCTAACCGTAGCTCTAAGCAAAGGGGAATCTACTCCTCTTTATACTAATGACGTAGAGGTCGTTATGAGCGTGGGGACCATAGATACCTCTCTTATCGGGAATGCCAAATTTCTCGGACTTTCTTGTATAATAGCGGGCTGGATAGGGTGCAGAAGCCATCATAAGCGTATTTTTGTAACGTGGTGGGAGTGGGTGTTCGCAACCAGAGCCCAGGAAGAGCATTCCGTGGTGTCTTGGAATTGCCGGGGATATTGAGGCATAGGCGAGAGTAATGAAGAGAGGAAGAGAAGACAGTAAAGACAGTAAAGACAGTGTCGTAATAGGGCCGTGCGGCTCGTACATTGGATGTGAAAAAGTGTACGTGCAGGAGGTTCCATATTGGTTTGAGGTGTCTGATTGATGGTGGTGGTGCTGGCGATAGTTAGTGGGTTGTGCTTTGTAGTTGAAGTATCTGGGGTCGGATCAGATTATGGTGGTCAATATGTAAAAACTGTTAATATAGATAATATAAGAGATTGGAAGGTGACAGAAAGGAGTATGAATAATGGTATTGCAGTCTTCATTATATATTTTCCTAGATTCAGCAATTTCTACATCTGAGATAGAGATACAGCAATTTCTATCTCAGATGTAATGGCTAACCCCGTTTCTTTTTCTTCTTTGTCAATTCTGGAGATGTAAACATTCTGAAATCTTCAAGATAGGAAATAAATGTGCTTTTACTTCATAATTAATGTACAAAGCCTATATATATTAACAGATCAAATCAGATTACTCTATCCCGAAGTGGCATTTAGCTCCTAATTATCACTACAGCAGTAATACAAATGTTTTTCGTATAATAAAGTTTGTGAGATAATATATAACTAGAGTTTCAACGTAGAAGACAATACAACAATGAGTAAACCGAACGTAACTAAAATGCAATATTAAAACATACGTGGATATTAACAAAAAGAATATTTCATTCAGACAAACTATGATGTTTCAAATAAATAGAAGAGTGCATGGAAAAGAATCTAATGATTCCTTAGTAGACACGAACGGCTGGAGGAACTGGCTTACAATCGTTCTCGTCCAAGGTGGTCTTGACGACATCTCTGTAGTCCAACTTGACCTTGTCACCAGATTTGGTTTGGTATGACAAGGTGTGGACTCTCCAGTTCTCGTCATCACGACTTGGATAATCATCTCTGGCATGAGCACCTCTAGACTCCTTTCTGGCGGCAGCGGAGGTGGCAGTTTGAGTGGCACAAGATAACAAGTTTTGCAATTCTAAAGTCTCGACCAAGTCAGAGTTCCAAATCATAGATCTGTCAGTAGTACCAACATCAGCAAAAGACTTGTCAACCTCGGAAATGTGCTCTACACACTTGTCTAAGGTGTCTTGAGTTCTGAAAACAGCACATCCCTTTTGCATAGTAGCTTGCATGTCGGCTCTGATCAGGGCAGTGGACTTAGAACCAGTAGCGTTTCTCAATCTGTCTAAGTTAGCGATAGATTCAGCACCAAGATCCTTTGGAGCTGGAGCATGTGGAGTATTTGGAGTCAAAGAGTCTCTGATGGTATGAGAGACAGCTCTACCGAAAACAACCAAATCCAAAAGCGAGTTGGCACCCAATCTGTTGGCACCATGCACGGAGGCACAAGCGGCTTCACCACAGGCCAATAAACCTGGGACAACCTCATCCTCACCCTTTTCATTCTTCTTAAGAACCTCACCGTTCCACTTAGTTGGGATACCACCCATATTGTAGTGGACAGTTGGTAAGATAGGAATTGGCTCTTTGGTGACATCGACACCGGCAAAAATGTGGGCGGTCTCAGAAATACCTGGTAATCTCTCCTTCAATACGGAGGCTGGGATGTGACTCAATTGCAAGTACATGTGATCCTTCTTTGGACCGACACCTCTTCCTTCGTTAATTTCCATGGTGATGGCTCTGGAGACGACATCTCTGGAGGCCAAATCCTTGGCAGAAGGAGCATAACGCTCCATGAATCTCTCACCCTCGGAGTTAAGAAGGAAACCACCTTCACCTCTGGCACCCTCAGTGATAAGACAACCGGATCCGTAGATACCAGATGGGTGGAATTGCACGAATTCCAAATCCTCTAACGGCAAACCAGCTCTGGCAACCATGGCGTAACCATCACCGGTACAGGTGTGAGCGGAGGTACAAGAGAAGTAGGCTCTTCCGTAACCACCAGTAGCAATGACGGTTTTGTGAGCTCTGAATCTGTGCAAGGTACCATCTTCTTGGTTGTAGGCAACGATACCCACACAGGCGCCGTCTTGCATCAACAAGTCCATGGCGAAGAACTCAATGAAGAAATGCGTGTCGTGTCTTAACGATTGACCGTACAACGAGTGCAAAAGAGCATGTCCGGTTCTGTCAGCGACAGCACAGGTTCTGTAGGCTTGACCTCCCTTACCGTACTCCTTGGATTGACCACCAAAGGCTCTTTGGTAGATACGGCCTTCTTCGTTTCTGGAGAATGGAACACCGTAGTTTTCCAATTCGTAGATGGATTGTGGAGCTTCCTTGGTCATGTAATGGATGGCGTCTTGGTCTCCTAACCAATCTGAACCCTTGACGGTATCGTACATGTGCCAATGCCAATCGTCCTTGTGCATGTTACCCAAGGCGGCGTTGATACCACCCTGAGCAGCGACAGTATGGGAACGAGTTGGGAACAACTTGGAAACACAGGCAGTTTTGAAACCAGCCTCAGCCAAACCGAAGGCTGCTCTTAAACCAGCACCACCAGCACCAACAACCACACAGTCGTATTCGTGGTCAACGATGTGGTATTTTTGGCCCATGTACTTGGCGGCATTGAAGTCGGTACCTTTGATGTCCGATCCAATAGTTTGGAGTCTTCTGGCGGAAGAAGAGAGGAGTCTCTTGTGGGTCAAGGCCGACGATGATTTGAAGGCACTCAACATGGTAAATGGAATTGCAGGGGAAATGCAGAAAATGGGCGACTTCTTGGGATGGATATGGTCGCAGCGATGTGTACTACAGGAATATCGCTTCTTTGGCTAGGAAATCTCGAGATTTCAGGCTCTTTTGCTGGGTTTTTACAAACGGAGTTTGAAACTGGGTTACGGACAATCTACCGATTCACAAACACTAGCAGCAGCTAACGGGAAAACGGATGGAATTGGCAGCGGAAAAAACTGGAAAATACCCAATCACACGATACAAGCAGGTCTATCACACTTGGACGCCTTCAAATACGGTTATAGTCTAGATTAACTGGGACTTCTTCAAGAAGAACGACTCATCAACACTGATTTTTACAGCAAACCTCATTCGATGGAAAATGGAAAATGGAAAATGGAAAATGCAAAAGTGGAAATGGAAATAATGGTTGAGGGTGCGGAACCTGCAAAAAGCGGCCTGGGAAGAAACATGGAGAAGGGGGAGCAAACGGGCTGAAATCGGGGTGGGAAGAAAGGGAGAATCGGGGAGAATACGTCGGCAGGGGTTGCTATTGGCTGGAACTGGTGAAAATCGCCAAATCGAAGCGTTTGGCCTGGGTTTATGGCTAGTTCCTGGAGAAGCCTGGTATTGGAGATCTAACTTACTCCGGGGTTGGCCTGCACATAGCCACGTCACATTAGTAATGGTCGCATTTTATAGGTCAGATTTCGAGTCACGTGACAGAGTGAGAAATATAAATGCGTGGATGTCGGCTAGCGCTGCGGTACGGGTGTTTATTGACCTTTATCGGAGAAGCTCGGAAAATCGATCGAAGTACCCGGCGGTGATGTTTGTCTATGGTAGTGTTGCGGTACGGGTCCGGTCTTGTGATGGTTCTTCTATACGGTGAGAGAGTCGTCGTATTCAGGCTGTTGTTGTGGGGCATTCGTCATGTCGACGAGTTAGGAGATCAGCTTTATGTTGGAGTCGAGTGAGGGAAGTCTTGGCTGAAAATTGTGGACAGCCGGCAAGCTCGCTCCCACTCGATATATATATGGAGAGACTAACTTTGGTCTGATATAAACGCATAACGTAAACTACAGTTTTTCATGTTCAGTGTTCAGTTCGCAGTTTCGCTTTTCAGTTTTCGCAACTCCCAGCGTTTGACTCCGATGGATGCAAAATCTAGAGATCTGCGTATTTTGAGAGAAGAAGATGAGGAGGCTGAATGTATAGATTGAGAGGCTATAAGTTGAGTAAGAAGGGTACACTCGTGTGATGCTTCTGGGAAGATAGTTTACCGTATATTGGGGTACCCTTGTAAGGTTCTACATAGCATGAAATGCCTTGGAGACTACTAGAGGGGGGCTCTTGAAGAAGAATCAAGGGCTACGTCTTAATATTGATATCCTCAATCCCCTTACCTTACGAGATATCACTGTTAATGGAGTTTTGCCCCCTGGTGTTGAAGTATGACTGCACTACTACGAAAAAGCGATTCTTGTATCCGAGTTGCCAACGACTCCTCATATAAACTACACTTTATGCTACAAAGTAGTTACCGTTTATCCTTTTTATTAATCTATTATACAGAGAGGGAAGAACAGGACACTTAATTAGAATCCCTCAAGTTTATCAGTATCATTCCAAAATCAAATGTCAAAGGTCAAATAAAACCAGTCGTTTCTGAATGCAAAATATTAAACTGCTCGGTTTTGGAGCCGTTTAGACAGAGCAGTAGCCACCATCGACCTTAATGTCAGAACCAGTGGTGTAGGTAGATGCCTCCGAAGCCAAGTACAAGTAAGCACCACACAACTCACGTGGCATACCTTGTCTACCCTTTGGAGTTAAGGAGTACCAGCAGTTCTTCATGTCTTCTGGAACGAAGTCAGACAACTCAGTGGCGATGTAACCTGGGGAGACAGTGTTAACTCTGGCGAAACCAGCCCATTCAACAGCCAAAGACTTACCCAAATGCAAGACACCGGCCTTGGCAGCGTTGTAAGCAGCTTGTAATTGTGGAACATTGACAATGTGAGCAGACATGGAGGCAGTCATAACAAGGGAACCCTTACCTTGAGCACGGAAAATCTTACCGATGTTCTTGGCACAGTAGTACACACCGTTCAAGTCAACGTTCATGACATTGTGCCAGTCATCGTCAGTCTCTTGATCGATCAAAGGGCCAGAAGTCCAAGCGATACCAGCGTTGGCGACAAAAATGTCAATGACTTCGAATTGTTCGTGGATCTTCTCGATGACCTCCTTAACTTGTTCAGCTTTTCTGACGTCACAGTTGAGGTAGATGATTTGAGACTTAGGGAATCTTTCGATCAAGCTGTTGACAGCGACATCGTTTGGAGCGTAGTCGATGATGGCCAACTTGGACAAACCAGCTTGTAAATAAGCCTCAGAAATGGCGTAACCGATACCTCTGGCACCACCAGTAATAGCAGCAGCCTTGTTGTTCAATCTGAACATGTCGAGGACGGTTTCAGCCAATTCTGGGAAAGCAGCTGGCAAAGATCCGATGTCAGTGTTGCAGATGGATTTTGGAGCAGTAGCGGAGTCGACAGTCATTGTAAGATAAGGTGTTTGTTTGTTGTGTGATATAGGATAAGTTGTGATGAACTATACTAACAAACTCCATTTCAATTTCGAAATTCAGGAAATTCGTTTCTGTATTTATATTGCAAATCCAACTGCAAAATTATAGTTTCTGTAGCACGTCTAAAAGGCCCCCACAATCAAAATCTCGGAAAAACACCGTTTCTTTTTGTTCGCGTGGGGGACGTCATCTACAAGAAGTTGCAGTTTACGGAGTGGTTGGCGTTTTGTTTTCCCGTTAACCTGCAAACCTTTGGAAAGTTTTGTATCGTTAGAGTAACTATCTTGGTGTTGTTGGGACTGATTAGATTGCGGCAATGTGGGTGGATAAGAAATCGTGGTCATCTAGATGACCACGAAATCACCCAGTAGTCCCCTCACTGGAGTTTCCCTCGAACTCCTATGGCTAGCACGTCCTCGCTGCCCGCCTCTCACATAGGAACACCGAAACACTACGAGTGGTGATGGAAAAATTCCACCAAATGGGCAACAACAATACCCGTATTCTGCAAATCTTCCTTCTGGAAAAAAAATTGACATGTTTTAACTGCGGTGCTGTTATCCCTTTTCCATACATTTCCTAGCGACACTGGCGGAGAACTCTTGGGGTGTTCCACCGAAAATTGGTGTGCATGAGCTGCGACATCGGCAAAAAAGTTTTTGGCCCCGTACTTTTGGTGCAATGCCACCGCCGACTATTTGAGAGGCAGGCTAATGTATAGGGGATTTTGGTTCGATCTTCCCGCTGCGCTATGACATTGGGGTCTAGCGGTGTCAATGAATATGCACGGTTCTTTTTTTTAGTAGTGGAATTGCCATGGCTTTGCATCGCAAAGTTGTATTTTCCCGATGCCATACCCCAGATTTGGAGGTGATGGACCCACGGATTGACCTTTTATCACTTATCCGGCAGGAGCTTTAGATACAACTGGTTTGATCTCTCGTCTCGTTGCGGAAAGTCTAGTAGATTGTGCATTTGAATCCTAATTTATCGGTAGAATACAGTGGATTAATGCTGTCAGGGGTCCAATTTATTGTCTTGCGATAGTGCTTAACTAAACGTAGGGAGACGGTTATTTTTAGTTCGTAGTAGTGCTGGGTGCTCTGCAGTGGCACGATTTAATATGACTAAACTGAGCCGTTGGAGTGTCATCTACCAGAACTGCAAATGTAGAGCGGGTTAGTTCCCCAAGAAATGGGGTAATAGCACTCAACTCAGATGACCTTTTTTGACCTCGTAGTGTAGGGTATGTCCTTTTTAGATGATCCAGAGTTTCAGCTTTAGCATCTCAACTGGATCTAACTATTTACATTATAGCCGTTTTGATCATCCATTTGGTGTCTTCATGGAGTCCCCTCCTTTGTTTCTTTTTCACCGTAACTGTTTGATTCGCAGCTAAATTCAGAATAAACGATATACAAACGCTTGTATTTCGAGTGTTTGGTAATGTCTATGTGGTTTGGGCCGTTACGTAGAGTTCAATACGTAGTAGTCATGTTTATACCTACTCTGTCATTTTTCGGTCACAGATTACTGATTGACAGATTGTCAGTGTGACTATTAATTTCGTAATTAACAAAGAAAATGTCCAAATTTGAAAAATTAAAACAGTTGGTAATTAGTTCCCCAATTATTTTCCAAATCTCTTCAAGCTTCTACTGACCGCGAAGAACAGTATCTAGGATGTTGTGCTGTAGTTATTGCTCCTGGTTACGATTGTGGCAGGACTTTTTTTAAGGACTTTTCATCAATGTTGGAAATTTTTAAAAGTTTACATCAATATTTCAGGGCATTAACGAACACAAAAATAGGGCGTGTGGTCTAGTGGTATGATTCTCGCTTTGGGCGACGGTTCAGCTAACACTGAATCATAACTACAAGCATGCGAGAGGCCCTGGGTTCAATTCCCAGCTCGCCCCAATTCTTTTTTGAATTACGAACTGGTGTAGGTATTGCTGGGGTAACGAAAGTTGGTGGAGTTTTGGAGAATTGGAGGACACTTAAAAATGCGGAGAGCGGCCGAAGTAGAGAGAAATTACTAAATTTGCATCCCCAATTGGAGGGTATGAAGTGTGAGTGAACCCCAGTAATGGACTGGTTTTGGACAGTTAAATCGGTTAGTAGTTCCTCTGAGTTTCCAGATTTCTTCCTTTTTCATAGTGTACTGCCTAACGATGAAGTATATTTCTTAATCTAACAAAATTCTAAATGCAAACTTCTTTGAGCCCACCAAAGCACAACCCAAACTCAGCTCAACTCAGCGATTTTTCACCAAATGTCACCGAATTTCACCACCAAAATTATTTCCCAATTTTCCACCCATACTCTTCACTCATTCTACTTTGTCTACTAATCAACACCGTCCCCTAACCATAAAGGGACATTAACTCTCCACCACAACGACTGCAAATTCATCCACCACAAACTCCACTATATACAGGTACATCATAAAAATCCGTACCACCAAAAGAATCACAGCGGCTAATTTACTATTGATTTCTGTGTCTTCTTCTTCCTGTTCTTCTTCAATTGAGTTAGTGTTAGTAGCATCTATTCGGCCTATATCATCCATACATCGAGATGGACAACGAAGACCTCACTGCGTCGGTGTGGGACGACGTTCTCTCCCCCAGCTCCGAGTCACAGTACGGTCCATTGGGCAGCTCGGTGGTGTCTCCCTCAGTACAGAGCCAGTTCAACAGACTCGGTGTAGACGATCACCAAGACGAGGAAAAGGAGGTAGAAGTGGCTCACAGCGAGCCCCAGATGGAATTCCACCAATCTCAGCATTTATATGAACCACAGAGTTCCCAGAATGACCCCTTTTCAAGCACTTACCATAGTGAACACCACGATTCTCACGACTTCAACATCTCCAGAGGTGGATTCGACGACCCAACCCACAATGCTTTCGCCTTGCCAGAAGATCGCTGGGGACACGCAGAGATAGAACAGATCTCAGAGCTCAAGAAAGATGAGAGAAAAGAACACACCAATCAGCTTCTTTCCGAGTTGACACAAGGTTCCGAAGAAGGTTTGCTTGCAGGCTCTGGAGCAGTTTCGCCTAAACAGGTGACACCTTCAGAGTCGCTTTTTAACGATAAAGATAGTCCCCTTAAGGTAAACAAGAATGTAGATGTGGAATTATTGGCTTCTCCGAAAGGAAAGGTGAAACTTAAGAATGGACAACTCTTCAAGGCTCCGAGACCTAGAAAATTTGCCTCTAAGGTCAATGTCAAGCATTTGGAAAATAAGAAGTCAGATCCGGTGGCGCCAGAGAAGAACCCCTTGGGCCCACTTGGATCAGAGTCCGATGATGGCAAATCTGGAGATAGATCTTCAATTATCTCCAGCAACAAGGCCGAGATCCTTGCTAGAGAAGCAGATGCTCCCTTGTATGAAATCCAGAAGAAGTCGGAAGAGGAAAAGCTCCGCGAGTTAGCAAATGCTGCCCCAAAAATCCCACAGCAACAGACACTCCCTGCATTGGAGTCAGGCGAACTGAATAACGCTATTAAAAAGGCTGGTGGTGGTCCACACGAGGAACCACACGACGAATCTCTGAATCAGTTGGAGATAACTGTCGGGGACCCAATGAAGGTTGGCGACATTACTACAGCACACATAGTATATGCCATCAGAACTAAGAACAAGAACGCAAGCGCAACAAGCTTCCCTAACACAACGGAGTATATTACTGTATCCAGAAGATATAAGGATTTCAGATGGATTTACCACCAACTCCAGAACAATCATCCAGGAAAGATCATACCTCCACCTCCCACAAAACAGACATATATTGGACGTTTCAATGAAAATTTCATAGAGAACAGACGTTTGTCGTTAGAAAAGATGTTAAACAAAATCAGCAATATTCCTGTCTTGAGTAATGACCCAGACTTTGTTATGTTCTTAATCAGCGAGGACTTTATAAACGAATCCCGTGAACGTGAAAGATTGAGTGGCTCTGGAGCTTCGCAACAAAATAACGACTTTTTGGACAACAATGGTTTGAATGACGACACAAGCAGTTCTACTGGTTCTTTAAATAGCTCTAGCACTATTTCGGCACCATTAATTGCAGGAGGAGGAACTGGGTTCATGAGCTCGTTATTTTCGATGTCTACAAAAATTGATGAGCCAGATGAGTACTTCTCACATAAAAAGCAGTACATAGACGAGTTAGAGTACAATCTCAAACAATTTTACAAAGCAATTGAATTGATTGGAACCCAAAGATTGGAAATGATAGGAATACTAGATGAACTTTCACTTACCATTGATGAGTTGGCTGGTTTAGAAATCCTGAAGGTTACAACCGAGTTATTAAGTGCCTTCAGTGAAATTCAATTAAAAATAAAGGATAATTTGGACAGAATCAATTTGCAGGACCAATTGACTTTAGGATTCACAATTGAAGAGTACTTAAGAATTCTTGGCTCCATCAAGTTCATCTTCGAAACAAGATCGAAGATATATCAGCAATACTACACCTTCAACCAAGAGTTACTCAAGAAGCTGTTGCTGCTTGATAAATTGAGTAAAAAGTACAAAGCACAAGTGGACAAGATCAACCTGCTCACATTTGAAGTTGACAAGTTGAAGCAGAAGACGGCAGTGTACGAGAAGAACTTTAATACAATCAGCGACACTATTAAGTCAGAGATAGAAAACTTTGAATTTGAAAAGATCGAGGACTTCAGAAACAGTGTTGAAATCTTCATCGAGAGTTCTATTGAATCACAAAAGGAGGCGATAGAATTATACGAGACGTTCTATGAGCGTCAAAACTTGGCTAGTGTATAGGAAATTTATAGCAACGAGTTTAATTTACACTTGAGGTAATCCATGTACTTTTATTCTGGTAAACGAATTACCAGTTGTGACGTATAGGCTGCACAACGGTGTGTAATCATAGACAATATAGTGAGAAGTCTGAACAATTGGTCTATGCATAACATCTTTTTTATGCTTACAATTCAAAAAACTTGGTCCATGTTTCATATTTGAGCAGCATTATATCCACAGTAGTTCAATTTCTTCCGTCCTTCCGATCATGCGTTGCACGATAACGAGAAAACCTACCCAATGGTGATCTTTATCATCTACACCATATTTTCACCCTCTTAGGTTGCGAAAGCTTATCGCCATGCATGTGGTATTATTGCCCTTTACAGATATTTTATAGGCGCACTATTTAGTTGCAATTGCAGCCTAATGCGATGATAGGTTGGAAGAATGGCCCCATTGGAGGGAGGAACCGGGTTCGTTGATCTGATTTCCATTTGTCATAGCGAATAGTATGGCATTTGTCTAGACAACATTGGGGTTGTACTTTGCTTGGAATTGAGGCCGAGTAGAATTGTAGATCGGGCGTAGAGGAGCTATTAGCTTTGTCTACCTCGTATCCGGGGATTTCTCCTATTGTACCACATTTAATGATCTCTACAGGAATGATCTCTACAGGAAAGCACTTTCTCTATGTAGAGATGATCCGAAGCACACGGACTCGAGCTCAACCCTACTTCCAAGCCAACCTCGTCTTCAACCCCAGCCCCACCAGCTCACCCCCTAGCAGGGCCACACCACACCACCACTACCCCATTCCAATCCTCACTCGCACTCCCACTTTTCTCCCTCCGGCACTTCCCGCACCGCCCTCGAAACTACCTCCCTCTCCTGCCTCCCACCTGCCTCGAATTCCCCAACGGGATCTCTCCCCGGAAATGAACAATGACTCTTTTTTTTTCTCTCTCTTTCTCTTTCCCTCGCTGCACCACCAAAAATAAAAAAGACTCCACAATTTTTCACCCTAAAAAATATGAATCATCTTTTGTCATATACAGAATAGTAGCTAGAAACTATTGTAGTAGTAATAGCTATTGTTTTTCTTCTTTATATAAGAGAGTGTTTCTTCTCATTGTTGAGGTATAAAGAAAAGTGGATACTTTGATCTCAAAAGACAATATTTGAGCTTTCGGTTAAGTTCCGTGATTTTCCGTTGATCTGTGTAGTACTTCTTTGGGCACACTATAGAAAGCAATATTGGCAATTAGAGTGTGACTTCTACACCTCCTATTCAGTTTTCTGATACCTGCAACCTCGCCGAAAGAAACCTCGAATCTAGGTGAAATCTTCGACTCCACAAGTACTGGCATCTGCCGCTAAACCCCCTGCATTCACCACCACTCCCTTAAATGTTCTACATCAAATCCGTGAAACAAAGCTTCCCCTATATCAAGTTTAAGGAGCTATACTATTGAGAGTCTAACCCCAAAGTTGACTCCATACACACAGAAGACAGAATATCTGCCATCATGAATACTCAGGTTCACTTAAACCCCACAAAACTCTCCATTCTATCTGTTCCTCGGGACAAATACTGGATCTTCACAGCATCTGTTCTCCAACTTCTATACGGAGAGTCGTCCAAAGGGTCCAGTGGGCACAATCAGGATTTCTCGTCAGACAGCGACGACGACGATGATTCCTCGGAGAAACACGCTTCAGACTACAATAAGAATGAAACAGGACTGTCCCGCAAAAATTTACCGAACTTCACGGAAGACGAGATTGCTTCGTTCGGCCTGAATATCAGGAGTTCCATCGACTCCCATTCTCGTACCCATTCAGAGGACATGGGACAGACCAACTCGGGATCACATCGTAGATCCGTGGATAACTCCAGTAAGATCCATTCCCATGGTTCTTCTGATAGTCTTGAGAATAACTACAGTAATGTCTATGATTCGGACAAAGATAGTGATACGGACACCGATAACTACTTCTTTCACATCGCATTAACACCTGTGGAGTGTACTATCATCTGTGCTAGCGATCTAATGCAATCGCTCTTTATTGAGCCAATTGAAATATGCAAAAAGTTGCATTACGACGACGTAAAGTTGATTGACGAGAACTTCTTGTCTTTACAGGTGGATAGTGACGGTAGTTTTGATAACAGCTTGAGAATTCTCGAGTTGACCAAACCATTGTCAGAAAACAACATATCGTTGTTCTTCCTCTCCAGTCATTTCAACGATATTGTCTTGATCCCGTACTCGTTGAAGGAGAAGGTGGTCAGCATCTTGACCAAGAAGAATTTCGAGTTCTCCGATATCTCCAATAGCTATATTATGACCAATAACGAAAGCACAGACATTGAGGAAGAAGGCACGGAGGAAGAGCTCGGATCCAAGTTCCTAGAGAAAAAGACATTCAAATTGTTCAGTGAACGAAACATTAAACCCGTTATTAATGGCAAGGTAAAATTATTACTTACTGGTGCAAGAGCAGGAGAGGTCAATAACACCATTCTTAAGTGTGCCAAAATATTATCGGGCATATCTAACACGATTTCTGAGTATTTTGCCATAACAAGAACCTCCATCAATGAAGTGTCATTGATCCTTCCAAAGTCATCAAGAAGAAGAGGCCGCATGGGCTTCGAATCTAAAAACATAATAGGCTCAACCCAAGATATTATCATTCCTATCTCCATAGATTTCTCGAAATTACCTCTTGACTCCACTGGTATTGTCGCTGGTGTGGCCAGTAAGCTCGTTAATGGTGTAAAACACTACAACGATTCTCTCTTCGAGATGAACTACTTCTCCATGGCGAGGTCTGGTATCATCATGATACCTCAAGAGAACGTGGAGATCATTTCAGAGGTCTTGAACAGTATCAACTACGATGGTGACGACACCGACGACCAAACGACAGCAAAAGTTGCATCGCTAGCATTGTAATATTTTATCCGTAATGTAATTTTAAGGTCCGGCTTCATTTCACTTCATTTCTCCTATTCACAGGTCAGCATCTATATACGGCATTCAGGTTCAGGGTTTTGCCATGGCAAATATACATTCTTTTATTATTAGATTTGTAGTTTCAGTAGTACTGTTCATGTTTCATTACTCCTACATACAATGACTACTTAACTTCCAACCCATGCTCTTGTAAGAAGGCATTCGAGTTCGGTTCTCTACCCAACAACGTTGCAAGGTTGGTCATAATGTCCTCAGAATCTCCCTTCGAAAGTACGATGTCTCTATATTTTCTGCCATTAGCTACATTCATAGGATCTTCTTTGAAGAGGGTGTAGTAGATGTCGTCAGCAAAGACTTCGCTGAAGAAGTAGCTGTAGTAGGCGGATTCGTATCCACCTCCTATGTGGCCAAATGCTCCATATGAGTCAACCGTATGGTTTCCTGAGGTCATGAGTGTGATTTCTTTGCTTAGCGTATTCCATGAGTTGCTGATATTCAATAGTTTCAATTCACTGGCATCAGTAATGTTGTGAACAGAAAGATCAAAGATTCCGAAATGTAGCTGTCTCAACGCAAGAAGAGCACCATTGACATGCTTTGTCGAAATTAGTTTATCTATCAAGTCGTCGCTTAATGGTTCTTTCGTTTCGAAATGAGAAGAAAGGTTTCTTAATATCGATTTCTCCCAGGTCCAAAACTCGAACGATTGAGATGGCGCTTCAACAAAGTCTCGAGGAACATTGGTACCATGGAAATAGGCAGTCTTGGTATGTCCTAAGAGATCGTGGATTCCGTGTCCTAATTCGTGAAAGAAAGTCTTCACTTCGTAGTGCTTAAGTAAAGATGGGTTCTTCTTTGTTTTCTTACTGAAGTTACAAACCAATACCGTAATAGGATGGGCTCTAGACACGTTATCCCTTTTTAGGTAACCTGGAGCCATTCCAAAATTAGCAGCATGTCCATACTTTCCCTCTCTTGGATGCATATCAAAGTATATTGTTCCTTGATAAGTCTTGGTACCGCTGTTAGGGTCTTTCTTGTAAACAGAGAACTGCTTCACGTCCTCATGCCATACTTGTACATTCTCAGTCTCTTGCTTGAACTCAAGATCAAACAACGTCTCATAGATATTAAGCATCTTGGCAATGGTCGAATCCATTGGAAAGTACTGAGCTACCTCATTTTCGTTAACTTGGTATTTGCTTTCCAAAAGGATATTCTCGAGATAAGAATAATCCCATTTAAAGACTTCGGTTCCGTTGTTCAATTCAACTAGGTTCAAGAGTTCAGCCTTTCCCAAGGGAAGCAAGTTTGTTCTGAGATCATCCAAGAATAGAGCGACTGTATTAGCGTTCTTTGCTAATCTTTCATCCAAGACATAGTTGGAGAACGAGTCATAGCCTACGAGCTTGGCCAACTTAAATCTAACTTGAAGTAATTCCTCGAGGATCTTGTTGTTATTGACATTTCTGTTCCCGTACCCAAGAAAGGCTCTTTTCCTTGTTGTCTGGTTCTTTGCAAACCCCGAAACAGGAATATAATCCGGGTACTTGAATGTCATTTTGTAGTAGTCGGTACCGTTTTCGTTGACAACATCAAGCGAGTCAATGGTCTGCTCAGGAACTCCAGCCAACTCCTCAGCCGTGAATAATAGAAACCCTTTCTCCTCATTAAGGTTCTTCGAGAACTGGATACTTAGTTCATTCAACTGCTGGAGGTAGCCTTTGACTTTCTCTCGATCATTATGTGAGAGGTGTAAACCACATCTTCTGTATCCTTTGAGCAACCTTTCCAAGTACAATTTATACTCGCTGTCAACCAGTATTCCCAGTTCGTCTATCTTCTTCAGCAATAAGGTGAACACCTCAAATAGATCCTCTCTCAAGCTTTCTTCCACCATACGATTGCCATACACTTCATCTGCTTTGGATGAAGCATCTCTAACTTCTTTATCAGTGGAGATGTACTGATAGAAGCTTAGTTGGTTCTTCAAGAAGTCGTTTTCATTCTCAAAATGAATACATTCTAGTAATACACCTTCAACCGTTACATTGTCCTTCAAGGAGGCTATATGGTCATGGAACTTCACCGTTTTCAAGATCAAGTCTTGTGTGAGTTCCTCAATTTGCTGTGGCGTATGATTCCAGGACACCTCGTCAATGCCATCATTGTCATTGCCGTTGCTACTTAGTTCCGTGCCGTTGAACCATGAGATAATCACATTCAACACTGCTATCACAATTGTAAGGTGTAGAGCGCTTTTTAAGAAACAGTACATAGTAATGAATCAATTGAATACTTCTAACTTTCTAAATCAGCATCAAATAACACCTATAATATATATCTTATGAACAGCAACTTACCTATCTCGTATATAAACTATACGTCCCAACAATAATTCAATGAACTAAATTCAATCACAAACCCACAAGAAAGAAGAACATCAAACTAACCATGAAAAGAACATTAAGAGAACATTAACAGACCATATTTCAACACCATTAAATAAACTTTCATGGCACAGGTTCGGAAAAACCCAAAATCCATTCGCGGTAATTTTCAACGGACATTTATATAATATTATGTGATTATGCTGCTTCTTTTTTGCAGCTATCTGTAGAACGGGTACCCTGGGGAATGACGATACTGCAAGGGGGAAGAAGAACTGGAAACGAAGAGTGCTCATTTTGGATACAAACTGGGAAGGTAGCATTTTACTTTCTTCTTTCAAAGACTAGAATGGGGTACTAACGCAATCCTGATCTTGGATGTATAGTAGACAAGATATATCCCAATTGTGTGTGTACAGTTTCGTAGACAAATTAAACAATATAATCCTTAATCCACTGTGACACTACAGTCATACTCTCAACTATTTGAAACGATGATTGCCGCTTGGCCAATTTTATTTTATTGTGAATGCTATTTACCAACTACTTCTTTTTTTTTCTAAACTATAAGTTGTCCCAAGGCCAACTAGAATGTCTTTAAAACTTCTTGTTTTTGTTCTTCTTGGACTTGATACTTGTGCTCCATCCATCCTCGTCGACAGTGGATACCTTGTCGGCAGACGAAATGATAGCTGAAGACCAAGAAAGATCGTCAGCAGCAGTGCCAATTTGCAGGTCAACCTTTTGTCTTCTCTTCAAAAACTCTTGGGCAAATCTTCTACCATCCATAGTAGCAGAGGAGCTGTAGATGGTTTCAGCAATCAACAGAGACGAGTCTGCACTGGCAACTGGCAAAGTGATGAAAATGTCCAACAAGTCATCCTTAGAAACGGTTGGGTACAAGTTGGTCATGTTAGATCTGGCCCAGATCAAGAACTCTTCTCTCAAGGCGTTGGCGTTGACACCAGCGACTGCTGGTCTGGTTGCAGAAACTGACCTCAATAATTGAGGGTTTGTTCTGGTGCCAGATGTAGCGTTGGTGATAATAGGAGCAGTAGTAGACTTCTTGAGGACTGGCTTCTTGGCAGCAACGGTTTGCCATGGACTGTCGTCCTTTGGTACAGAGTTGGCTAAAGTAGTGGCAAATGATGATTTTTGAATTGGAGTACCAGCAGAAACAGCAACAGCCTTAGCAGCTCTAGCTCTAGCAGCGGCAGCTTCAGCTTCTTCCTTTTGGATTTCAGCCAACGTCTTCTTGGAGACAACTGGTGCAGGACCAGCAGCCCAGCTCGAGGTCTTAGGAAGAGCTGGAATCTTTTCAGTGGTAGTCTCCTCGACCTGAGACCAGGTCTTAGCAGCCTGTTCTTGTCTTTGTTGAGCTTGGATCTTCTTCTGCTTCTCTAATTTCTCGGCTTCTAATTGCTGAATTTCTTTCAAGGTCATGGTAGGCTTCTGTTTAGTCTCCTGCTTATTGTTAGCCCAAGGAGCTAACTCTTGCTGAGTAGGAACAGCTGGCTTCAAGTTCTCAATGACTGGGGTAGCTTCAACTTCTGGCTCAAGATCCTCGTGCTGTTCCGGCTGCTCGATTTCTTGTAGTTGTTCCCATTGTTGAACTGGTTCAACAGCCACTTGTTTAACTTGCTTCAATTCGGCTTCAACAGGCGCAACAACTTCTGGCTTGAAATGATCTTCATCACCATCGTTCAAGATTCCAGTAACCACCGAAGAGTGGATGTGATTGTCCAAAACATGATCGACGTGGCCAACTACACTGTCAGCAGGAGTATCTTTAGTCTCAACTGAGCCAATGTTACTACCTCCACTAAGCGTAGTAACAGGAACAAACGGAGAGCTAATTCTGGACAGAGAAGGAATACCAGACAACCATGGTGACATAGGAGCTGGCTGCGAAATTTGAGAGGGCAAGACGGGAGCAGCAGATACAGGCGTAGCACCGCTGTGCAAGCTGGAAGATGAGTCTAAACCCCCCCAGCCACTGTTTGTTCTCGAAAGAACTGGCTGGTGCTGTTGCTGCTGGATCTGTTGCTGCAACAAAGAAGGCATGGTGTTGAGCTGCAAGCCGCTGTTGAACCCAAGATTCTGCTGGAGATTCTGGTGGTTCATAGCATCGATTCCAAATTGGTTAGGGCCACCAGCGTTCTGGAAACCACCGGCTGGACTCGAGGAAAATGGATCGTTTCCAATGAAGTCTGATCCGAAGATCGTGGACTGCTGGCTGAGCGATGAGTTCAATCTTCCCAAGTGTGGGCCATTGGACAACAATGGGTGAAACTGGGATGACTGCTGCTGCTGCTGGTGGGGTTGCTGGGGTTGCTGCTGTTGCTGCTGCGGTTGGGCAAGACCCGAGAACTGCTGTAACAGAGCTTGGCTACCAAAGGGAGCAATTGGAACTGGCTGCGGAGCACTCAAGTCTGGAAGAGGCACCTTGAAAGGCTGCATGTAGTTCTGAACACTATCACAGAGCTCCTTGAGCGTTCTGTAGCTGGTTTCTTCCCTTCTTCTGATCTTCAAGTCGAGGTGCAAGTAGCCTCCAGTGAGCCAGTCTTGCATCAAGTCACCATTGAACGGTCCCTGCTCTGTTCCGAGTGGATCGATGTAGAACCACTCGATCTTGTCGGAAGTAAGAAGAACAGGATGAGGCGAAAATCCAGGAGCATTCAGAACTTGCTGAGAAGAAGCTGACATCATTCCTGGTGGAGGCCCCTGTACTACATTGGCCGATGGTTGCGAAATGTCTGATCTGTCTACTGAATACTGGTTTCCTACACCGCCAGAACTCGCAGAAACAGGCTCGTCCATTGAAAAATTGCCCAATGCCTGCTCGAGGCTTGGTATGTTGCTGGTGGAGTTGTTTGTGTTCGAGTTGGTATTGCTATTGGACACAGATGAGACATGGCTATTCTCTGAAGCCTTGAACACCGCATTAGCTTCGGTACTGGCGCTGAAACCTCCCTCTACATCGCTGACGGAATTCTGGTTTGCACCAGAACCCGAGCTCGGCTGGAGTTCCAAGTGGTAGATCTGTCTTGGTCTGGCCAACTTGTAATTCTCGTTCAGAAGCACCGGCAAGTCTACAGACTGGTTGACGATCTGATCCTTATTGGCATACCACACGTCGAAAACCTCGCTCATGGTGTACCTTTTTCCGCCCTTGTTGGCGGGGATGGTGGGGTTAGTGTAACTGCTCGTGTTCGGCTGGTTCACCCCAGAGCTTGCAGCTGGTGCTGCTAGATCTGAATACGAATCGGTGGTTATACCTCCACCAGAACCGTTGGCATTGCTGACGGCTTGGGCCGAAAAGTCGACGGCTTGCGATTTACGAGTCCTTGGGATCATTTCGAGTGAGTTCGGGGTGCTGCGGGCTATTACCTGGGTCAACTATCGAGGTTTTACAGGGTAATGTGGAGAAGAAACGAATGGTACAACGGTAAAGAAATAGCACTAGAAAAATTTTTCACTGGAAGTCGCAGGATGCAAAATTTGGTTTAGCGAGAGATCTGGGCGAGGAGAAATGGAGGATTCTGGGATGATGGAGGGGCGATATTGGGGATTTAGGGATTGGATATTGCAGCTGGAGGGTAATTGAGGTAGTTGATGTGGAAACTGGAAGAATTTGGGGTTGTGGTGTGGGTTTTGATTGGGGTGTACTGTTGAAATGGGAGGGAATGCTAGCGAGGGTGGTGCGAAATGGTGATGAAATGGGGAGGGAATGGCGAGAGATCTGAGTGGTGCGATGTGGAGATAGCGAGGAAAAATGGGTGCGAAATGGAGGGAAGGGTGGGAGTATGGTGGAAGTAAAGAGATATATTACGGGAGAAATTGGGGTTTTGATTGGTATAAACTGGCTCAGGTAGATCCAATGATGGAGTGGAAGCTTATGGTCCTCTCAGATGAGAAAAATACACGATTTCAAATTAGAATCAAGCAAGTTTATAGTCTTTGCCTATGCATTTCTATGTCTCGCGACTCTCGCGACAACTCTCGCTAGCGTACCAGATCGCAGCGACGTTTTCTCATGCTCACGGAAATCCTCGCTAAAGTAGAACATCTAGTCGTACTACGAGTCAAAAGATGCCTTCTCTCTACGAATACTACGTGAAATCTCCTACAATCACTCCATTCTTATACATACTACACCTCTCATCGCTGGACTTCATCTGCTCGTTCACTCGTCCGTTGAAGTAGACTCCCACATAGCTATTCTTTATTTTTATCGTATATTATGTCATATTCATGGCTGCTGCTCTGATCCACGTCTAAATACCAAATTTTCTCTCCATCTCCGAGTGGAAGTCCTTGACATTCACTCCGCTTTCAAATCCACCCTTATACACGTCTTCCCAGTCCACCGTCGTGTCCTTATTCATGAGAATGTCTCTGTGCATGCTGTCGGAGCCTCCTAATACACTTGGCTTGAAGTCTGTGGCGTCGACAATCTCCAATTCCATGGTTCTCTTGATTGGTTCTCCAGCACCAAACACTCTTCTGTAAGTCTCGAGTCTTGTGTCGTGCTGGGTTTGTTCCCATGTAGCTATTCTTGCCTCCAACGGATGACGGTTATTCAATTTCGATGCCATGTTCAATGGTCCCTCTTGTGTCTTTAAAATGTCCTGTAAACCTGGCGCGTGTTCGGCAGCCTGGCCGAACGACGTGGCGTTCACTGACGACGTCTTGTTGTTTTCTGGTACGATTCTTAACGACTAAATCCATGGTTAGTAACTCTATCTCTCTTGATGTTAACACCACATTCAACTGAAAGAGGGCCAGTGTTTTCGGTCTGTTTCAACTCCAAAATCCCCAATTCTTTCCCTGTTCAATCCCACGCCATTCTGATCCAAGTACATACCATTTGAACGGCTTCTTTCCTACTATTGTATGCTTATATCCCAGCATCTACAGCACCAATTCACCATTATAAAGTGGCAAATGAAATGTTCAAAGGTGAGAGGGTTGTGCGGCGCACGACCTGGTTGGAGATGTCGTGCGGTTGTAGTGAGTGAGTATGTGAAATGTCGCGTATTGTAATGTATGGTATATTTGCAGCTATTGATGGATTATGTATTTGTATATGTATATGTATATGTATATACATATATGACTGATTGCATATCGTATCTCAGTCAGTTACTGTCTAGGCATTGAAACTGCTCTTTTTCTAATTATTCTACTTGTCGATGAAAAGGAGACTTCGTTGCGTAGGTAATATATATATACTTACCTACACGTATTCCCATCAGAAGAGCCATACTATAATCGTTAACTTGTATTAATTTTATGTTCCAGTAAGAGAAACAAAGCGTGACGAAAACCCTTACCAACAAATCCAAGCCTTTTACTCGACCCAACACCTTCGAATCACCTCTTTAACCATCCATAGATAAGCTTCTCCAAAAGACGACATTCATAGCAGATGCACTATACGCAGGAGCTGCAAAAGGTATACCGATTGTCTTACTATCTTACATTCTCTCGATAGGCTCGTCGACCTCATCAATGACGTTTATCAACCTCTCTCCCGGATGAACATCGGCCTTGAGGTATTCAGGAACAAAAGACCAAGTTTCTGGCTCCAAAACTCCGTTGAAACACAACGTTCCAAACACCAACACAACGAATCCAATGCATTGGAGCAAATGGAAGCTTTCCCAGCCCATTAAGATAGCCACGATCCAGACTAATAATGTTCTGCACGTGTCGATGGTAGATCTGGCTGTGGCAGAGATCTGGTGAGTGATGGTGATACCACAGTAGTTGAACGCAGCAATAGAGAACATAATACAAACGGAGGAAAGCAATACCTCTCTACTGCCAGTAACCTGACTCACAGCCTCAACAATGTTGAATGGAGAGTCCTTAAACTGAGCTTTTGGTGTGACGGCACCGACAACAAAGTAGAGGAAGACTACCACCACGAATAAGATACTGAATCCGTAGAAACCCTCCGTGTACACGATTTGCAAAGGCACAATTGGGTGCTTCTCGAGAACATGTTCTTCAATGACGAACTGGAATGCTTGCAACACCTCTCCAATGACAATCAACAATATACCAAAGAGGACCATTGTAGAACTGTCGACAGCTAAAGCGGAACCAGTAGAGTCCGAGGGCTCAGCTTTGGTAGAACCACTGAGACCCACTAAGAACACACCCAAGGTCACGAAGATCAATGAAATCCACTCCAATCTTGTGATTCTTCTCTTCAAGAAAAAGACCGACATAACGGCTACGAATAAAACAACAGAACCTCTCATCATCTGGTAGATGGAAACAGGTACATAAATCAAACCTATGTTCAACAAGGTTGTACAACACAAGTCACACAACGCTGGGATAGCCAAACGAATGTTCTGAAGCAAGGAAATTCTTCCTTGAGAGCCGTCGCTGGAATTTCCATCAAGTGGAGTATAGTCACCTCTTCTTTTGTTATATCTGTTAAGGAACATGAAAACGAGGACCATGGCGAACTCACCTACAAACATCTGGAACGTTTGGATGGCTGGTTGTTCGAAGTTCTTGTGCTTAGACAAGTCTGGACTGTTGCAGTGACGAACACATTGGTTGTCTTGGTACTTGGTGAACAACGAGTTGGCAGCTCCAGTTATAAGAGTTCCCACCACGACCAATTGGATGACCGAAATGCCCATTATGAGTTTAATTGATTGGCGTATGATAATTAGTTGTAGATGATCGATGATGTACTAATCGTACTTTTTTGTAAAAACTTTCAATGAAATATCAAAAGCTGAATCAGCTGAATAAGCTGAATAACCTCAATACGCTTAGCAAGACGATGCGATAGGAGTATTCAATGCAATTGAAAAATACCACCAACTGTCAGACTCACTTCTAACCGATCTGAATCCCGAGGAGAATGAATTTCAACTGTCGACCTTCTTACAGCGACTAATGACGTACGTTTTTCACTACTTCCAACGATCTCGATTGGCAGTCTTCTTAATGTCAAACTCCGAACCGAGGCAATAGCACTATAAACTAGCTGAATAAGATCCAGGTAAAACACTACTACAACGTCGAATTTCAACAAAACCGTTCCGAACCTATACTACTACAACTATATAGCGATATAACTGTACAACACGCTGTAAACTCTCCAAAACGATGAAGAACCACTGGCCTGTAAATCCATCCTCTTCTTGTCCAACGGTTTTAGTACCAGTTTTGTCCGTTTCCTTAGAAGGCTCGATTGGGAAGAAAAGCCGTACAGCGGGGTGGTATGTGCACGTGACTTGAATCGTGGTATGGTAGCGCTGTATGATGGTTGTAATTGTACTTTATATGGAATTTATTTGTCTTCCTTTAGTTAGCATTGATAGAGTCATGATTGAGTTTAGATGTTAGGGTGGTTTACACCTTGTAAGGGTGAGTTCAAGAAGTAGCTGTTTGGTTAAAGTTAGGCAGAGTTGATATTGCCTTGGGTAGAAGCCTTCCAACGAGTACTGGAGAAGATATGCCCCTCCACTTCGGCTTAACTATTAACCTATTTGGACAAGAATACAGCAATACAAAAGTAGCGAAGGTCTAGTTTTATTTTGTTCTACACTCAATTAGTGTCCCGGGTGCCCAACGTTGCCTTACCAACGACAGTTTGTGCAGCTCCAACTGTTTACTTTCTGGTACTCTGGCGCGATTTGCTAACATGGTGATGTAGTCTCTGCTATGGTTATCAACTAGTTTATCATAACGTGATTTGGCAAGCTTGAATCGTTCGTGGTGTGTGAGTCCTTTGGGAATGGGGGAAACACTGGTAAATTGTTGTCATCATAGACCCATGTGGGCAATCTCTCTCGGATATGACTTCACTATTGGAGACATTAGCTGATAGTGACAATACTAGTTTCAACGGAAAGATGAAAACTAAAACTATGAAAAGCTGAATAATTGTGATTGATTTCTGTTATTTCAAAGTCTGATATAGATGATGTAATTTATAAATTCAGCGAAACAAAACTATGTAACTATATGGTCTTTGAAATAGAGCATTATTCATAGACTACCATTTGACCTCGTGGCTATTTTTGGAGACGTTTCATTACGGTTCTTTTAAATAACCGATGATGACATTCTTTGGCTATCATTTATTTGAGATGTGACTAATCGTTACCCCTTTGATTCTGCCAATAAGGATCCCTTAAGCATTGTGTTTTAAGAATTTCTCTTCCAACATACCCATTAAGCTATAGAATTCCCAAATGATTCATGTACGCAGAGGCTACAACAGGACTCTCTCCAGATGACCTTTCTATCCAATCTGCCCCTCCAATTTTCAACGAATACTTACAATTGAAGATAGGCTTATAATTTGGTTGCTTTCAGCCAGGTTCCCAAACGTGTCAACTTTGATACCATCTTCGCTACATATGCAGACAAAGGAATCGACAACAGGAACCACTGTCTCCGTTAGTCCCATCGCGGTTACCGATCACACTACTCACACACTACCCAAAATCTCAACAAATTCCCAACGCACTAAACAACAAGAAAGTCTCATTCACAGCAAGCCTCCATATCTTCGTTCACTACCCCATATTCCTCGAAACGAAATCTAAAAATACGAGATAAGGGTATTCTTCTATTAAATGGGTGCAAATACTGCACATACACGTGATTATTATGAGCCGCATGATGGTCATCGTCGTAAATCTGGAGAAGCTGACTTCATGGCTAGATATAATACCAAGACCAGGAGTTAATTGAACCAGTAAAGACAGATACATATACTACTCAAACCCACAAATCAAAATATCAAAACGAAATTTTGGAATTCTTTTCACTCCAAGAGATACTCGGCAGAATGGCCTTCTCAGACCAATACTACACCATATACCTCCAGTTATTCACCATCCACAAACCAATTTTTCCCAAATTAACTAGTCAAGTAAATACATTCAGCTCATAATATACTACCCTCTCAGCATCAATTTGACCACCAACCAATTGCAACCATTAATCCCCCTCTGAACACCACTATAGCTGCAAAATCAATTTATGCATAATTACATAATCCCTTACCAACCAGCACACACGCATCGCAAACTTCCTTACGTAATCTCTTCTCGTTACCCGGACGCTACATCTCTCTTAAAAAGAATCCTGAAAAATTTTCTTAAAACATATACTCTATTACATGGTATATACCAAGGTTTAAGGCTAGCATTATTGAATAAGAATTCGGTATTGTTGTTCCCAGTCACATATTAAGAACACTAATTAACATATAATGGCTTTCGGAGCTCCAAGAGGTAGAGGCGGTCCATCCAGAGGTGGACGTGGTGGTGCTAGAGGTGGATTCGGTGGTCCATCCAGAGGTGGATTCGGTGGTCGTGGTGGTGCCCGTGGTGGTGCCAGAGGTGGATTCGGTGGTCGTGGTGGTGCCCGTGGTGGTGCTAGAGGTGGTGCCAGAGGTGGATTCGGTGCCCGTGGTGGTGCCCGTGGCGGTGCTAGAGGTGGTGCCAGAGGTGGTGCCAAGGTTGTCATCGAACCTCACAGACACGCCGGTGTCTTCATTGCCAGAGGTAAGGAAGATTTATTGGTCACCAGAAACGCCGCTCCAGGTGAGTCTGTCTACGGTGAGAAGAGAATTTCCATCGAAGAGCCAGCCAAGGAGGAGGGTGCTCCACCAACCAAGATCGAATACCGTGTTTGGAACCCTTTCAGATCCAAGTTAGCTGCCGGTATCATGGGTGGTATTGATGAGTTGGGTATTGCTCCAGGTAAGAAGGTTTTGTACTTGGGTGCTGCTTCTGGTACTTCTGTTTCCCACGTCTCCGATGTCGTTGGTCCAGAGGGTACTGTCTACGCTGTTGAGTTCTCTCACAGACCAGGTAGAGAGTTGATCGGTATGGCCAAGAAGAGACCTAATGTTGTCCCAATCATTGATGATGCCCGTCACCCACAAAAGTACAGAATGTTGGTTGGTATGGTTGACTGTGTTTTCGCCGATGTTGCCCAACCAGATCAAGCCCGTATTATTGCATTGAACTCCCACTTGTTCTTGAAGGACCAAGGTACCGTTGTTATCTCCATCAAGGCCAACTGTATCGACTCCACCGTTGACGCCGAGACTGTTTTCGCCAGAGAAGTCCAAAAGTTGAGAGAGGAGAGAATCAAGCCATTAGAACAATTGACCTTAGAGCCATATGAGAGAGACCATTGTATCGTCGTTGGTCGTTACATCAGAAGTGGTATCAAGAAGTAAGCGTAACATGCCTTTCTTCTTCCTACTTCTTCCATTCCATTGATAACAGCGTACCAGAAAGTTAGCTAGTCGTTAGATAGCGTGGTCCGGACGGTGTTCCATATTGTTTGCATACTCTTTTCATAATCTCCGTTGGGGTTCATTTATAGTTAACTCTAGATATGGACTAAACCTTTTGTATAATATATAACCAAGTCAGAAACTGTTTGTCGTAGATAGTCCCAGCGATAACGAAATGATTATACTTGGAACATTTGTATCGGCGAATGTCATCATGAAAGGACTAAGTAATCGAATGCTCCAGTGTACTATAAGAAATGATCTATGTTGGTTATAGTGAAAAGTCAACTTTTTTTGAACTTAAGGAGCGAAGGAAAGAGAGATACCACCGGAGAGGATCCCAGTTCTTTTTGGAAGAATTCTGAAAGCATAGAAACTACAATATTAGGAAGGTCTTACTTCATCTTGAAGACGCTTGACTTGTACATCCATGACGCAGTAGTAACTCGATATTTCCCAGTGTGTCAATTTTGCACCCAAACCTATTCCAAAAACCACGAAACCACTTCAGGAATTTTCACTACTATCTTATACGACACTCCAAGGGAAAGAAACAGCACAACCATTGCCCACCCTAAAATGACACCACTATCTACAGCAAACCATCTCAACTCCTATGTATTAGTGACCTGCACTTTAAGATAAAATTTAAGGTAAGGCAATCCGGTATATAGTCACGATCATTGCAATTTTTGACAGTAAATCACGTGATCTACAGCCACTAGGCGATTTTCTGTGGAGAGCTGCAACTCTTGCTAGCAAGTCTAGCTGGTGGGAGCCATCGCCATCGCCATCGCTTGTATGTACGAGTATGCTTGCCGGTCGCGGTAGAACCAAAAACAAAGAAGTTACTGGCCAAAACCACCAAAAGAACTGCACTCGAACAACCAAATCAGTTCTCTCATTTCCGGTTACACTACTGCTGCATGGGTCTTTTCCTTTCTTTTCCCCCATCATTCGTGCGACATTTCACCAACTTCCATCCGCCATTCCTTACGACATTTTTACACCAAAGGCGTCTTTTCTTCTCTGTTGAAGAAGTAGTAACTGGAATTCAACTACATATAACCACCTAAAAAGCAGGTTCCGAGACTCTGAAACAGCTTACAAAGCACCCAAAAGTCCATAATATTGATACTACGCTTTTGGAACGACGAAAACCGCTTGAAAATACCGTTTTTGCTCAAGCTGTGTCTTTCATATTGCTTACAATCACAGTGAGGTAGAGACTAGCTCTCTAAAGACACCAAAAATCCCAGAAAAAGCTGATTCTGGAAGCCCGAGGGCGACTATCTGACCCCTAGCTCGCCACGGAAATGAACTCGCTCCATCGGTTCATCATAGAAGATGGGCATCTGAGGAGTAAGGATGCTGAGCGGCTAGAAGACATTCATAACAGGAGAGTAGATAGTATCGGTGGCAATGATAACGACAAAGACAGGGGTAACAACCCCAATAATGACAATAATGATGATTATGACAACAACAATAACACCAGCAATGAAACTACCAACCCAGTTAACGAAATAACCAATAATAGTGTGATAGAGATCAACACAGATGACGAATCTGAAGATGAAGGTGGACTACGGAACGGTGATAGTAATAGTGGTAATAATGTGAGTAACAGTGGCAATAATACTGCTCTGAGTACTTCCACACCACTCATTTCGAACCCGGATGAAGTGATAGGCATCGAGGACTCTGACGACGACGACGAGATCCAAATCACAGGAACGAACCGTAATCCGGTTCCTCTCACTGGTCCAAGACCACTTCTGCATACACATATCATACCACCACCGGTTCCCGGCTACAGACAGTCACATACACCAGGAGTAAGCGTTTCTGTGGACGATACAAGCTTCTCTACCCAGGACGACGATGATATCGAGATAACAAACGTAGTACCGATCGAAAGAAGTAGTTCTACACCTCTGGAAACCCAGTTCGCCTATCTTCACACGCCAATAGGTCAGTTCCGCACAGGAGAGCAGTTTCACACTATAGAGAGGCTGGCTTCTCCGGTAGATCCCTTTCAAGCGGGAATGAGACAGCTACAGTATCTTCCTCAGAACTTCCCGACTCAACCTCACCACCATCATCTCATCCACAGGCACTTGCCCAGACCCGGAGGAAACCTGAATAGAATATTGAGAAATACTACTAGGGGACGAATGCTACCCTTTAACCTTACCCTGGCGATATCCCACTTATCTGAGTTGCACAATTTGGCATTTGGTCGATTTCAACCAGATAGTGACCTAGACGAGGCTGAACAGTCGATCATGCTACGCATCGAAAGAGACAATGAAAATGCATTGGATTCGAGACTAGCCAGCGAGAATATATTTAACAAGAAGACACTAGAGGAGAAGAAAGAAATAACTAAGAAAGAGCTTCCAGGTTTCGTAAACGATATTAAACCAGAATATAACCTTTGCTGTGGACTCTGTGGAATCACACTTGGAGAAGGAATTCCAGACGACTTCACTCCAGATCCTCGTTATGATACTAACTTTGAGAAGTTTGCCAAACAATACAGAGTTCAGGCTGTCTGGTTCTGCATCAAACAGTGTACCGAGGTCGATATTGAATTGTCAAAAAGGATATTTGTTGCTAAGTGTGGGCATACTTTCTGCGGAAGGTGTGTGAAGAACATAGGTAATAGACCAAGACGTACTAAAGGAACTCCTAGTGGGTTCAGTATTGTGAATCCTGTGTTGTTTGCGCCTTCCAAGTGCCCTGCTCAAGATTGTTCTAGGAAGTTCACCGCCAAGGGATTCACGGAGGTGTACTTTTAGTTCGGCAGGGATACTTCTAATTTAGGAAAGGATACAGTTATATGGGACTTCTTCATGAATGATGTTATTCACTTTATAGAGATGGCTGTTTTCTTACGGTCATATGATGAAATTTATGACAATATTATACCTTAGCTTGGTTTCTTATTCCAGCAGTGTGTAAATACTATTTTTTATGATACGATGAAAAACTCTGGGGATGTTTAATTGGTTTGGTAATTTGAGGTTTCGATTCAGTCTTTTGTTTCTGGTTGATGCATAAACGGTTAGTCATTTATATACTTTGTTGTGCTAGCTAAAGCTAGTAATACTGAATGTATGGAGTACTTCAACGCTTATTCTCATTCTGCGGCATTCTAAGTAGTCAACTCTCTGGAAAGGAAAATGTAATAATTGTATATTAGTAATATAAACACTATAAAGGCAAGAAATGAAAGCATATTTATGATCTTTATAAATACGAGAGGACATGAATGGCGTCATTGGGTCAGTAATGAAGGTGACAAAAGCTCCACAAAGAAACTAAGTCCACGGCTTCAGTACTATTCTAATTGTTGTAAACTATCTGAAACTTCTCCTTAACACAGAGAATTTTCAACAAACACAGCTTGTTGCGTTTAATCAATTCTGGCTTCTGAAAGGGTCAAAGGCTTGATGTTGTTGGTGAACACTGATGAGCCCGACTTGAATCTGTTGATCTTCTTCAACTTCTCACGAACAACCATAACAGGAACCGACAGCTTTGTCACCAAGTAATTGGACAAAGAACCCAAGAGAACACCCTTGATGGCACTTTGACCCTTGGATCCTACTACTACAAGAGTAGGCTGCAAGTTGTCAATGAACTCGAGGATTAAATGTCTTGGAATAGGATGGTGGATAATCTCAATGACGATGTGGATCTGCAACTTGGTCAACTTCAAGAGATTCAACACTTGCAGCTTGGCCTTGTTAAGCATATTCATTCTGTACTGTTCACGGTTATTCTCGTTGTTGGTGTTACCCTTCAAGTTGTGATTGCTGTCGTTTTCTTCAATGACATAGACAATGAAAAGCACAGAGCCATCGACAAGAACAGTACCCAAACACCACTCAAGAGCAAAGATCGATTCCGGCGAAAAGTCCATACAAACAAGGAACATCTTGGGTTTCACCTTAGGGTTGATGAGCTGGAAGAAGTTTCCTCTGGTGATGGTTTGGATGACACGAGATTGGGCCTTGTTGGAGTCGATTTCTCCCTCCTTGATGGTTTCGTTAAGCTGAGAAGCGAACTCAGAGTCGAGCTTATCTTCTACGGCTGAAGTGTAAGGAATGAGGAAATCCTCGTCTTTCTCGGCTTCTACAAGAGTACCGTTTCCACCAGTTCCGCTTGAGGTTGTTCCGCTGATTGTAGCAGCTCCAGTTGCGCTGGAAGTTGGAGATAACTCTCTTTCTGGCAGTTTCACGGGGTGAACTGCATGGTCGCTGGTAACCCCGTTTTCCTGGTCAATGATCTTTCTTCTGTAGGCCTGGTAGTTTTCCAACTTCTGTTTTCTGGCCAAAGCGTCCTGGTCCGAACGGTTCAAGTCCAATGTTTCTGTTCCTGTGAGTTTCTGCTTGTCGTTAGCAAGTTTATGGAGCGAGTCCTTGTCGATAGTGGAGCCGATATTTCTGGCGTTGGCGAACGCTCTTTCGTTGGCTGTAAGTTCCTCGAGCTTCTTGATCGCGATATGGTCCTCTAGGTTCGAATTCTCGAGAATCGACGAGATCTCGTTCATCTTCTCGTCCTGACAAGCATAGTTTGGGAGGATGTTTCCTGTGTCGTCGTACTGGAACTTTTCGTTGGTATCGTCGTCGGAAATGTGTTCTTCGTCGGAGACCTCGTTGTTCCACGGATCGTCGTCGACAGCTCCGTTTTGTCCCCCCGAACCGGCAATTCTTTCCAGCGGGTCGTGGTTGGTGATGGACCATTTGAGGTCCTTGTTGAACTCCTCGTTCAGAGTAGACGACGATCTCGAGTTGACATTGGCGCCGCCTGTCGGCGAAAGTGAACGGCCTCGGTTAGACATGGCTTTCTGGATGATCTGGAGCTTCTCGGCTTCTAGACGTGACTGTCGAGACATGATATAAGAAGAAGAACTGTGGTATAGATAGCGTTATATGGAGAATACGATTAGGAGAGAGGAGACGAACAGGGCGGGTGCGATATGTGCAGGTGTGACAGACTGTTGTATTACTGCGGTGTGGGTGTTGTTGCTCTTGTGTGGGGAGGTGTTTCCCCAAGCGTGTAGCTACTGGAGGAGATGACTGGGAGCGAAAGGATGGGGCAAATGGGGCCCAGAAAGTCGGGTAAAAATCGGGGGTTGTGCTGTTAGGCGTGCGGGTGCTGTGGGTGGCAGTTTAGCACTGAAATCGAGACTCAATACCTCTTTTTATCACTCTACTGGCTCTTCTCAACTGGCTAGTGACCTAGATGAGCAATCCGGTTGACGCAGGTGCGTGGAGCAAGGAACGGCGGGACCGCTGGCAGCTTTGGTATCGGGAATTCAGTGGCCGTGGACTCGTGTCGACGAACAGACCAGAATCTGGGGTTTTATGGCGAGCGGACGGGTTAGCTTCGCTGGCGACCAAGAGTATCAGTCGTACCTGGTTATCTGCCGAAAATTCCTGGCTCTAAAGCACTCCGGATCGCCTTCTTTTTATATGATTGGAAGTGCCAAGAATTGGGTGATATTGGTCACGTGATCGTTCCGGCCCAGGATCAGGCCTGAGTGGATTTAGGCCATTTTGCAGGCGGCACTATGGTGCTTTTGGTGGGTTTTAATGTATCTGGAGCGATTTGAGGAGAAGTCGGCATGGGGCTGTACTTTTGCATCTTGACGGTCGTTGACAGCGGTTTCCTCCCTCTGGTTGTTGTCTCCATCGAGCTCATCGTAACACTTGTCTTCTCAGAAGCCCTTCGTATCTCAGGACGTGATGACCTGCAGATACTGTCACGGCTGAGCTTCACTTACAGGTAGCCGAAAACAGGGAAGATGGGGTAAGGTGTGGTTTAATACGAGGTAATTGGGAGAAATTTGGTTTGGGCATTGAAAAGAGTATTGGCTAGGGAATGGCGTTTTCTAGGGGAATTGTGAGTAATATTTGGCCGAGATAACTTGGACTATGGACTAGTTTCCGTATTGTTAGTGCATACGGTTTTGACGGGGCTCAGAATTGCCTAATTGGGAAGAATATAAAAAGCCAAAGGCCCGTGCCGCCAATATAGAACTCAGTCTTTCGTACTGGGTTTAGCTAGTTTAGTTGAAGTGTATAAGTGGTTATATTGATGAAAAGTTGGGAGGGAAGTGATTTTAGAGAGGATAGTGAGCTATGGGATGCCAATATGGGTTTTTATTACGTCAAAATTCAGGTAACAGGGCCTACAGAACGGTGATATCAGTGTTAGTATTCACAGTAGTGCTAGTGTTATTATATTAGGATATTGAATGATATCTACTCTGCATGGGATTCTCTAAGTGACAGCCTTTATCTGATTCATGAAACATTTCCCTGTGTTACACCAGGCCACATTACTCTTCACTCACATCCCCATCGCAATGTATAATATAGCTACTCATTTCTTTATTTTCTATTCATATCTCTTTCCGATCGATATATTTCCTTTTTTTAGTCTGACTCGTCATCAGACTCCTCAAAGTATTCTACCAATAAATTGGCCCCAGACTTGAACTCAGCAAGCTCACCAATTGCGGTTGAACTTGGCGAAATTATCTTCTTCGGGAATGGCTGGATAACTTCAAACTTAAATGGGAATTTCTCGAAGTATGCATATCTAGTTAACAAGCTTGAAGATAACTCCAGTGGAAGATCGACATCTTCGATTAATTGTTCCAATGTCGCTTTAACATCATCCTCACTGCCAAAATCGCTGTTTTCTTCAATCAAGTTAGCAACGAATAACTTCAACTCTATGAAAAGGTATATTTCAGATACCGAAATAGATTTATTGAACGATTCCACTATTCTCTTTCCATCTGGTAATTTTATAGCCATTCTGCTTTTTTCTGTGCCACTGGTAATCTCTTCCTTGTAGTTCAGACCCACCAAGTTAAGTAAAAAGTGTTTATGCAATTTGCTTGTGTTTTCTGCTTCCAAACGAGACTTTTTCTCTTGCTCTTTTTGGAACTTCTTCTCCTTATCAAGTGCTAATGATTGGATGTAGGCATCGTCCTGTTGTTGTTTGATCAATCTAGCAAACTGTATTTCTTGTTGGTCAAACCTCGCACTGATTAATTGCGGATTGAACTTCTCCAACAACTTTCCTACGTTCTTAACTATCTTTCCAGTAGTAGAAGCCAACTCGCTCTCGCTTTCCAAGAACGCCAGGGCCAAATTAGACTTATATAATATAGACATCGATGACAAAACTTGTGGACTCGTCGATACGTTACCTACTAACATGACGTAAGGGAGTCTCTTTACTTTATATGTTTGTGCCACTTCGAAAGACTCAGGGTTTTTCTCGACATTATTGACGAAAATGGTAGTTTCCTTGAATTTGCCTGAAGTCTTATTGAAGAGCTTGTTGAAGCCAGGCGATTTGAGTGTTTCTATTAAGTAGTGCGTAGCTTCTTCCGAATTGTTGATGAGGATGACAAAAAGCCATAAATATTGTTTTTGGGCTGCCTCGTGAAATTCATTGAAGTTGGTGGTCTCAATATTGAATTTACTTAAGAGGTCGTCATAGTTTTTAGATTCCTCGGGAGATTCAGAACGGTTTTCATTTTCAGGTGATCCTGTGGATTCTACGAGGGTTTCTTGATATTCGGAATCATTTTCAAGCACTGGCTCATCATCAATTCCTTGTTCTCTTTGATGTTGTCTTAAAAGCTCTTCAGCTAACCACGATCCAAAGTTGAATTTTGGGTCGAAATTGGCGTACTTGAACGATTTGCGGAGTCTGTTTGGATCGCTGATACCTTTAAATACCTCAGTCGATCCGAAACCAAACAAGTGCTTCAATGCTGAAAGGATGAGTTGGAGAAGAGTTTTTGGAACAATCAACAAGATGATCCAGAGTGCTCCAAGCGGAGAGTTGGATGAAGAAGTCGAAGTACCTCTCTTTTTTGCTTCATCCTTGTACAAATCCTTCTCGCTGTCTCCATCTGCCGTAGAAATACGAGTGCTATTAGTGCTGATGCTTTCAAGCTCCTTTTCTTTTAACTTTCTTTCCTCTTCTCTTTTCTCTATCAATGAGGTATGGATTCCGACCTCCAATTGCCAGTTATTGGATATCCGAGGCGCCTTTGGTAGTCTAGGAATGAAGTTATCCACAAATAGCTGCTGCTGGAGGTTCATAATGTTGTCGTGAGCGTTGTGGAAGTTGTGTTCTCGTCTGTTGTGCAATTCCGATTGCTGTTCGTCATGTGCATCTATACCAGAAGCAAATGAGTTCCCATTATTACCGGGATCTTCTGTAGTAGATGCAAATTCTGCAGCAGTTGTTTGCTGTTCTATGCTTTCAAACCCAGTGTCAAAGTAATGTGAAATGGCGTTATTGAGATTGAACTCATTGACGGCCAATAACTGTGCCACCTTTTCGTCATTTTCGTCATCATTCAACCCCGAGATGGCTTTAAACTGGTCAAATAGATCCTGTTGCTCTGGAGTAAGATCGCCCCGAGTCATTATACCGTTCCTGAAATTTCTATGGTTTGAAGTGTTATAAAATGTTTGAAATGCTCTCCAGATATGAATCCACCTGATTTTTCAATTTCGTGGGGAAAGCGATTAATTGAACCGTGAATACTGCAATATAGAGTGGGAAAAAGCCCTATAATATACCTATTTATCCCAATTCTTGTATAGTACCGAATACTAAAAGCACTTAACTACAGATATTAGCAATTTTCCGTGGTCTCCGGATGATAAAAGCCTGCTGTCTAAGGAAGAAGAGAGTGTAGACTTACAGAAACTCTTAACTATGAGTTGTCGATATTGGGGTTATGGCATATTCCTGTGTATAGCCCGATGATTGCGATCACGTGATATATGTTGGTTATCGGTTTTGCAGTCGTCGTATGGGTTGGGTAAGTGATGGGGAAATGGTTGGTAGGGAGGGAGTTGGGTGGTGGCCGCTATTGATAGCATTGTAGTGCAGGTCGGGGAAATTAGAGCTTGCGGGAGGGAAGATTTTGGGCAGTTTACACGTTTAGGAGAGTTGGTTTAGTAGTGGTGTTTTGAGTATTTAGTGCATATGAGTAGATCTTTTAGATCTGATTGTATTCCACCATTTGTTGGCTATTTTGATTACGTACGTTGTGAGGTATGTAGACTTGTTGTCTTCGTAAATTGGAATTTAGACTGTTTTAGAAGGAGTTTCGGGGGGAAATAAATGGGGTCAAGTTGGCCGGCTGATTTGGGGAGTGAGATCCACAGCTATGGCATGTTTAAGACAGTGTAATGGCCATCACTGGGAAAGGTAGTATTGAGACTTCGGAGGTGAGAGGACAATAAAAGGAAAAATACAGAGTATTCAGTATGAAAACAACATTATCCATATCACTAACACCAGAATCTAAAATAAAACAGTTTCTCCGGTTGAAAATAGGTGTCGACGTCGACAATAGTCCCCCATGGTTATACCCACTCAGTATCAACAAATACGTTGCGCTACAGCAAATGCGCTCACAACAACTTCGCATATTACACTCTTTTTTCACTTTTCTACATTCCACCTCCTCTACTCAAAACATCCCAATACCATACCAACACCCAGTTCGCGTCAATCCTTTCTGCCCCACCTGCCATCGATTGCAAAATTAATCTGATAAAGGCACAGTTTTTTAAGCGAACCAGCAGCATTATTCGGCCGACATACCCTACAGGAGAGTGGGGCACTATTGGGGTAGAGTAAGAAACGGTTCCGGGGGCCCACCACATTCGTGGCCAAAATTCTATCCTCCATTCTACAACCCTGGCCAAGTTCAAACAACACCCTTCCCAGAGCCAAACAGCCCACCCGAGACTTTGGTTCCCAGTTCTAGATGGATCTACGATGACAATTTCACTGGCACTTGAACCGCGGCACATGTGAAAACAAGGTTTCATACTCGGCTCAATATACGGAAATGTGGATTTGCACCCATGACGCAGTAGTATAACGGTGGAAATTGATGATAATGAGTTATTGCAAAATTTTTCATGGTAGCAAAAACCTGGGCCAACGGCCGTTTGAGAGGGTCGATCAGGTATTAGACTGTGATTTCATGTTCGAGGCATGACCAAGAGTCAGGCTCCATTCTCTCGTGTTGATCCGTTGGATGTACTAAAAAGTTAGTACCTAGGTGTCTTTTAAGGTTGAGGACCGTGCATTGGTTCCAGCTAGATGGCGGGGCGAGGCTGGTGTGCCACGAGCCTTTAGCAGAGGATGTCTTAACTCTTACAATATAGAATAAATAAAACTTCTTCCGTCGACGTCGTAAACAGTCATTAATGGACCCATTGATAATGGAGATCCAATGGATAAATGGGAGCGGTGACCGAAAATGGCGGGCATGCACATGTGCCCGATAAGAAGCCAATCTAACAACAATAATAAATTAGCTCAGAAAAATAGGAACCATGTTTCTTGCTTCGATGGTCTGTACCAAATACCGAAACGAGAACAATCTCTGCCGAGCGCTTTGCCTCCGCTAGCAACTGTAATAATAGATTTTAATGACTCTTCTCAACTGTAGCCCTATTGTGCGAGCCTGTCAGTGTTAGGAGCGCTCGCTCATAGTAGGCTTCTGGGTATAAACTCCCCCACCAGAACCCCACCTCGACACCAAAGGGGACGGATTCTGCAAACGAAAGACTAAATGCACCTACCTCGCAGAACAGGCGGGTTCCTCGACACCCCACCAGACACGAACTCTGGTACGCGCAAACATTAACGGCACAACTATCAAAACATAATGGAACATGGAATCCGGACTAGAACCGCAGAGCCATATGAAATTTACCAATGAGCCTGGGCCAACGAGGCCTGCGATGCCAATTGTTTCTGAGTTCGTGGTTGGTCGTAGACTTTGTAACGGTGAAACGGCGTACCGTCGTGGAGCTATGTGTCCGCTGAAAAATCGGGTTCAGGAACAACTGAGTCCGGTGGGGTGTCTAAAACAGACTTCACTCGTGCAGCAACTGGTTTGGGGCACTATCGGAATGGAGAAACTGGGCGAAAATTGTTCCTTTTCCCCTTCTGTATAGTTGTGCATCAACGGTGCCTCGAGCATCAGGTGGATGTGGTAGGTGGTTATAATAATTCTGCCAGAGGAACAATGGCCAGAGTAATTATGAACGGTCCGAATTAAATATTATTACTGATTTTACCTCTGATAGAGGCAGAAGAAGAGCTCGAAGAAGAGTATATTCTGGGGGAGTGCTGAGGGGCATTTAATCAGATATAGCCACGATAAAGCACAATTTGGTGGATTTTTGCCAGTAGCAACCACTGGTGTAGATTTACCACTAAATCTGGTATTTACAATTTTCAGATTTTTTTTTATTTATTTATTTATTTTAATTTTTCACCATTAAATCCATTTGCATATATATATATATATATATATATATATCTGTATGCGTGTGGGAATATATCAACAATATTTAATCGTATTTTCTTTGACCTTCTAGCTTCTTTTTGCACACTAATTCGATATCGCTTCGGTTTGCACCAATAGCACCAAAAACCCACTTCCAACCCAAACCCAAGTCTACCTCCACCAGTAGACCGTTTCCCGACTCTCACTAGTCCCACCCCGACTCTCACCTCGAGTCCACTCCACCCATAACCCGTTGGTTGCATCTTCTTCCTCGGAATATCATCCTCGGCGCTACCATCCGCACACCCACGCCCAGTGTATAAAGCCTTTCATTACTTAGCGTTTGATTAGCGATACATAGCTGTTTCTTTGTGGATATAGAAGCAGTGTTCTTGTTATATATCATAGGCTGATTCCGTTTTCCAAGCTGTTGTGAAAACCTGTTGTATTTAACCGTGGCATCAGGAATTTTCTGCTTGGTTGTAAACGTTGAGTTAGTATACTTCGTTGTTCCCTTGGCTCTTCTTTTAGTTAACGCTTCCAGTTGGTGCTTATCTCTTCCAGCTCATCTCGGTGTTGTTTGAAGCCAAAAGACCAGAAATACCCGTTTCAGCGTTAGTATTTGAGAAGCTAGTACCGACAAAGACTCCGTATCAGTCCCGAAGAGCTCTTTCCTTGGGTTTCATCTGATCTTCTTTATCATTATTATCATCGTCGTTGTCGTGTTCATCGCGTTTCTTTGACTGTGTTCATTTGGTACCAACTCAAGTTTACCAAACGGTTCCATACATATTCCCCATTAGACTTATAGATCTTTGTCGTATCCGACCCAGTGCTGTTCCCAACCATCCCCAGCACGTCCTAATTACTACCATCCCTTCAAACCCGTGGGTACTGTCGTTGTAACTATACCATAGCAAGCCCATTGTTCAACTATAGTTCTTAGCACTATCACAATGGCTTCTTTCTTCAAATCAGCCCTTTTCAAGGCCTCGGCCGCCTCCGGTGCCGCCCTAGGTGGTACCATCATCTACTTGGACTTCGTCAAGACGCCCAACACCCCATTGACCAACGGTCCTTACAAGCCATTGGTTAAGTCGCTACCATCGCCTCCATCTCGTACCCAATTGGTGGAAAACCTCAAAAATACCAAGAACTTCGATGTTTTGATCATCGGAGGTGGTGCTGTTGGTAGTGGTACTGCTGTCGACGCTGCTACCCGTGGTTTGAACGTTTGTTTGCTCGAAAAGACCGACTTTGCTGCTGGTACTTCGTCCAAATCCACCAAAATGGCCCACGGTGGTGTCCGTTATTTGGAAAAGGCCATCTTCGGGTTGTCCAAGGCCCAATTGGACTTGGTCATCGAAGCCCTTAACGAAAGAGGTAACATGTTGAGAACTGCTCCTCATTTGTGTACCGTTTTGCCAATCATGATTCCAGTTTACAAGTGGTGGCAGGTGCCTTACTTCTTTGCTGGGTGCAAGATGTACGATTGGTTCGCCGGTTACCAGAACTTGCGTTCCAGTACCATCTTCTCCAAGGAGATGTCGTCAGCTATCGCTCCTATGATCGACTGTGCTAACTTGAAGGCTACCTGTGTCTATCACGATGGTTCTTTCAATGACGCCAGAATGAACTCTACTTTGGCTATTACTGCCGTGGAAAACGGAGCCACTGTTTTGAACTACTTCAACGTTGAACAGTTGTTGAAGGACTCTACTGGTAAGTTGATCGGTGTCAAGGCCAAGGACTTGGAAACTAACGAGGTCCACACCATCAAGGCTACTGCTGTCGTTAACGCTACTGGTCCATTTGCTGATACTATCTTGGATATGGATGAAGATCCACAAGGATTACCACCTAAGACTGCCCATCCTCCTAGAATGGTTGTCCCTTCATCTGGTGTTCACATTGTCTTGCCTGAATTCTACGGTCCTAAAGATATGGGTTTGTTAGACCCAGCTACCTCTGATGGTCGTGTCATGTTCTTCTTGCCATGGCAAGGAAAGATCTTGGCTGGTACTACTGACGCTGCTTTGAAATCCGTTCCTGAAAACCCTATTCCTACTGAAACTGAGATTCAAGAGATTTTGAAGGAATTGCAAAAGTACCTTGTGTTTCCAGTTCACAGAGAAGACGTGTTATCTGCTTGGTCTGGTATCAGACCTTTGGTTCGTGACCCTAAGAACATTCCAAAGGGTGCTGATCTTACTGGTGCTACCGAAGGTATTGTTAGATCTCATATCATCACCAAGACCGGTTCCGACTTGATTACCATCTCCGGTGGTAAATGGACTACTTATAGAGAAATGGCAGAAGAAACCGTCGACAGATTGGTTAAGGACTTCCACTTCGAAGGTTTCGTGAAACCTTGTCAGACTAACCAGATCATCTTGATTGGTGGTGAAGACTACACAACTAACTACGCAGCCAGATTAATCCATGAATACAGAATCCCATTGAAGTTGGCCAACCACTTGGCTTCCAACTATGGTTCTAGAGCTTCATTAATCTTGGAATTGTACAAGCAGAGTGACTACAACAAATTGCCTGTCACTTTGGCTGGCCAAAAGGACTTCCGTCCAAACCAGAGCAAGGTTACAAGCGAGAACTTGTTGGACTACGAGAGTTTCGACGAGCCATTCACAGTTGCTGAGTTGAAGTACTCACTTGAATACGAGTACGCCAGAACCCCTATCGACTTCTTGGCCAGAAGAACCAGATTGGCCTTCTTGAACGCCAGAGAAGCATTGAATGCAATTGACGGAGTTGTCGAGATAATGAAACATGAATTCAAATGGAGTGAAGCTACCACCTCTAAGATGAGAGCTGATGCCCAAGACTACATTGGTAAGATGGGTGTTTCTCCAGAGAGATTTGCTGTTGAAGGCTAATTTCTGTTCGGCTTTCTTTGTATTTCCTTACCTTTTCCTCCTGTTATGTACTCATGAACCCCCGTACGCAATAAAGCAATTAGCTTTTGATATAGACTTCCTAGAATAATATAAATGTATTTATTGATCGAACTGAATGCGATATTGCAAGCTGAGAGTAGAAATAGATGCACTGCCTGCCTTCTTCGGCATGAAAAGCCGAGTGACAAATTTGAAATTTTCAGCAAGGGATAAGATACCCCACCCCATTATCTAGTTCCCATTAGAAGACATTACTATCACATCTGACCGAACAGTAATAGCTTCTATCGTTTCACCTTTCTATCACTGTTGGTATATGTTCCTGTACATAATACCTTCTGAAATAATACGTCATTATCCTGTATGTATGAAAGGTCTTGGCCGGAACTGTTACAGTAGACGGCTGGCTATAGTAATAGGTAAAGAAAAGACATAGTTAGTTCATTCATTTAATGGTGTTTTCTACTAAAAAATTAGGTAACCATTTGGTAGCATATCACTTCTATTGTCATACCAAGTTAGGGCATTTTTCACGCAATCCAACACAAAACACCTCTCCTCTTATCTCGCCCGACACGTCTCCTCGGACTGTTTCCCCCGTAATTCCCAATGAGGAATTCCGGCCCGTGCCAACATCAAATACTTCGATTTTAACAATTTGCAATTCCTTCTTCACCAAAAAAGACCAGGTTTTTCAGGGCTAGAGCCTCTTCTTCGGGTTATTAAAAGGTAATTATATAGTTTAATGTCGTCGCATTCACATAGTCATGCGGAGGGCGCTACAAATAATGGCCTTGTACCGCCAGAAGTTCTTCTAAATGGTATCAGTGAGCCTCGCAATCACGGTCGTGGTCACAGTAGAAGTCAAACAATTACTGGTAAAGACAAGAACTTGTTTGAAGATGTACAATTAAATAACACATTTGAATTCGGTGGTCCGATAGTGGGTCCCAACGGTGGATCGAATCTGCATTCTCTGGTGGAGAATCCGTTTGTGTCCAGAATATCATCTCCTGAAGAAATTCAACCTAGAGTTGATGACGGGGTGTTTGTAGGTCAAAACAAAATAAGAACCAGTTTCTTGTCAACTTTGGTAGATACGATACCAGTTTTGGCATCTTTTCCAACGATTTTGTTGTCTGCGGATCTAGCACATGCTCCAGTTTCGTATGAAAGCGTTGGCTCATACGTTATCAGTCTTATCGTTCTGACATTGTTGGCAGGAACATTCCTATTGATGTTACGGTTGCTAGTACGGTTTAACGTCATTTCTTTGCATATGGACTCTAAGTCTGAGTTTCCTTTGAGTTTCACGTTGAGCAAGAGTGCAGAGTTGCAATCAACTGTTCTATTGTTGGTTGGGTTGTCGTTTTCCTTCCTCTCCACTAACTTCTTGTCCATACAAAGAGTGTCTACGTTATACCTTGGTTTGTACTTGAACAGACTCAATATCTGTACTCCCATATTCCTCATAGTCGATCTTTACGCCTTCTACAGCGAGCTGAACTATTTGGGTGCACTTAACGTTGTTTTAGGCTACGTTTTGGTGGTAGTATCATATCTTGTGCTACACAAAAAGGTGATAGCGTCGTCGCTTTCCAATACTATAAATAACTTAAATCTCCAAGCTTTACTTGCTACATTCATTTTACTGGGAGTTGCTTTGCTATTTGCTGGACTTTCGGGCATTAGTTTTATTATGATTGGAGTCAATATTGCTGCTTCTGCTGTCTTTATCATATCCTTACAAGAAGCTGACCTCAAGGGCTCGAGGTTTATACCGTCATTCCTTTCGACTATTGCGTGTGCCCTTGAGTTTGTTGTTTTATCTGAAAACTTGAATTTCATGTCTTTGGTAACTGTACTTCTTCCAGTGATAATTGTACCCGACAGATCAATGGATATTCCATACGAGAATAGTTCGATGAGCAGGTCCTCATCATCCGAAGGTACTTCTTCATCACTTTTGCGGGAATTATTAAGTCATTCGGACACCAGGGCTATCTTTAACTTCCTTCTATTGAACACAACGTTCATGTTTGTCCAATTTCTTTATTCTTTCCGTTCCAAGTCCTTAGGTTTACTTTCGGACTCTTTGCACATGGCCCTTGACTGCACTTCACTTGCTTTGGGGTTGATAGCGGGTGTCCTATCGAAGAACGCAATTAACCCACATGGAAAATACCCCTTCGGCTTAAAGAATTTCGAGATTTTGGCAGGTTTTACTAATGGTACCCTATTAATTGGTATTAGTGGCAGTATTATCTTTGAGGCGATTGGCCGTTTATTTAACCCAATTGTGCTTCAGAAGACTAACGAGTTGATAATTGTTTCTATCTTGGGACTTGGTGTGAACCTTGTGGGTATCTTTGCATTCAACCATGGCCATGCACATGGCCATTCCCACGGTCACTCTAATGGACATACCGAGGAGCACTCACATGAGCATTCTCACGGGCACTCTCATAGCCATGAACATCCTCATAGTCATGATAGCCATGGTGAAGAAGGAATGAATGACAACATGAAGGGTATATTTCTTCATATATTGGCTGATACTTTGGGATCCGTTGGTGTTGTCATATCAACAATTCTTACTAAATACTTCCATTGGAATGGATTCGATCCTATAGCGTCTATCGTCATTGCTGTGTTGATTTTGCTTTCGGCTATACCGTTAATCAAGTCGACTGCATCTACATTACTTTTGAAGTTGACCAAGGAGAAGGAGACCAAGATCAGAACTGCTTTGAATGATGTGACGGACATCAAGGGAGTGAAGTCATTCACCACATCGAGATTCTGGCCCAACTCCAGCAATTCCATCAACGGCTATGTGCATATTCAAGTCTACCGAGGCGAGAACACGTCTTATATCAAGAGGCAGTGTGAGCGTATATTTGAGCTGGAAAATATTGATGTAATGATACAAATTGAGAACGACTACGATACATGTTGGTGTCGTTCTAGTGGGGTTGCTCCTTTGTAGTATATAATGAGAAGGGTTGGCCATACTCCGAAATGTATATCTTATGATTATCACGATTGGCTGTCGATGGATGTAGTAGACGAGTGCCTGTAATTGCAATGGTAATCTTATTCCGTAGATACGCTAGCTAGAGCTTAGTGACTGGACGGATAATGTTGGCAGAACGCTTGTCAACTATGAAGTTGCTTCTTCTCAATATTAATAAGGGAGTGGATGTTCTCATATACAAAGACTAAAAGTATACTCTGTACATAAAAGAAATACACAAGCACATCAGCAAGTACACTCTTAACATATTGTATATACCCTATGATCAGTCATGGATATTAACTCGCATACAATACCTACTTCTAAGAAATATACACATATATACCCTATGATCAGACATGCCAACACAGATATGCCAAAATATCACAATGGCGACCCAGACGAGTAAAGACTGTGGCAACTAGAAAACTAATATTGGTGGGTGGGAAGACAGGGAATTTGGTTTTAGGGAACCCAATTCACATGAACCAACTCATGAACCAACACATATAACAACTCACATACCAACACATGAACCAACACACATACCAACACACATACCAACTCATGAACCAACTCATGAACCAACTCATACATCCACACGGATACACCAACACAGTTACCAACTCATATACCAACTCATATACCCCCAACTCATATAACAACTCACATACCAACTCATGAACTAACACATATAACAACTCACATACCAACACATGAACCAACACACATACCAACACACATACCAACTCATGAACCAACACATATACCAACTCATACATCCACAACGATACACCAACACTAACCGTACAGCCCGATTTTGCACCCATGGCGCTACCATTCCCATTTCCGGCCCCTCGCACGCCCTCGCATCTCGTTTTTCAGGTTGCTTAATAAGAATTTCGAGATGATCATCACCAGTTTATGGTTATCTTTGCTTCTGAATACCCGAGAGCATTGGCAGCAGTAGACGGTATCAATATTTGGAAACATGTCAAGAGTAGGAGTTTTAGCATTGGGTCCGGCCGGTGTCGGAAAATCGACGTTTTGCAACTCGATAATATCACACATGCAGTCAATAGGCCGTCGTGCTCATATAGTGAACTTGGATCCGGCGGCAGAAGCCAAGGAATTCGAGTTCACCATCGACATTAGAGACTTGATCTCGCTTCAGGATGTCATGGAGGAGATGGATTTGGGTCCTAATGGTGGTTTGGTGTATTGTTTCGAGTTTTTGTTGAATAATCTCGACTGGTTAGACGAGGAAATAGGCGATTTCAATGACGAATATCTCATCTTTGATTGTCCTGGACAAATAGAGTTGTACACTCATATTCCAGTATTACCTACTATAGTCAAGCATTTGCAGACTTCGCTTAATTTCAATCTTTGCGCTACATACTTGTTGGAAGCGCCATTCATTATAGACAACTCGAAGTTCTTCTCGGGAGCGTTGAGTGCCATGTCAGCCATGATTCTTTTGGAGTTACCCCATATCAATATCTTGTCAAAAATCGATTTGGTTAAGGATGAATTCAGTAGAAAGCAATTGAAGAAGTTCTTGAACCCAGACCCGTTGTTGTTGGCTAATGAAGACGAAGAATATAACCCAAAATTCTCAAGATTGAATAAGTTGATAGCCAACTTGGTTGATGATTTCGGAATGGTGCAATTTTTACCCTTGGACTGCTCCAAGGACAGCGACTCCGTTGCCACGATCTTGAGTTACATCGACGACGTGACACAATGGAGTGAGAGTCAAGAACCTAAGGAGCCAGTTGATGAAGAGATCGACTTGGATGCCGAGGTAGCAGAGATCTAAGAAAGGTGTCAGAGATTTAAGAATAAAGGACATAACTCTTGCTATGGAAGGTAAGTTTTCAATGTAATTCCCAAAAACACAGACCAGCATCTAGATCTTAGTATGATCTACCTTTTTCCAGGGAATCCGCATAATTGTGGCGACCTTATTGTACTATAGAAGTGTAAATAGGCTACATCACTTGTAAGCTTGCCAAATAGGGTAAAATATATCGAATAGAATTTAACTGCATAAACCATGTCTCTGTAATTGATAAACTTCAACCTTTTTGTGACACCAGTCTTTGTCAACAGTGCAAGCTTTGTGACAATTCCTGCCATTTGTGACAATTGCAAGGCAATCCAAACTTGACAGACCAATAGTTGGAATCGTCAATTCTTCCAATATTTTATTGATTCAAATGATCGGCCATTCACCAAAGATCGTTTAAGCTTCAACCAGCTGTTATTTTATGTTTTTTTACCTTTCGGTTAGAGATGGGTCCGTGCCACTAGTATCAAGCCTCCCTTAACAAGAATAAGCTATTAGCTTCCATGTCGCTCTCGAAACAATTCTAGAAGTTAGACCTGCTTAGCACCAGCCTTCCAAGGCTCCACAAACTAGCAACCCACCTTGGCCTCGGTCGAGTTTGCCTTTCACTGCTCAACTGGCGCCATTCCATTTCATGTACCCCATTGAGAAGCACTTCGGATATGTACACTTGTTAAGAACTCATACTTCGTGCAAAGAGTGCAAAAACGGCATCTGCGGATTGCAGCCATCGGGGCCAATAACCTCATGCCATGCACGTCGGTTGTAGTTGAAGCAGGAGGTCAGCTAGAACATGGTGCCATCCAGAGTGCAGTGACGAATTCGGAGTGTACAACGATATAGGAGAACACAGTCAGCAAGGATAGAGAGGGTAGAAGAAAGCTGAGGTTATATTGCTATTGGCTGCTATGCGTGTTCCAGGTTGCTTTGTGACTTTGAAATTTTTCAAGAGTTTCTGTTCGAATACTTTTGACTAGTGGGTCAGGTGGAAAAGCTCTGGGTGTCAAGTCAAATAGAAATAGGACGACGTCCAGCGGTAGATTTGACGTGACAGTAAGTGCCAGGCGTGGTGGTGTTGGTATTTAATCGCTAGACATTGGCAAGTGAGGTCCCATCTGCGCTGTGATCTGAATTGGAGTATGAAATCTGTACGAAACCCTGTTTTAGCGATGGTGGTATGAAGTTCCTAGGAAGTTGGAAATCTGCAGCCAGTGCTAGAATCTATGAAATGTCATTCTTGGCGAAGAAGAACAGTGTACCTGAAGCAGGGTCTGACACTTGGGCATGGCGGTAGTCTAGGGTTGACGGTGGTTATTCCGGCCATTTGGAGCCCAGAGATGAATCAATAGGAAGAGAGCTGAGTCTGGTGGAAAGATTTCGGAAAAGTATTGGATCAAGGCGGAAAAGTGCTGACATATCCGTTATTCAATGGAAATGGAAGTTGAGACGGAAGTTGAATGAAGTTGAAAGGTTGTTTTTTTGAAGTATATATCTACGTGAATTTTGCAACCTTTAGATAAGGTGCTTTCCCAAGGCTATGGATTACAGGAAGATAGCAGAAGAAGCAGATAATAACTAAGGAAAACGGCAAAAAGGGCTGAGAAAGGATAATCTGTGCATTTATCCGACTGCCGTTTCGAATAGGAAGCTTTTATAGTATCTTTAGCCGTATTACATTAATATCATTGTGCTACGAAATGCAACATTTAGTTTTTTGCAATCGTTTAAATCCGTAGCGAGAAGACGGAAATTCGTGTTCACCAGAGGGGAGATAACGGTGAGGGTTGGAGAGTGGAAAATGAGGAAATATTAGTAGTCTGAGCTTGTATGTACCGTATAGTAGATAGGTGCGATATGGAGCTGTTGCTTTAAAGTTCATCTTCCTGATTATTGTCTTGGTAGTATTCGTATTCTTTGTAGTCTCAGTTGCGCTCTATTAACTCTCACTATAAACGGCTGCTAAAAACCCAATTAGAGGAGCCCTACTCTAAGATTAAAAGACTGTGATAATCTCTGATAGGCTGTTGTTTTCCGTCGTTGTCATAATTGAAATCTCGATTGCTCCGTCTTAGGCTTCTCTTCGTCCCTCCAACTATCACACTCCCTAAGTCCACCTACGATTTTCCATTAACGGGCTGCCACTGGGAATTTTCATCTCTAACATAATTGAACAGTGAGCCGACCAAAACACAGCAATCCACTGTCTTCATCATTAGCATACTTTTCGGGAACTTCTTCTTCAATGCCTACAACTCATCTTGTCACCCTTCAACCGTACTCTCTCAATGGCTGCCTGCTAAATCTCAGTCTGCATCCCTCGCTAAATCCGTCACTAAATAAAGAGTGCACTAGAAAGATTACCATCAGTAAAAGGACTTTCAACAATATTCAGATACACCCACCATCCTTGTTGGCAAACCATTATCCACCCTATGCATACTCTCTGTCCCGGGACTTCATTACCAATCCTCGATGGCTGCGAAATACACTAATCACTAATAATCCTAACAACCACTATCCATCTCTCACCAACGAAATAGAATACACTATACAAATTCACAGCACACTAACACCGCACTACAAACATTTCCCTAACAATAATTCTCACCAACATTACGGCAACAGCACACAGCACACTACACTTCTCACTAGCAATACCTCTCACTACAAATTCTGTTCACTCTCACCTCTCTTACCTCACTACAAATACCTCTCACCAACTGTACCTCACCCGATAACCTCCCACTACAAATACCTCTCACTAACGATATCTCTCACCACACTCTCCCTACAACATCTCCCTACAACATCTCCCTACAACATCTCCCTACAACCTCTCCCTACAACCTCTCCCTACAACATCTCCCTACAACATCTCCCTACAACACCTCCCTCACCACACGTAACTTTCCTGCACGTCACTCCGCGCTCAGAAAAACAAAAATTTCGATTTGCAAAATCACAAACTCAGAAATTCAAACTTCTTCTTTTACAACCAACGATCTCTTCCTCTGTATCCCCAGCGGTTAGTGACACTACAGTTGAAATCACCCCTGCAATCGAGTCAACTGCGTTTGTGAGCACCCCAAGACAGTTGTCCACCACCGAAATTCGCAGAAAACAATGGTTCAGATCAACGAGATGAAGGACTCTCTGGCCAGAGAGAGCAGAACAGCTGCTCACACTCACATCAAAGGATTGGGTCTTGACGAGCACGGAATCGCCAAGAAGGTCGAAGGCGGCTTCGTGGGCCAGGCCGACGCAAGAGAGGCATGTGGTATCATAGTGGACTTGATCAAGTCCAAGAAAATGTCCGGAAAAGCCATCTTGTTGGCCGGTGGACCAGGTACTGGTAAGACGGCATTGGCATTGGCCATCTCGCAAGAGTTGGGCCCAAAGGTGCCGTTCTGTCCGATTGTCGGGTCTGAGTTGTACTCGGCAGAAGTCAAGAAGACCGCTGCCTTGATGGAGAACTTCAGAAGAGCCATTGGTTTAAGAATAAAGGAAACAAAAGAGGTGTACGAAGGTGAGGTTATCGAGTTGACACCTGAAGAAGCTGAAAACCCATTAGGTGGCTACGGTAAGACCATCAGCCACGTCGTCGTAGGATTAAAGACCGCAAAGGGTACCAAGAACTTGAGGTTGGACCCTAGCATTTACGAGAGTATTCAGAAGGAAAGAGTCACTGTGGGTGACGTGATCTACATCGAGGCCAATACCGGAGCTGTCAAGAGAGTCGGAAGATCCGACGCTTACGCCACGGAATTCGACTTGGAAGCTGAGGAATATGTTCCATTGCCAAAGGGAGAAGTGCACAAGACTAAGGAAATTGTCCAAGATGTCACTTTACATGACTTGGATGTGGCCAACTCAAGACCACAAGGTGGTCAAGACGTGTTGTCCATGATGGGACAACTCTTGAAGCCACGCAAGACTGAGATAACAGAGAAATTGAGAACAGAAGTGAACAAAGTGGTTTCTAAATATATTGACCAAGGTGTCGCTGAATTGATCCCTGGTGTCTTGTTTATCGATGAGGTAAACATGTTGGACATTGAGATTTTCACATACTTGAACAGAGCTTTGGAGAGTTCCATTGCTCCAATCGTGGTACTTGCTTCCAACAGAGGATTAACTTCAGTCAGAGGTTCCGATGATGACTCCTTCAAGGCTCCACATGGATGCCCACCAGATTTGATTGACCGTTTGTTAATCATCAGAACATTGCCATACAACCAAGAGGAGATTAAGACCATTGTCTCAAAGAGAGCCACTTTGGAAGGCTTGACTGTCGCAGGAGATGCATTGGACAGACTCGCCGCACATGGTGTTTCCATCTCTTTGCGTTATGCTTTGCAGTTATTGTCGCCAGCTGGTGTCTTAAGTAAGATTGCTGGTAGAAACGACATAACGATCGATGACATTGAAGAGTGTGAATTGTTGTTTTTAGACTCTCGTCGTTCCATTAAGGTATTGGAGGAGACTAAAGGTTATCTTTAGATGATATTATAGTATACTATAGTATGTGTATTTTATGTAAAGAAGGAATAAAAGTACCGAAAAAAATGTTTCATTATACAATAGAGTATCGCATCTACAATCAGTTTACACTTTTATAAATAATTTTGGCCTTTATATCTGGAATGCTAAGATGACACAGAGTTCAGTGTAAAATCTTGTAGCAAAATTCCGGACTTGAGAGCTCGCTTTCGTTTCCTTACACATATTATACTCAACCTTCTCTCGTTTCAACCACTTCTACGTAGCTTCTTTTGATCTTCCATAGTCTTAGCGCTTATGATGTCTTTCCCAATTCGTTACACTCTAGTAAAAAGTCGTTAGCAGACATTATATCTGTACTTCCATATATCACTTTTTTGGCAGGCTTGTTTGGTTGGTTTGCCCACTCTTGTAAGTTCTGGTATTCCAAATAGTTACCGCCTCCGATGACGAATACCAAAGATTCGTTGTAGGATTGTCTTCTAGGTGGCTTGGAATGGCCTCCTCTAGATTTTGGATCTAAGTACAAGTAGTCGTCTGTCAATTGCATAGAGGTATTGGAAGCATTGTTAGGATCCATGATAGCCTCTACTACACTTGTGATAGGTAACTGCTTCTTCTCAGGAATGAAGTTCTTGATCTTGGATGCAATTGAAGTCAATCCGCCAGAGATCTTACCCTCTGTTAAACCATAAAGTTTTGACGACAATCCACTCAAAAGGGCAGAAGTGTTGTTGTTTGCAGACGAGTAAGAATTCTGTGTTGTCGTATCATTCAATGTCGAGATGTTGGTGAGTTTGCTATGCTCCTTAAACTTGAGGATGTAGTTCAAAGAGTCGAAGTTAAGTTCTGGGTATTTGTTGATGAAAGTCTGTTTGACCTTTTCTATGTACTCCTTAGGAAAATCGACAAGAAGTGTTAGTATAAGGAAGGTTCGGAGTTTGTCTACAGAATTGTCTCTCTCTGCTTCTTGTACGAGAAGTTCCAAGAATTCCTTCTCGGTCTTTGGGTCGTTGGCATTTTGCTCAATTTCGAAGAACTTATCCAAGTTTTTAGCTTGAAGCTCGTTAATCAAAGCAGCTAAAATGTCCATGTGCATATCTAATGTTGTCTTTCTGTTGGACAACTCTGGCAACTTCTCTACGGCCTGCTGGATATTGGCGGTGCCGTTGTCGGCAGATGGGTCGATGTCTTTGAGAGACGAAATTCCTGTTTTGTTCGTCACTTCTCTGGCGTCGTTCTTATACGTATTGAGTTCAGCATCGGCACTTTCTACGACATCTGGGAACGGTAATTGAGAGTACTTGTTCCAGAAGAAGTCACGAGGATCTAAGTCGTAGTTTGTTAAAGTAGGTTTATCGGAATCCTTGCTATATTTGTGGAGTTTTATGGTGTTACGTTGGAGTTTGAAGACATCACTTACCATACACTGATATATCCATGAATGAGCAAACATCGACGACAAATCAATATTTCTATCCAAAAGAATCAACACTGGACGTTGCTGAATGCTCTGATTAGGCGAATTCCGAGAATTGGATAAGTAGTCTCTAAGTTTCAAATCTAATTGTGTAGCGACAAACTCTGCTGGACCACCCTGTTGAGCTCTAATTAGAGGTACGTTTTCCAAGGTAATTATAGTAGACAACAAGCCGTCGGCGATTCTATCCACCAATCTGTGGATGGTATCTTCGTCTGTTCCGGCCTTGTTGAACTGGGTGAAAATCCTGGGCAAGTCCAAAGAGAACAAGTTTGGTTCTGTGACGATGAAGTCCAAGTATTGATCGTACACCTGTTTAATTTTGAACGAGCGACCGGAAATCGACACTTTCTTGGCGAATTCTTCGAGCAATTCTCTATTAATGGAAGCGGTGAAGTTGATGTAGAAGGTGTCGTAGCGGTCGTTTTCCAAGTCGTCTATGATTTGAAGCACATTGTCGATATTAGGCTCAACAAAGTAGATCACTGGCACCTCTGGAAGCGGCGTTCGCTTGGAGTTGATGAGCGAGTGGACGGTGATTCCGCAGCGGAGCAAATCGTTGACTCTGAGCACGGACGAGAGCACTGCTCTGGACTTGGTGTCAAGGACTAGAACCTTCCAAATGATCTCCTCGGACCGGGAAGCAAGCGTCAAGTCTGGCGACCCGTCTTTGTTCAAGTGGAGCATGCGCTCGAGCGTGGAGATCTGCTTTCTTCGCAACGATTCGTCCATGGTGTACGTATTGGCGTTGTTTGAACGGTTTCCGGAGACAATGATGATTTTTGGGGGAAGAAAGACGGGAAAGAAACGAGTCGTTAATCGTTTTGGTTAAGCGCTTGAGTTGTGAATTATAAGAATTGACGTGTTTGGTAGAGGTGGTGTTGACTGCCTGATTGGGCAGGATGCGGACGAGGGTGTGAGCATGTGTAGAGGGGGACGACGAAAACTGAGAGTGTGAGCGTGAGTGTGAGTAAGAGTAGTGTGTACTACTACTACTAAGAACTTAGAGGCGAAGAGACTAGACTATGAGATTGAGAAGCTTGAGACTGCCAGATAAAGAGAATAAGACACGTCAGTGGCTAAGAGAATAAGAGAATAGGAAAATAAGAAAATAAGAAAATAAGAAAAAGAGGTGTGGTACAGCACATAGCCAATGATGATAATCATGGAGTAGAAGAACTTTGTCTGTTGGAGCCTTTCTTATGTCATTGAGAGACTGAGGAACGACAACGAGACTGCGAGACTGCGAGAGTGTAAGAATGAAATAGTGTGAGTGTGAGTGTGAGACACGGACTGAGAGACTGTGCGTGAGAAGCAGTACGAAGTGAGGCGAGGCTGTGACAACAGTTATCAGAGAAGAAGAACGAATTTGGTGTATGTGTGTGCTCAGTTGGTGTTGGTGCTCGAGTTGTACTGCACTCTTTTTATGATTTAGTTAGTCTGTTACTACTCATCTGTGCTCACAGCAACTAGCGCCCTCTTCTGTTAGTATAGGCTAACGGCGTATGCTACTGAATTATATTATCTGCTGATCCAAATTCCAGCGTCTCCACTATAACCCTACTTCCACCTCAAGTCTCTTCTTTCTATATAATTATGTAGACCATCTTGGATGCCACCTCGCTGGCCACAGCGAGACTACTTTGCAGTTGCTGGTGACGCACTTTAGTGAGATCGCGAACATGCCAGTGAACACCACCATAATGAACTGTATTAACGGTCCATTCAGACTATAATACCTGTTATCTATGAATCTATAAATACTCAATGGTCACATTACATCTCCTAATTACACAATTCCAAGTCAACGATGTTACACCGCTCTGCAAATCTGTAACTAAATTCGGCGATTTTCTATTGTCCCCTCTATTGCAAATCCGTCTCCCTGCAGATCTCCGTTCCAGGACCCTCTAGGGAGAAAAACCGTTGCCTGTTACCGAATCGAGCGATTTCTCACTACGCAAACTTTCCAAATTAAAATGCTTCAAAGCCTGCTTCTGTATTTCTGTCATCCGCCTCAATACTCACGTCGTGGTTTCTTCAACAAGACTGTAATTACAACCAAATCGCAGACTTTTGAGTGTCTCCATTCATTGAAAACCAAAAACAACGGGTATACTGATGCGCGGCCCAAAATAGCGACAGCAGCAGAAAATAGAACAGTACGGTGCGGGTGCGGACTTCACTGCTGCGAGTGATGAAAATGTTGACGTCTGTTGCGGTAAGGTGACAACGGGATTTGCGAAATTGCTGTAGAGCAAGATCGTAACAAATTAATGTGACAATATGCTTTCGAAGATGATCTTATCGTGATGAGGTGAATGTAGGGTTTTTTTTGTTAGCGGACATTGCAGACGGCAAACTTTCATCTCCATGTCCTCTCAGCCGTGGCTCCCCTACCATTGGGTTTTTTCCAACGAGCATTTCGTAAAACACGCAGGTCTCAAATTCGCTTATCGGAAGATCTGCGGTCAGAATTTCTGCATTCACCATTTCGAATGCAACAATGATTGACAAGAAAATACACGAGGTTCCACTAGCAGCTGGGAAGGGCAGCAGTACTGATAAGTAACGAGAGCAGTTTTTCGTCTAGCGGTAGTGGGAATTTTTCTTAGAGGCTACTACTGTTTATGCTGGTAACTTACAATGTCAGATAGTAAGAAATGATAGTACTCAGAGAAGCTATTCAAAGTCTTCAAGAATCAAATCATGCTGAGTTATCAACCAAAGTTTGATTAATGCCATTCCAGAGGAATTTTCGATTGCAATTGTATATTTGAAGGTGTCTTCATATACTCTCTTACTGTTCAGTGACATAATTTTAGGTACTTTTGTGGTCTATAAGACCCCGAAGGACTTTAATTTTCCCGTAAAGCTCGTGATTGATTGTGTTCTCATCGCCCTTAGCATCCTTGGGCTTATTTTTATGCTCTGTTCCTGGGCGGGGCCAAACACAGTTAAGTCCAAGTCTGGTGCACTCGGTGCACTTTGGTCTTGTTTCGCAGCATCTCTTCTTTCTTTGACGACATGTCAAACACCCCATTCTCGATCTTTTTGTAACAGACAGGTTACCGTTACTAGGCCCACATCTGGTAATACTGCTATTGCTGCTGCTGTTGCTACTGTTGCTGCTGTTGCTGCTGTTTATGCTGTTGTTAGTACTGTTTCTATTATTGTTGTAATTGATGTTGCAGGAGGGAGAAGAAGAAGACGAGGTCTCCCCTTTGTTAAGAGATATCCTTCTCGATTTTGCTCCTTTACTCCTGCTTCTTCCAGGACCATATTGCTGATGGAATTGTCGTACCTCGGGAGCAGGTAGGCCAATTGCACCAGGATTAGGATTATTCACGTGTAAATAATTGTCCACTCCTTGATACGAAATATTGCTGAGGTGTTGCCCTACTTGGTCTACTTGTTCAACATTTGCGTTTTGCCTTAAATTAAAATCTTGTGCCCCCATTTGTATTGTATACAGAGGATTTGTAATAGGAAATAAATTTGACGGTTGGCCTGTACCAGCAGGATTGGACATAATATGTTGGTTTTGTTGTATCGATTGCGGGTTGAGAACCTTTGCATTAGACTGAGAAGAGTAATCTGGGTAGAATGAACCTGATTGGGGATAATATTGATGGTACATCTGTTGTGGGTGTTGCAGTTGTATTCTAGACCCATAGGAATCCGTCGAAGATGTTGAAGAGTATTGTGTTCTTGGTGGATTTTGGTAGGATATATTTCCATATGCAAGATCTTGATTGTTCGGTCCATGCATGTTTGTATGATTTTGGTACATCTGAAGGTGAATATTAGGAGGATATGAGGCAGGCGAGTTGGTTAGACCTATTTCAGGGCCGGGATTTTGTCTTGAACTGTCTCCAAGAAATTCTTGTGAAGAAAAAGGATTGCTATAATTAATGTTACTAAATGGTACTAACTTTGAAGACTCCCCTGGAGGTAAGGTGTTTGCTGAATTTGAGAGACTACCTGGATTTTTATAAAATGAATTGATAGTACTCCCTTGGCTATCGTTAGTAGTTGTATCTTTGGCAGTATATTCATTCCACGAATTCTCACGTTGGTTCATGGCTTCGTAACAATATAAAGGTATTGGTGAAGAAGTTGTTGGTTAATAGTCTACTATATGTGGTTGTGTATCGTTTGATAATAGCATACTAAGTTTCTCGGAATACTTAGGGGTTAATCTGAATCTTGGGAGGCCAATTAGTTTTGCTGGAGTATTTCCTATAGGCCTTTATTGGTATTTTTTGTGTGGTACGGCACCAAAGTAATCTTCGTAATCAAATTTCGCTTTCTTCAAATAGTCCTTAATCAGTATTCATGAAAATTATGGAACTTGACTTTGATATATTCCTGTTAAAGATTGTCCGAAGTCTTCCTAATAGATGTAATTCAAGCTATGTGAGCAAAAATTATAGAATCTTGTTTTAGTGTTTTGTTTACTTTTTGTTTGTGGAGCCTTGATGTCTTTATGTTAACTATTTGGATGGGACTTTCAACTTTCAACGATTTATTTTCCCTTAAACAGATGATGGACTCTTAATTACGGACCTTTTATAGGTGTTTTGTGGTAATGTGAATATATGTGATGGCTATGCCGTTAGTGCGATCCGTCAAATAATAGAAACTCGTTAAATCGGCACGTCTGGTACAAATTTTTGGGAGGATTGTCCTTCTACTAAATTCAATTCTATATGAGCTGCAACGTGAATGATGAATGAATTCAATTGGATTCAGTAGTGAGAGGTGGTTATAGTTGTTGTCTTTAACGGAATCCTGATTGTTAACTCAGCTTTTTTTTCAAGGTACTTCGTAATCACACACAGATCCAGAATTTAGGGGGGGTAGGAGTTTTTATATCTATTTCAAAAATAAAAAAATAAAATAATCTGGTTGTGTTGAGGTGCGCTAAATGAAGTGAAGTAGTTAACTAGTCAACATGCTGAATATTTTACGGTCAAATAGCTTATTAGTTTGACCTTTGACAGAAGGTTTTCTCTCAAGATTTTTTTTCTGTTATTCACGTAAAGGTTCAGAAGTTATCACACTTGTATCGTTCACCTTCATTTCACCATCATTGGTGAATGTTATGTTGGCTCGTCAGAAACACATTTCCTCGCACTCACTCTTGCTGGCAAAGTTACGAAATGCTTTGCTGCTTTGAATATAGGGATTCTTCCACAAAAAGAAATGAAGAAATCATGCGAATGAGAGAAGTTGAGTCAAAAAAAACAATTCAAATATTTTTCCGGCTATTGTATTGTGAGAGATAAATTTTTAGTGCTCATGGAAATACAACCGGATTGCTTCAAGCAAATCTCAATAGCATCTAGTCGCTTCTGAGCCAAGGTCTATTGTTTGCATTACCATATAAATGAACAACTTATGACCATATGATAGATTATTTTGATGACGTGCTTTCCCTTAAACTGGTTAGTTGAAATCCTCGAATGCACAAAACATATATACTAAAAATTATTAAAGGCGCATAAAAAATAATTGTGAAAATAGTCTTTCACTCTCTCAAAATAACAATCCCGCACAGGCTTCAAAGCAAGATACTTTTAGCAGCGGAATGTAGGTGGCAATAAATCCGATTAACCTGCATGAAAGAATCGATGCAACTTGAAATATAATTGCAATATTATCTGCCAGTTTTAAACTCTCAGATTAAGAGGAGTTTCAAGTTCTCTACTGATGTCTAGATTTGAGAGGTTTTGGGTAAGTATTTAAAACTATGTACAAGGTGCTTGAAAGCGTTGCGTTCTTTCGCTCGAGTTTAAATATAATGGTAAGGTATATAATAGCAATTATATGTAATATTTAAGAAAGTGTGCTCATAAAATATCTTGACCACATGTATACCAGCTTAAATGCCCCTTTCTGTCCATTGATACATGAGCATAAATTTCGGGGACGCATAGTATTATATTCAACTGCTGGAAACGGCATTACAGTTGACATGCAACTTGCTTGCAACAACCAAACCACATAGTACTAGATTGCCAAACGCTATTTCTATTTGCGCTCAATATACTTTGGAGGTACTCCTGTAGGCGAATATATTTTCACCTGTCATATTTCTGATGGAAAGTTGCTTCGAACGCAATAGTCTATTAGTTCCCAACAAAAATAGAAAACATGTGGCTCTACAGGCACTATAGGGGTGTTTAAAGGAGACCCCATTCGACAACCTACCTAAATCTCACTTATAGTACTCTAAAGCGACTCCGCTTACGCAAGGCAAATACTAAGAAATAACTTACTTAATCAGGGAAATGGCCTCAATGATGTGGTGGTGTCAAACACATGTGATGTTTCAAATCTCTTGGGAATTCAATTTTCAACATCTCGTCGCTAAGTAGGGCAGAAGTTGATATCTACCAAACTAACAGTTTATATGTACTCTCTTCTCCTCTTGCTCTTGTCGTAACCTGTTGGCGACCCAAAAGCGTACAAATAATGCTACGGTAAGTATTACAATGGTTCAGCTGCTTATTTTTAATGTCGATATTTTACGATCCTTTGGAACAAGCTTATTTAATCAGAGCGCTTTTCCGCTCTTGCAGCAATTTTTTTTTTCGAAAATCAACACTCATAACCAACCATCTCAACCCATATTTTCTACTCGTTTTAATGGTTGTTAAATTAAAGTATTGACTTTTACTAGGATATGTTCAATCGGCCAAAGTTGATGAGAGAATAAGAGTCACCTACAGACTTTCTTGGAAGCATAGAAGGCAGCTTTTTGTTTTGTAATACCACTCGTTGCAGGACTAAATCTACGAACTAGATCAAGTCATTTGTAAAATCGTAGTAAGATGAAAGGATCTCATAATCGCCGTGACAGGAAATACTCCTCCGAGGATAGGTGTACCTAGTTCTTGATAGTACCACAACACTGACATCCTCGCTTACATGGCCTCAAATTAGAGTTTGAAAATACACCGTGACGCTTCCTTTCCCCTCCGTAAAATTTCCTGTGAGCTACAGTAAGAGTGCTGTGCGTTTTGTCTTCAAAATATCGACTACGGTAGGTAGAGATGTAAGAGCACATCCCCTCCCCTATCGGGAGACGATATAACTCGCCTAATAAACCCGATTTATTCTCTGCTTCAGTGATTGCATGTGATCGATTTGCCCTATATTGTATCACATTGTCTTCAAATGTTCTCTTACCATCGCCCATCCTCAGAGATGGTGATCACCGGTGCAGTTAGAAAATCTGACGCAAACATGCACCCTCTTGGCCAACTGAATCACTCGCCATATTTGTTAACAGCAGTGGTTCTCAAATTCAGCCTCGATGTCCCCCAAAAATCCCCCAAAACTGGCGGACACCTCCGAAGCTCTGCCGTGGCTTGCTGCTAGAAAATACCACATTTTTCATGATGTACCCTGCATATTTCCATTGCATAGAAAAAGCTGGCTTTTTTTTTGTACGATGTATATAGGGTGATTTGGGGCCAAATGGAATTTTAATTATCGAAATTTGCATCTGGAATTTATCTTGGTTATTATCTTGGTTATTATCTCTTGATAAGGTGATATCAACTTGTGCAACCTTCGGTGCACCTCGCTTTAGTTTTTGACGCTAAATCACTAGCTATAGAAATACGACAAGATCCATTTAGTAAATTCTTACTAACTTGAAAGTTAAACTATTTATTGTCAGTTTATTGTTAGCATGAAACGCGTTATTATACATTGCTGTTTTTTGTCAATTTCTGGTTGTATTAAAGTCGGACTATGTATATTTATCGATTCTAGGGTATTTTACATCATTGGTGGAGCGCCCATTGGAGGTTGCCCGCCAGGGCCACCGGCGCCGCCTTCTTTTAAGGACGAACGGCCCGCTTTCAATAATTCATCGCACAACAATAAATTGGATGCAATTCCTGTAGCTGCTGAAATGGCATTTCTGAACACTCTGTATGAATCCCAGATACCTTCCACAGTTGGATCCATAGGCTCGCCAGATTTCAAGTCAACACCTACGATATGATCCTCGGCAATCTCATCCTGACAGTTAGAAATGGTTTCCAAGGAGTCCAAACCAGCATTGGTCGACAAAGTCTTTGGAATAACCAAAAGAGCCTCAGCAAAAGCCTTGACACCAGACTTATTTCTTCCCTTCAAAATCTTCTTGCTATCTGCTGAATTTAATAAGTAGTTGTTACAACTTAACCAGAAAGCACCAGCACCTGGTAATATGGCTTGATCCTTCAAAACATTTGAGACCGATCTCAATCCGTCCCTAATGGCATCCTTGGTTTGCTGTAATACGTGGTTGTTAGAACCCTTGATTAATATAGTGGCCGATTTTGGCTCTTTGTTTTCAGTGACGTAGGTGAACTTATCTTCACCAATACTGTTTTCATATACTAAACCCGAGAAACCTAAGATTTCTGGGGATAAGTCGTCTACTGAGTTCTGGGCTTCACCACCACAGATCAATTGCAATCTTTCCATGTTTCTTCTCTTGGCTCTTCTCAAAGCTAAAATACCGTTCTTAGCCAATACGTCCAAGGACATAGGATCAATACCCTTCTGGTTGATAATGACAAATCCCTTGTTGGAATTGAGTTCGCAAACTTCATTCTTCAACTCTATAATCTTTCTCAACTTCTCGTCTACAAACTTTCTTTCGGAAGCTACTAACTTCTCTCTCTGTTCGGCACTGGAGTAAAAGAAACCGGAATTGACCTCAGTCTTCTCGTACTCTAAGGAGACATTCAAGATCAAGACGTGTGCGTTTTCGACACGCTTAGGCATGTCTGGGTGTCTAGCACCGTGATCCAATACTAAACCTTTAATTAATTCGGTATCTTTGCTGTTACCGTTTTGCATAGTCATTATCTCTATCATATGCAAATCGATGCCTCTATCATCTTCACCCTTGACACTCAATACGGCGTCAGTGACAATAGGCGTCAAAACGTCAGTTAATTCCGCAGTTACCTTGGTGGCCAACGATGTTCTGGCGATCTGCAACAAGAATTCTCTGTCAAAGCTGTCTGGTGTCTGTTTGAATGTATCCAAGAAGTTTAAGGACTCTTCTCTGGCAGTCTCAAAGCCGTCAACAATGACTCTTGGATGAACACCTTCACTTATGAATCTTTCTGCCTGCTTCAACAACTCTCCAACCAACAAGATCACGGTGGTAGTACCGTCTCCGGTGATCTCATCCTGAGCAGTGGCGGCTCTAGCAATCATCACAGCAGTAGGATGCTGGATTTGCATCTCAGTCAACAAGACCTTACCATCTTTGGTCAATTTTAACCCACCAGATCCGTCAACCAAGAGCTTTAATGTACCTTTCGGTCCCAAGTTCGATGCCAAAACAGACTGAAGTCCCTGAGCAGCAGCGATATTCACTTGCAATGCTTGCGACCGTCTAATAGACTCAGCTTTGGGGTTCAATAATTGGATAGAAGTAGACATATTCGTACGACTTTTCGTGTTTTTCGTATTTTTTTCAACAATTCGCTTTATCACTACTCACAATAATACCGTAAAAGAAACTCTACACTCTTTTGAACCTATTTCTAGCTCCCAGAGTAGTCGATCCAAGTCGTCTTTTGCTACCGAAAACCGATTTTTAGCCTTCAAATCGAAAAATGAATTTTCCAACGCGATTGGTGAACAGGGTTACCCGGATGTGGAGTGTGAAGTGTGAAGGTGTGTGCAGGTGGTGGTGTGGTAGCAATGGATAGAGGGTTAGTAGATACGGATGGTGATGGTGGAAATGAACGTCGAAGTTGCTGGATGGGTGGAAGTAACAACTATGTAGATCAAGGATAGTCTTTGTCGAGGATTTTTGGATCAGGAAGAAAAGTCGGTTTTTATTTGGTATGGGGAATTAGAATATTTATCAGCATCAAATAAACACTCTCAGTGCAATGGCTGTGAAATGGAGTAGCAGCATCAGTACGCTACTCCTTTCACACCTACAAAATCAAACTAATAGAAGATTCGTTGATCTAATATAAGGATATATCACCTACTCATCTGTCGCTGAAAATACATGACCACCGTTGAACAAATCACGAACACTCTATCGTTCCATATTGATAATTTCGGTCGCTCCCATCATTTTGCAATCGCTATTTTAGCCATCGACAGAAATAAAAAAAAATGGTAAACTATCCCAATCTGCTTCAGAGTCCGTCTGTCAGTTATACGATAACTCCTTCATAACTTAATTGTTCATCAAACATCATGGAGATTCCAAAAAAAATATGGTCCCTAGCAGGATCGAACTGCTGATCTTGGCGTTATTAGCACCACGCCTTAACCAACTGGGCCAAGGGACCTTTTATTGTCTCAACATGTCCTCTTTTTTAACGAGTTTTGCTTTTCAAATCTTAAAACATCCGTGCCGCAATCAACAAAATAACCAAACCAGTTTGTAACATGTTGGGAATATAAATCCACCTAAAAAGAACTAAAATAAAATTTTCAATTTGTACGTAATAGGACCTGTTTCAGGACTCTCCAATAAGTGATTATATAAATACACTAATGCAGATCATGGAAGCAGGTTTAAGGTTGCCGATTACTCAATTTTGAGCTGTAATTTGAATAACCTATTTGGAAGTTTATCTAATTTGTTTGAACTTTTGTAACTTAATTTCAAAAATTCATCGACTTTTCAAACAGTACAATTTAGCACTCTAAGTTTTCAGTTTATTTTAGATAAGTACTTCCCTTATCCATCTCTTCCTTTCTACCTGCTACTCTGAAAGTCACCGATTCCATTGTCGCCTATACCCATTATCACCTTAGAAGCCATGCATATACCTGGTAGCGCACACATGTCAAAAAAAGACCCGCAACAAAAATAAAGTTAAATAATTCGATTTGGTAAATTATATTCTTGAACTCTTCTCCTTTATCGTTTAGGTATTTGTATTAATGTATTAGGATAGTAAGATACAACGATATCAAGATACTAGGATACATAAATTTTATAGGAGCTAGATGGAAGACACTATATTTTTGCCAGCAAGGCAATTTCTTTTGAAAGCACAGGATGAAAGAGAGAAATTAATCCGTGATTGTAGAGACATCACAGCTTACTCTAAGAAGATCATCTTCAGTGCCCATAGGATCAAGGTAACAACCATTGATAATACATTGTATAAGCAAATATTGGACAATTTTAAAGTAGTTTCGGAGCGGATTGCAGCAGTAAATGACCAATACAATAGTAGTCCTCAATTGGATCTGCTTAAAGGGTCTGTTTCTAATGCTTGTGAGGAGATGATTGAAGCATTTACCTTCATCTACTATGTAATGACTAAGAGACTATTACCGTATAAAAGGCTAATGTACGTCTTATCATGTATGATAATAGCTTGGGAAAATGGCAAATTAAATATTTCAGTATTGCATCATGCGCTAGATGTGCTATTATTCGAAGTTGTACCCAATCCCATAATAGCCCCAGATCAGAGAGAAGAACCAGGACAAGTAGATACTGAAATATCTATTATATCCCAAGCAGACTACTTCGTGGGCTTGTTTGACTTGACGGGAGAAATCATGAGATATACAATTACGAATTTACGGGACTATCAATCGGAAGTGGTGAATCCAAGTGGTTTGGAACACTTTTCATTCATGAAGAGTCTATACATGGAAGTGTCAGACTTGGTGGAGCGATACCCGAACTTGAACGTGAATAAGGGTATATGGAGCACCTCGTACAATGGAAAAGGAGTAGCTGTGCTTAAGAAGAAATTGGAAGTGTTCAAGGAGTCAGTTGATAAAATTGAACAGTCGCTTTGTGACGTATTGATAAGGGGTAAGGAAGAGATATACCTCAAAGAGGTGTTTGGAGAGAGGGTAGAAATGACATGAGGGGGTTAAAAGACTCTTCCAAGAGTCACGGGTGAAAAATTGATTAATGAAATTAATGCTGAATGGAAGCATACGATTACAGTAAAGCTTAATAGATTTAAAGTCTTCGCCTTATAGCCAATATAAAGAATAGGATGAGCTTAAAGCTGATAATATTGCATCACAAACTCAATATGACAGGGTATAGCTAGTTATATTTACATATTTATTATTAAAGGACATCGTTTATCTTCTACAACAATTTTATTCATTCTCAAAGCCTTTTATTTCTATCTGAACTATTTCGCTGATAATTTAATCCTCGATTCTTGGAACAGGCCCTCCTGGGGAGTTTGCAAGTCTTGCAGTCAACACCTCTACTCCATCTTCTGTCACAACCATCATGTGCTCAAACTGAGCAGAGAACTTACCGTCCAAAGTGGTTGAGGTCCACTTGTCTGGCCACAACATGTCTTTGTACGTTCCCAAGTTCAACATAGGCTCAATAGTGAAAACCATACCTGGCTTGGCAATTCCAATAGCCTTGTTCTTAGCATAATGGGGGATGTTTGGTTGACAATGGAACAACTCTCCGGTACCATGGCCACAGTAAGTCTTAACAACGGAACAACCGTTCTTTGTAGCGTGTTCTTCAATGATATTACCCAAATCTCTGAAAGCCAAGCCTGGCTTCACAGCAGCAATGGCCAAGTCCAAAGCTTCTCTGGTGGTTTCGACCAATCTGACGATATCCTTGTCACATTTGGCCTTGTCTCCAACGTAGTATGTCTCATTCAAATCGGTGTGGAATCCCAAGTAGTAGAGGGAGATGTCAATATTTACAATATCTCCGTCCTTTAACACAGTCTTATCTGGAATACCATGACAGATGGTCTCGTTGACCGAAGTACACACACTCTTTGGGAAGTTATAGTAGTTAAGTGGCGAAGGATAGCAGTTTCTCTTGATACATTCCTTATGTACTACAGCGTCTATCTCTTCAGTGGTGACACCTGGTTTGACGATTTTAGCAGCAGCGTCCAAGACTTCTCTACCAAAGACAGATACCTTTCTGATCTTCTCGAGCTCCTTTGCCGTGTGAACAGGAATCTTACCGATTCTATCATTCTTGATCTCACTGATTGGCTTACCAGTATGGGCGTAATCTGGTAACTTGATATGCTTAGGAATGGTTCTTCTAGGGGCCAAAGGGTAGTTTGGTGTCAAATCTCCAGCAAAGCTGAAAGTAGGGAATGGGTTATATGGCTCGCCATCTTCAGCCTTGTGAATAGCCTTGTGGGATGACCAACTAGAACGGAAACAGTTCTGACCACAGAAGACGTTTGAGACGCCTTCCTTCAAGCAGACGGGACACTTCAAATTGGACTCGGTTTCCTTGCCACAGGTAGGAGCAGCACAGATACTAGGCATTGTTGCGATGTGTTTAAGATGCTTTTTGTCGTGAAATACGATATCTTATACAAGAACAATGATTTCTTATGAGTTATCACTAATCAATTGGGTACAAATGGAACACTCAATTCGTAGCTATCACCCAGTTATCTCTACAGTTAACCAATTTCAACACTATAAAATGCTATAAGATCTTCAATAACACCTTCTTCTACAATAGTAAGCTCTAAAAACTCACTTCCAATCGCTTCCAACCGAACTGGTGAACAATACAATCTACAAAAGAGCAAATCGAATTCTTTTTATTGCAAATGAAAATCGAATTTTTTCCTCTTTGAAATCATCGGAAGGGGAGTGCATATAAAACAAGCGTGATTCTCGCACAAACAAGACGCAGACAGACATGAGGATGCTAGAAAATAAAAAAGCGTAATTTGCATCGGAGAAATAGTGAGGAAGGTCGCAGGAGAATTTCACAGCCAAATCATAATAGGGTAGGAAGGAGGTAGAAGGGAGATAATAGGGGAGTTGGACACCCGGTAGAGATGGAATATGAGAGCGAGGGGATGTTAGGCCGGAGGAGCTGTTAAGAGCCCAAAAGAGCGGGAAAAATAGACTTAAAGCTGACATCTAGGAAGTTCTATTACAAAATTTGGCTTCCTCTTGCCTTGTAAGTCTTTGCGTAACAAGTACACGGAAACACAGCCAACTTTGGTAGAATAGGGGATGTTGGCTCATCAAGGTGCATTATGACAATTAGAGCATGCACATTTCTTCTACAATTATCCTATGCAAATATGTCTTCAGTCCAGGAATATGATATTATTAAGACAGAAGATACTATGTATACAGTCTATGAATACAGGTGGAACGGGGATATGTAACGAATATGACTAATGATGGAAGATCGTGACTCCGTAAGAGCCTCACTTGTAGTGCTCTGGATCGATTCCTAAGTTCTCAGGACCAAAACTCAATGGCAACAAGTCCTGGAGGAATACTTTCTGGAACTTGCCCTTGGTGCCAAACATATAGACTGGAACAGAAGGACCGAATTCTCTGATGAATTGCCTGCAAATACCGCATGGAGTGATAGGTTCTTCGGAGTCACTTGAAATGGCAATCAATTTCAATTTTCTGTGACCTTCCAACTAAAGAATATGTTAGTATTGAATAATAAAGGAAAGTGAAAGAAGGGGTCCGTCGTCTCTTCGGAAAAGGATAAACTCGTGAAACTCGATAGCAAGTCCTTTCAATGAAGATGAACTATATTCATGTTCTCATTCATAGACCTCTCTCATATGCATATACATACCAATGCTTTTGAAAGTGCCGTTCTTTCGGCACAAATGCATGCGCCGTATGCTGCATTTTCAAGGTTGGCTCCAGAGATGTACTCTCCAGAAGCCGTCATCAACGTGCACCCGACTCTATAGAGATATAATGTTAGTAATCCTTAATTATAACAGCCAGGGACTCATTAACATACCTGAACTTGGAATATGGAGAGTAGGAGAGATTTCTCGCTAAAGTACGGTTTCGTTAGTACGTTGTTCCAGAGTGAAAAATCATGAAAAACTTGGTTTGCGGGGGACTCATAGTAAAGCCTTTCACTCCAACATCAGATAACTTACCATCCAAGACCTTTTGCTTCAAAAGATCGAATTCCTCGGCGGAAATCTCATCGTGGTCGGTGTATATAGGCACGGTAGACATTGCAGAGTACCGAAGGGAAAGAGAGAGAACAATAAGATGAAGAGGTACGGGACGGTCAAGTTACTTCGTCCATCCAAATCTGTCAAGTCGGCGTACGAGCGATCTTTTTGCACCCCCACCGTGGCACGTGATGTAATGGGGGCCAAAACGTGAAATGTGAGTCCGTTGGTATATCTGTTGTAGCTGAGTTGAGTTCAGTTAGGATGAGGTTGAGGTTTTGGGGCTGTTGATGTAGTATGTGAGTATCGTGGTGGTATCAGACAATTCCATCACTTTTCAACGCAAGCGAGAACGGCTTTATCTCTTCTTCTTCTATCTATACTGTACCATCTCTATCACTAACATTATCACTCTTACACTCACTAGAATACACCCGCACCGCAAGATCCCAGGCACACATTACACACAATACACACACACGACATAACCTTAATCGCTAGACCACATAACAATACATACAATACGTAGAACACATAGACATAGAACACATAGAACACATAGAACACATAGAACACATAGAACACATAGAACACATAGAACACATAGAACACATAGAACACATAGAACACATACAACACATAAAACACATACAACACACACAATATATGGATATACACTGTAGACACTATACAGACAGGGCAGATCTGTACACACACAAACCACATGACCAGAATCACATGACCCAACTGCTATTCTCAGTGGCGACAGCGAAAGTTGAGAAAATGGAAAGCGCCAAACGATTTACTCCACTGTTCAACGACACAACCATACGAGTTCTGGACGATTGTAAACAGCGATTGAACCTGAAAACCGTGTTTAGGACGTAGAAAGTACCCTAGTATTGACAGTCAAGTTTTTTCCCCCAAGAAATCCCGTTTTTGCTACTTTTCGTTGAAGCCTTTAACGTGTCAGTTACCGATTTACAACCATTTCTGCAATTAGACTCTTGTCAATAGAAAGTGCACGAAGATTGCCGTAGAAAGCCATTGAATAGTCGAATAATCGAGGAATTGATCAAGTGGCAACGAATCGCTATTGAGCAAGCATTTTTTACGAAAATAGACCTAGCCTACTACTCATAGTACACCACATTTAACATAATTCACATCAATTCACAATGTCGACTCTTGAGGAACTCGAAAACACCCAACAGGACGACTTGATCGACCAGGAAATCCTCTCGTCGTCAACTTCGGACATCGTCAACAGAACAAAGCTTCTAGACAACGACATCAAGGTAATGCGTTCAGAGTCCCAGCGTTTGACCCACGAGAAAACCGTGATGCTTGAGCGCATCAAAGACAACCAAGAAAAGATCAATAACAATAAACAATTACCCTACTTGGTAGGAAACGTCGTCGAGTTGTTAGACTTGGACGCTGAGAAAGAAGCTTCCGAACAAGGAGCAAATGTAGACCTCGATGCCGCTAGATCAGGAAAGTCTGCAGTGATCAAGACCTCTACAAGACAAACTATATTCTTACCACTTATTGGTCTTGTGGATCCATCAGAATTGAAGCCAAACGATCTTATCGGAGTCAACAAGGATTCTTATTTGATTTTGGACACATTGCCTTCCGAATATGACTCCAGAGTCAAAGCTATGGAGGTGGATGAAAAACCAATAGAAGATTACTCCGATATCGGTGGTTTGGACAAGCAGATTGAAGAGCTTATTGAAGCCGTCGTTCTTCCAATGAAACAGGCAGAAAAATTCACAAACTTGGGTATCAAGCCCCCTAAGGGAGCCTTAATGTATGGTCCACCAGGTACTGGTAAGACCTTGCTTGCAAGGGCCTGTGCTGCCCAATCCGGAGCTACATTCTTGAAGCTCGCTGCTCCACAATTAGTGCAAATGTTCATTGGTGACGGTGCTAAGTTGGTGAGAGATGCATTTGCCTTGGCTAAAGAAAAGGCTCCTACGATTATCTTCATCGATGAGTTGGATGCTATTGGAACTAAAAGATTCGACTCCGACAAGAGTGGTGACAGAGAAGTGCAAAGAACTATGTTAGAGCTTTTGAACCAGTTGGATGGTTTCGGATCTGACGACAGAGTGAAGGTGTTGGCAGCCACTAACCGTGTGGATACATTGGATCCAGCTCTTTTGAGATCAGGTAGACTTGATAGAAAGATTGAGTTCCCATTGCCATCAGAAGAAGCCAGAGAGTCGGTTTTGAAGATTCATGCTAGAAAATTGAACTGTGACAACAATTCCGTGAATTGGAGAGAATTAGCCAGATCCACAGACGAGTTCAACGGTGCCCAATTAAAGGCCGTTACTGTGGAGGCAGGTATGATCGCATTGAGAAACGGAAAGTCCACAATAAAGCACGAGGACTTTGTCGACGCCATAGGAGAGGTACAGGCTAGAAAGAGTAAGTCTGTAAACTTCTACGCTTAGACTTGTATATTTAGGAATATATATTGTGCATTAGAACGAGGAGGTAGCGAAGCTAGCCTTGGTGTAGCCAATTGTAATGATGAACAACTAATCTTTGTAAACTGTCATGGATCTTCTACTTTTCAGAACAATCTCATGTCCATAACTATACACCTCCCTACTGTCATTACTACAATACATCTCTTTCATATAATTTTATTATTCGTATTTACTCTAATCAGTAAATTCTATGGTACAAGCAAATGGCTTCTAAATCAAAGACAATTCACGTCGAGCTAGTGTATGGAGCGTTGTACCACTTTCAACAATTGCTTACTAAATAAGTCAATACAGCAAATCCATATCTTAATACAGGTGTTTCACTCCCAAATCTGCTCAATTTCTCTCAATTTACAGCGCAGCAATGGCTTATTAGCAACACTAACAGATCAATGGATTCACAGTCATCTGAAACAACTATTACCATCACAACTTCCATTATGACTTCCAATATGACATCATACGCGACACAACATATAACAACGAACCACCTAATTAGCAGGCTTCAATGTCAGTTTGAGCTCATCTCTCAATTTCTTGGAGAAGTCATCCTGGTTGTCGTCGTCATCCCAGTCTTCTTCCCACAAGTTCGAAGCATTGACGTGAGTGTTAGGCTCTTTGGTCCATTTGTCGTCTTCTGGGAAGTCTTCGAATTCGTCGTCTTCTTCCAAAGTTTTGATCACTTTTTTCTCTTCAACGTCACCTGGGACGGCACTGACAGGTGTGGCCTCGGAGCTGGACATACTTTCAATATAATCTTCTACGGTAAACCTATTAATACTACAAAGAACAACTCATTCCCCATACATCTTAAACCGATTTCTTTAGCCGCCACTGGAAAATCGATATTCGACATAATCACGTGACACAGTTTGGGAAGAAAGTTATATGCCGTACACCAATATCAGGACAATCAGGGGGTATAGTATTCTGGTGGGGGTGGTTGAATTGAGTGAAATGAGGTTTTTCAGAATATCGATTGAGTGAGTAGCTTTCCAGCCATCCAACTTTCAGCTTAAAAAGGGACTAAATAGTGTCATAAATGCCCCCTTCATGCTATGACTATTACCTGCATACAACACCATCTCCCCATCTTGCACCCATATTTCTATGATGAATGTCCCGTTTTAGTGACTTTCCATTCAATTAGGGCCCTTAAAACTCATTTAATGGTCACAATATAACCAAGTCACTTCATCTGTTCTTACACACCGCTCTTTTCCATCCATTTACCATGCCTTTTCACCACCTCTACCCACCTCTCATCTTCACTCACCCAAAGCAAACACGTGAAATGCACGTGACAAACCACAAAAAATTTCAATTTTAACGGCTTTCAGATCAGAAGAGTTAGAGAATTGGTGATGTCTCTTCTGTTTAAGCAGCGTTTGTTCGACTTCCACAGATTCTTGTTCTTTCCGTAGCAGTAGTTGCGCTTGACCCCACTTCCGCGAGTCCGTACATACAACTATCATGAAGGAAGTTGTTGTGGACGTTGCGCCAAAGTGCATCAAAGGACTCGAGTTCGGAGCTCTCAGTGTTAAAGATATAGTGGCCCAGTCCGAGGTGGAAGTACAAACAAGAGACTTGTATGACTTGGAAAAAGGCAGGACGGCCAAGGTGCATGGTGCGTTGGACACCCGAATGGGTATTTCGTCCAATTCCACGGAATGTGCCACTTGTCACGGAAATTTAGCTTCATGTCATGGACATTTCGGACATATCAGACTTGCACTTCCTGTGTTCCACGTAGGATACTTCAAGGCGATTATCCAAGTGTTGCAATGCATTTGTAAGAGCTGCTCCGCAGTTCTCTTGGATGAGCAGTCGAAAAGACTGTTTTTGTCCGACTTAAGAAAGCCAAATATTGATAACTTGAGAAGAATGAAAATATTGAAGAAGGTGTTGGAACAGTGTAAGAAACAGAGACGGTGTCTCAAATGTAATCACGTCAACGGTGTCGTTAAGAAAGCCGCTAGTGGAGCTGGTCCGGCAGCCTTGAAAATCGTTCACGACACTTTCAGGTGGATCGGTAAGAAGCCAACCCCAGAAAAGGAGTATTGGGACAAAGAGTTTGACCAGGTCTTTGCCAGAAACCCTGAACTTGAGAAGTTCGGCAAAAGAGTATATGATGACTTAAATCCATTGAAGACATTAAACTTATTCAAGCAGATTTCACCTTCAGATTGTGAGCTTTTCGGTATAGACCCGGCCAGAGGAGGAAGACCTGAGATGTATATCTGGAGATACCTTCCAGTACCACCAGTTTGTATTAGACCATCCGTTATGATGGACGCTCAATCTAATGAAGATGATTTGACCGTGAAGTTGACGGAAATCGTGTGGACTTCCTCTTTGATCAAAGCTGGTATCGAAAAGGGTATATCCATCAACAACTTGATGGAACAATGGGACTACTTGCAATTATCTGTGGCCATGTACATCAACTCCGACTCTGCAAATCCAGCACTTCTCCCATCAGCTGGTGGAGGAGGTTCCAAATCAGCCAAGCCAATCAGAGGTTTCTGCCAGCGTTTGAAGGGTAAGCAGGGTCGATTCAGAGGTAATCTTTCCGGTAAGAGAGTGGATTTCTCAGGAAGAACAGTCATTTCACCAGATCCCAACTTGAGGATCGACGAAGTCGCTGTTCCAGATAGAGTCGCCAAAGTGTTGACCTATCCTGAGAAATGTACCCGTTACAACAGAAAGAAGCTTCAACGTTTAATTGTTAGCGGCCCTGACGTCCACCCAGGTGCAAACTATGTAATGAAAGAGAATGAGTCAGCAAAGAGAAACTTACGTTTTGGTGACCGTATAAAGTTGGCCAAGAACCTTCAAATAGGAGATGTAGTCGAGAGACACATAGAAGATGGTGATATCGTGTTATTCAACAGACAACCATCTTTGCACAGACTTTCTATCTTATCCCATTATGCAAAGATCCGTCCATGGAGAACTTTTAGATTGAATGAATGTGTTTGTACACCATATAATGCCGATTTCGATGGTGACGAAATGAATTTACATGTTCCTCAGACAGAAGAAGCCAGAGCTGAGGCCATCAACTTGATGGGTGTTAAGAACAATTTGTTAACACCTAAATCGGGTGAACCCATCATTGCAGCAACCCAGGATTTCATTACTGGTTCCTACTTAATTTCGCATAAGGACTCGTTCTACGATAGAGCTACACTTGTACAGCTCTTGAGTATGATGTCAGACGCAGACATCCAGTTCGATATCCCACCTCCTACCGTGTTCAAGCCGGTCATGCTCTGGACCGGTAAACAGGTCTTCTCGCTTTTAATCAAGCCTAATAAGAGCTCCAATGTTGTCATCAACTTGGATGCTAAGAACAAGACCTTCATTCCCCCAGCTAAGGGCTTGCCTGCTGAGATGTCTCCAAATGATGGTTTTGTCATCATAAGAGGTTCTCAGATTTTGTCTGGTGTCATGGACAAGTCAACACTTGGTGACGGTAAGAAACACTCTGTCTTCTACACCATTTTACGAGACTATGGCCCAGAAGAAGCTGCCAATGCCATGAATCGTATGGCCAAATTGTGCGCCCGTTACTTAGGAAACAGAGGCTTCTCTATTGGTATCAATGATGTTACACCGGGATTTGATTTAAAGCGTAAGAAGGAATTGATGGTAGAACAAGCTTACTTAAATGTCGATGAACTTATCGACTTATACAACCGTGGAAAGTTAGAAACACAACCAGGTTGTAACGAAGAACAAACATTGGAAGCTAAGATCGGTGGTTTGTTGTCTAAAGTCAGAGAAGAAGTCGGTGAAGTCTGTATCAGAGAACTTGATTCACTCAATGCCCCGTTGATCATGGCCACATGTGGTTCCAAGGGTTCTACATTGAACGTGTCCCAGATGGTGGCAGTTGTCGGACAACAGATTATTTCTGGTAATCGTGTTCCCGACGGTTTCCAAGACAGATCCTTGCCACATTTCACCAAGAACTCCAAGACTCCACAGTCTAAGGGTTTCGTAAGAAACTCGTTTTTCAGTGGATTGACTCCACCAGAATTCCTTTTCCACGCCATTTCTGGTAGAGAAGGTTTGGTCGACACAGCTGTCAAGACCGCCGAGACCGGTTATATGTCCAGAAGATTGATGAAATCGTTGGAAGATTTGTCGTCGCAGTATGACTCGACGGTCAGAAACTCCTCCAATGGTATTGTTCAATTCACATATGGTGGAGATGGTTTAGATCCTTACGATATGGAAGGTGATGCTAGAGCAGTCAACTTCAAACGTCAATGGGATCATGCTTACAACATCACATACGATTCTGAACGCAGCGGTCTTCTTCCATATCAAATCGTAGACCTTGTTAACTCCATTTTGTGCCCATTAGAAGACAGATTGGTAAGATATGATAACTTGGGTAAACTCTTACCACAGGAAGATTACGACAAAATAGAATACATAGACCAGAACGATGCCGAAAGAGCATACTATGGTACCCTTCGTGAGTTCTTGACAGATAAAGCTGAGAAATTAGCTAAACTCAGAGAAGCAAAGGGATTGAAGGCATATTTCACTAACCCAGATTCCGACGACATCATTGCAGATGATTCTGATTTGGAATTGAATGCTGTCAATCAGCTCTTGAAGATCTCGGCCAAGGCAGTAGAGAAGTTCTTGGAGCAGAGTCTTTACAAATACTCTAGGGCTAAGGTTGAACCCGGTACTGCTGTTGGTGCGATAGGTGCTCAATCTATTGGTGAGCCAGGTACACAGATGACGTTGAAGACTTTCCATTTTGCTGGTGTGGCTTCTATGAACGTTACCTTGGGTGTCCCTCGTATCAAGGAAATTATCAATGCCTCCAAGACTATCTCCACTCCTATCATCAAGTCTGTGTTGGTTAACGACGATGACGAAATTGCAGCTCGTGTGGTTAAGGGTAGAATTGAAAAGACTTTGCTTAAGGACGTCGCTTTCTACATAGAAGATGTCTACAAGAACGAAATGGCCTATTTATCAATTAAGATCGATTTGAAAACAATTGAGAAATTGCAGCTTGAACTCAACATTGATAATATCGTTACAGCAATACATAACGCTCCTAAATTGAAGATTTTACCGGGAGATGTTGCGGTTTCTGGAAAGGATAGAATCAACGTTTTGGTCACTTTACGTGAGACCAAGGCTGAAAGCTTGAAGGGAACTGGATCGAATGCCAATGAGCTTTTCTTCAGAATGCAACAGCTCAGAAGAGCATTGCCAAACATTTGCATCAAGGGTTTACCAAACATTTTCCGTGCCGTTATTAACATTCGTGATGATGGAAAGAAGGAGTTGTTGGTCGAAGGTTACGGTTTGAAGGACGTCATGAGCACGGACGGTGTAGTTGGTACCAAAACTACTACTAACCACGTTCTTGAGGTCTTTGAGGTTTTAGGTATTGAAGCCGCTAGAGGATCTATTATCAAGGAAATTGACTATACCATGAGTAATCACGGTATGAGTGTGGATCCTCGTCATATCCAGCTTTTGGGTGACGTTATGACATACAAGGGTGAAGTTTTGGGTATTACTAGATTCGGTTTGAGTAAGATGAGAGACTCAGTGTTGCAGTTGGCTTCTTTCGAAAAGACCACAGATCACTTGTTCGATGCCGCCTTCTTCATGAAGAACGACAAGATCGAGGGTGTTTCCGAATGTATCATTCTTGGACAGACCATGAGCATCGGTACTGGATCATTCAAGTTAGTCAAGCAGTCCCATTACGATAAAAAGGTGTTGAAGATGAAGCCTACGATGTTTGAGAGGATGTGTGAGTTGCCAGCTGCTGCTGCATAGATTGAGTTGGGTGATTAAAAACCATATAGCATAGTGAGATGTATAATAAAAATAATGTATATATAGAATAGTTTGGAGATGGTTGAAAAGTGGCGTATTGGTAAAGTTCATGGCCTGTTCAAGTCAATTATGCTGTTTTAGAGTTGCAGCGTCTTTGTAAAGAAACCAGAACTTTGGAGTACCTAGGACATTGTAGACTAGTATCTGCTGAACTGCACCAAGCATATCTTAAACTACAGCACCCTTGACCACCAAATGAATGGAAATAATTCCATACTTTTCAATCTATACAATTTCAGGAACCGAAACATGAGAAATAGCTTATGCTGTCTGAGCCGTTGTGGAACAGTATTGTAGTTACCGAGACTTTTCACTTCCCTACCCATCCACCACCCAAAATAACCGAACTATGGAAATACAAAACACACTAAAAAGACAGCACAAACTCAAATTTCATAGCCTCTCATCACCTTTCATCACCTTTCATCACTTTTCAATCTTACACCATCTACCACACACATACCATTAACTACCTTACCCCCACCAACTGCAACACTAATCGCAGCCATTTCCGGTTTTTGCAATCAAATAAATGCACCCACGCCGCAGTACACACTCAATCTTTTCACCCCGGTTTTAGAAAACAAACAAATTTCAGACTTCTTACGACTGTTCTTCTTCCTGTTGTTCTCTTGAAGATAGGATAGTATAAGCTGTAAGATGAGTACAAGAGACTCGACGTACTCGTACGTTCACATAGACGACCCCAACCAAGTTTTGTACTTGGAAAAATGGCAGGACGACCCGATTCCATTTGACGATATCGACACTCAGAGCCTTCTTGAAGCTACCGCTTCTCTCTTTCCACAGCTCTTGTTAGAGGAGGAAGAAGACGGCGCCATACCGATTCAGCCAGCGACATTTGGCGCCAAGGCGTATAAGAATCGACAGCTAGTCAAGGATAAAGTCTGGAACGATTTTGGCATTTTTGAGAAGTTCTTGAACGAGTCCAGCGCTTTACATAAACAAGTCGATAAGACGATTCTAGGATCGATGCATACGAGAGGAACAGACCGTGATGTGGATCAAAGGGGAGAAGAGCCTGGAAGGCCGGAGTTTTCTGTAGCCGAGTACTTGTCAAATGGTTTCACGTTAAATGATAATATGGACATTTTATCTCCTTCAGACCTAGCAAATGATAGCATTATGGGAGTCCATCATGGTGATATCTCTTTGAACTCTACGTCGGACCTAGCTGGACCTGGAAACAACACATTCATGAATACGAGATCAAACTCCATAGGTTACTCTAACCAACAGGTGATAGGAGCAGTTCAAACTCCAAGGGTCGGAAGAACACGTCAAACATCGACCGATAAGAGCTTTCAAACTCCTATAACGAGGATAATGCGATAATCGAATAGAAATGAGACGAAGATGGAGAATGTTATGATCTAGTATCATAGTGAAAGCTGCAGAAGCAATACATAACGAAACTGATGAAAAACAAATCGGTGCTGAAAAGCCCTACCATTTCTACATAAGCTAATAGAATGATTATAATGTACAAATGCATGCTTATAGTCTGTAAGTAATAATACATAAAAAGAAATAAACTATTAATAATACATAATCGTTTCATGTTAATCTAGTCCAGCATCATCTTGATTTTGCCCAACTCGATCTCGCCCTTCAACTCGGCTAGCTTTATCTTACGCTTCTCTGTTTTTTCATATCTTCTTCTTATTCTAACACTTGCTAGAACGAAACTGGCTAAGACCTTGAAGGTAAGCGGTTTGCCTCTCTTCAACTTCTCCAACTTCATCAGAGAGTAGTCAGGATAGATACCGCATTGTGATAGTTTGTAAATATCGTCTCTCATCGATTTATCAGAGTTTCTGATGGAATTGATGGAAAAAGTGTACATCAATTGCAAGTCATTGGCTCTAAAGTTCATGTCGTAGAGTCTTGCTTTGTAGTAAGTCAATTCGTTCTCAAGGAGAGTGATCTTATCGCTAGACTCATAAGGTACATATTTCTTGTTCAATGCTTCTATTCTTCTTTGAAGGTGTTGGTTTGTGGACTTAAGTTTAGACACTTCATCATCGTTTCTAATACTGAGTTTGCCTAGCTTTTCACTCATAACTCTATCTTGAATAAGCTCTTCTACCTTGTTCGCAAGCTTCTTACAATGGCCAGTAACCTTTAAAAGTTCCAGTGTCAAATCCTTGACTTTACTTTCAAGCTTGATATTTTTGAGCTTGTAAGACTTTTGATCGCTTTGAAACGAATCAAGCAGCTCCACCAAATCGGCATTTGCTTTCTCCAACAGTTCTAACTTTCTCAATGCTACCTCTTTGGAGGTAGTTGAATCTGACAACAGCTTCGAAAGTTCCTCAGAAAGTTTAGTTGCTTCTTGAAGCTGTAACTCCAAGAGAGCCTGCACAGCCGAAGGTCCACCATCTGACTCTGAGTAATTTCTTGAAAGCTCCTTCTGAATGGTCAATTGTGATTCCAAAGATCTGATCTTGTCCTTAAACTGGTTAATCTCTGACTCGTTCATTCTCCGCAATGACTCCATATCCGATTCCAATTTTCTAATTTTGCTTTCGTCATTGGAGGCTCTAGCCTTTAGGAATCCGGTTAACTCATCATTTCCATTACTTCTATTGTAGTTCGAATCCACAGGACGCGATTGTAAGATATTCAATACTCTCTCCTTCTCCTCCAAGGCGTTTGATAATGATCTTGTTTTTGCTTCTAATCCACTAATAGCACCAGACTTGGAATCTGCATCAGTTCTGAGTCTCCTACACTGTTCATCCAAGTCTTGTATCTTTCTATAGTAGTTATCAGAAAGCTGTTCGAGTTCTCTCTTCTCAGAAGTCAAGCGCTCTAGACGTGATTCCAAATATTGCAGACCAGTATCACTTCTCTTTGCTCTCTTTTCCAAGTCCAAAAGATCTTGCAAGCGTCCGAGTTCCAGTTGAAGAGAGGACACGTCATCTACGAGACGGCGGTTTTCAACTTCCAAATGGCGTCTTTCTGCCTCCATTTGTTGTATGTAATCCCTATCAGATGCATTCTTTTCGGATGTCACTCTCTGCAACCTTTCATTCAAGTTATCATTGTCATGTTGTAACTTCACTATTTGTTCATTGCAGGATAAAAGTTTCAGTTCTAACTCAGTTGCTCTCATCAACGTGGACTGTTCTTTGTCACGCAACACATCATACTCTTGTTCATAGAACTTGGCACGTTCTTCTAGTTCAATTACATGAGCATTGGACTGGTGAAACTGTGGTTGGTGGGCATTCAGTTCAAGAAGATCCACCTTTCTCTGTAATGACTCAATTTGGGATTCATATTTCTTTACCTGATGTTTCAAGTCGAACTCTTGTTCGCTCTTTTGACGTAATTGGGATTCTAAAGAGGAAATCTCATTCTTGAGGGATTGAATAGAAGACCTGAGCGATTGTGATTCTGATACAGAGGATTGAGCCTGGTTCTCAATATCAAGAAGCCTGTTATTTGCTTCTTCAAGCTGGCGTTCTCTTTTCTGACGGGTTTTCTCACTATCTTTCAAAAGCTCCTGATATTTATGGAGGTCTGAAAGGATTTCGTTCACTTCGCTTTTGCTTGCACTTCTGGAATTCTCATTGTTCTTCAACTCTCTTTCGAGTACATCAGATTTAGATTTCCACTTCTTCATTTCTTCACTCAAATGCTCCAATTCCTGCTTGAGCTGAGCAGATGAACTTTCTGCTTGCTCAAGTTGACGAGCATAAGATTCAAGACTGTAGTTTCCGTCTGCATATTCCTTCCTCAAGTTGCGAAGTTGGTTTTCTAATTCAGCATTAGTATCCTTTATGCTTATGTTCTCCTGTTGAAGATGTTCCAGGTTGTAATTTCCTTCTGCATGCTCTTGTCTCAAGTTGAGAAGTTGCTGCTCTAATGCAGCATTGGCATCTTTCAATGATGTGTTCTCGTATTGAAGTTTTTCAAAATGGTCGTTGTTGATATCTTCTATAACACTTTTCGAATGACGAGCTTCCACTTCTGCTTGCTCCAATTCATGTATTAAGTCCTCTTGGCGTTTATTAGTTTCGCTCAAGGCTGTCACCTGATTTTGCAATTCTTCGGATCTTTGGCGGAGCTCCATGGCTTCCTCGCCTTTTTCTTGGATTATGATCTTGTATTCTGCAAGCCTTTGGTCCCTCAGGAAACCCGAGCCGTTTTCCTTGTTGGACAGACTCTTCAATTCATAATTAGAGCGCCTAAGCTCCTCTATTTCCTCAACTGCTTGCGCTATTTCGCTACGAAGTTTTGAGTTCTGAGACAAGAGTTCTCGTTGGTCTTCTGGCGTGCCGCTGAGTAATCTTTGAAGGTCTATAAGCTTCAACCGTAACAAGTAATTCTCCGAGTTCAACTCTTTTATTCTTTCCTCCAGTTCTTTGATGGAAGAAATACCATTATTCACGAAATTTTTCGGCAATTCCAGTGTGAGTGCCCGTTGGCTTATACCGACGCCGTTGTCATTATTATTGGTGTTGTTGTTGTGTTTACTGTAATTATTGTAATTCTCGTAGTTAGCATGATGGTGAGGAGAGTTATGGAGCTCAAACGAGTTCACAGTGTCAAATCCTTCCATAGTATAGTCAAATGACGGATCCGCACGGGCGTTATCCTCCTTTTCACCTCTTGGAAACTCAGTAATCGGCTCAAAGAGCGGTCTGCTTCTAGACCCTATTCCATGATCTCTATTTGTTGTCTCTTGTAATGGTTCTACTCCTGTCTGAGTTCCGGTGTATCTTGCACTCTTGGACCTGTTTCCAATCGGGGTAAACTCCTGGTTCTTACCCAGCTCAACACCATGTCTACGAGGCGTTGCAACCAACGGGTTTCTGCTAAACATGTCTACTTATTGTTACAGGAAGAGCAAAGAACCTGGTGAAGAATCGATTTCTTAAGCGTTTGTTTATGTTTTTTTCTTAAGACGACACAAAAACGCGACTTTGAGATCACGTGAAAACCTTTAATCGGCGCTACCATTGAGGTGTGATCGGCATGATAAGATCGCTGGAAGAGGGGAGATTGACTAGTAGGTGTTATTAAGGGAAGGAAAGATAGGTGGGGCCATGATGTTCTACGAGAAAGGCGTACAGTATCCACCAAGTGAAATTACTTTTCTGTTAAATATTACGTTCCGGTATGAAACCGTGTTTTCGTTACGTACTCTATATTCTGTCTCTGTTGCAGTTCCTAAAGTTCGATTTCTTCCACTGCTTCCCTGAATTTCTCCAATTCTCTCATAGCAGACCCACTGACAATAGAGTGCTTGGCCAACTCTACTCCTTCCACCCAAGTGTCAGCAGCACCGGCAACAACGGCGACAGCTGCACTGTTCATCAATATGTAGTCCACTATAGGGTGGTTCACATGTGAGATCTTGTACTCATCTCTATCTTGGCGCAAGATGTGCGATAGTATTTCTGCATTTTCTTGTGGTGTGCCTGATTTGACAAACTTAAGCTGGTGTTCTGGCAAGCCAAAGTCTCTTGGCGACAATTCTCCTCTGGTGATGGAGCCATCTTCTTCAATCATCCAGATCTTGGTAGTTCCGATGGGCGAAATCTCGTCTAATCCGACATCTCCATAGACCACCATAGTTCTCTTATGCACTTTGCTCTCCTTAGCAAGAATGGCGGCGGCGTTGGCATAAGCTTCACCCAATTTTTCACTGTACACACCTAAAACTCTGGAACGGATTGGAATAGGATTGATCAAAGGACCCAAAATGTTGAAAATGGTGGGAATTCCCAATTGACCACGAATGTTGGCTACTTTACCCATGCCTGGATGGAAAGCTGGAGCGTACAAGAAACAGAAATTGGATCTTTTCACGAGAGACGGTGTGGTGTGTTCATTGACGTTCATGAGGTTGACGCCCAACGATCTTAGCAAGTCTCCAGACCCCGACGTCGAAGTAGACGCTTTACCACCGTGTTTACACACCGGCAAGCCCATTCCAGCGGCCACAATCGCAGAAGAGGTCGACACATTGAATGTGTTTTGTCCGTCTCCACCAGTTCCTACAATGTCAATGTATCCAAGTTCGTCCACCAACTCGGCAGGTATTACGTTGGAAAACTCCAACACGGTATTCACCGCAGCAGAGATGAACTCCGATTCCTGGTCCAATCCTCTCAATCTCAATGCCGTGAGGAAAGCGGCCGATTGTACGTCTGAAGGCTGGTTCTTGAAGATGTACCTTAACACCGTAGCGAGATCGTTCGGAGTCAAGTTAGGTGGTTCTAAGAACAACGACTTGATGTAAGGTGTCAAGATATTTTTATTGGCGGACGTCATTTTCCGATATTTTTTGTAACTATGGTATTTTACCGATGCTTTGTATGTTCTTACAGTCTCCCAGCGAAACCACTTCTTTTATATCTCTATTAACTGACGTCTTCTTCAACTCCCAAATGATTCACTGCCAAATTTCAAACAATTTTTCAGTTTTTTTTCAGTCGAGAAAGGTTAGTCACCGCGGCACGGATGTTTGCTGTCATTTTGCAATTGACGGCTGCAACGGCTGGCACTGTGGTGTGCTCTTTGGGGGGCTTTGTTGGGGGTAGGATGGGATGTGGTGTGAGTGGGTGGTGGCCAGGGAGCATGTGGGGAGCGGGTGAATAGACTGGATCGAGTAAACATAGCCAAAGAAAGGGAGAAAATGGGTGTAGAAGAGTGGTGATTGGGACACTCATATAGCAGCAAGGTTTGGGCTGATGGTTATGAGCCGCGGCATGGATGTTTATGAACAGGTTGCATTTGTTTTTGCAATTTTCTGTTAGCCGTACAATTGGTGTTGTAGTTGCAAAGAGGATGTAAAGGGAGTTAGGGTATGGTGAGGATAGTCGATTTACGGTGTTGTATTTAGATCTACATTACTTTAGTTCTTTGCTCTAAATTTCGTGAATTAGTCTATTAAAATATGCAATTATGTCGTCCAATCCGGTGCCCAAAGGGTATACAATACTATTTATTGTAACCGTAGATATCTACTCTGCACTTTCAGGCTCCACATCTACCTCAAACGATATTTCCTTATCAGCATCCAAATAGGAGTCACACATGCACCACATGGTGAGTTGGTGATGTCCAGCGGTCGGAACGGTGAACTCCAACTCGAGCTGCTGTGTCTGTTTCTTGATAGTGGTTTTCTTGATTGCAAATAATTGTTTCGTGGCAGCCTCTCCTACAACAATCCACCAACCCTCCGATTTTGCGCCTGGATAGAAATCCGTTATGACGTCAAGGTCGTCCATCTCTTCATCCCTTTCTAAATTAACTGTAATGCTCTTTGGCTCGTTGGCGACTATCGGTTCCTCAAGGTCAAGCTCGTATGTAATATCGATGTTGGGGTACTTGTTGACAAATTCGGCTACCCTGTTGAGTGGCTCATCTTCTAATTGTAAAACATCATCTCTCTCTTCATCTTCAAGAGACATGATGTCGAATACTGTTTCAACCTTATGCTTTTGACATCTTGTGAGAATCGCATTGTCGAAGTGTGGAACTTGCCTCAATGGGTTATCATTATTCCATACACCCTGGACAACCATTTGGGACAAATCCATAGCATTGAGAGCATTCAAGTATCCCTCACTCGAGAGAGTATCGATACAAGCATACAACAAGTTCAATATTTTTTTCAAGACAACCTTCTGGTCAATTTGTAAATCCACTGGTATTGCAAGACGGGAAAAGTGTGCCTGCAAAAGAAGGAAAGCCTTGAAATACGGGGATTCAAAATTCTCCTCATCAGATTTGAAAGGAACTTTTTTGTGAATCTTTGCTAGAACACTATCCTCATTAAGCCTAATTGGTAAGTGGTCAAACTCTTCTACTGAAGTCAAAGCAAGCAAGATACCCCTAAGTTTGACCCTGTTATCGAGTCCGCTAAACACCTTCATCGCACTGAACAGGACATTGTAATGGGTGGAAATAATCGCTCCATTCAATGGCTCGATAGTTTCCTCTCCATCCTCATCTTCTTCTATGTCAATAAGCTTTGCTTCTTCCAATTCAGTGAGAGTTGTTTCAACAATCTCAGACAAGAATTCTGAAATACCCAACTGCGATGTGTCCTTAGCATCATAAAAGCTTGGGTTGATCTGCAAACGACGATAGAAATATGTGAAAGTAAACCAGTCCATACAATCCTGCTTTTCCTTGAAGGTTCTGGTGCTGATCTCGTTGAGGAAGAAGTCATGAATGGAAGATGTTACAAAACTCTCAACGGGAGCTGGTTCATTCAAGAACTTGCTATAGAATTTCAATTTTGACTCGCTTGTCAAAATCAACACCTTTCCTTGATTGGATAATTCATTCTTACAACAACCTACCATTTCTACCAATTCATTGACCGAATAGTCGACGTAACGATGTTCCCTTCCATCGTAATCCTGTGTGCTAAGGATGACTACATTGTCTGCTGTTGGAGCGTAGTATGCGGTCTCTCTTGAAGCTAAGAGAATACTCAAAATGTTATTATCAAACATCTTCTCCACAATGACTTTATCTGCTGCATCCATGCCATCGTAATAAAATCCAATACCAGTTGACAAGAATTCTCTTAAAGTATCATCAGAGATTCTCTTCAAATAGGGTTGTAAGTCTTGAAGTTCAACCTTTAGTAATTGCAAGTCTTCAAGACTCACCCTCTGGATGTATTCGTATCCCACATCGATAGTAGACTTGCGATTTGGTAAAAACACAATCGATTTCTCCTCGATTACATTCTTCTTCAAGAAGTCATAGGAATTCTGTAAGAAGGATGAAATTACCAAGTCACCCCTGTCAACAGTGGATGCCTGTAACTTAATTTCCTTAATTTCGTTGAACTTCTCTTTAGGATCAAAGTTGAAGATGTTTTGCTTTGTGCATCCAATCCATTCAGCAAAGTCTTTACCATTCGCAATTGGGGAAGAAAGTGCAACAATTCGTAAATCGGATTTGTTTTGAGCAGAGATGAAGCGCATTCTAGCAATAACCGTCTCGTAGAATGCTCCAGCATTATCGTTACCAATCATATGCGAATCATCTGCAATAAGCAATTCAACGGCTTGAACAGCTCGTCTTTGCCTCCAACGGTTTGAAAGATTGTAGAACTGGATTGGAGTACAAAGAATCAAATGATTAGAGCCTAATAAGGCTACGTCCTTGGAGACATCACCTGTGAGTTTGGCTATATTATTCCCAAGTACTTTATACTTCCTGGTCCATACTCTTGTCTGTCGATCAACCTTCGCCTGAGAAGGTTCAAGATACACAATACGTCCACCATTTTGATTCCAATGGTTCAAAATAGCCAATTCTGCACACACTGTCTTGCCTCCTCCTTTAGCAATTCCAATAAATACGTTTTCGTTGCTTCCATACAAGCTTGGGAACACTTGAGTCTGGAATCTGTTGAATAACGTAAAGTCGAACGTATCCACAAAGTCGGGATTTTTCAATGAAGTCGTTGGCCCGTTTTGCAATCTGTTCAATTCAGTAAGTGGAGGAAATTTCTTTGGAATCCTCACATCGGAAATCAATAGAGGTATCTTCCATTCACTCTGTAGCCACTTTTCACTAACGAAACTGATGAAGTAAGTAGGTTGCACCGGGTCCAAAACAGGCACAGTAAAATCTATGAGATGCTCACGACCAGCATATTTCTGCTGAATAACTAACCTATCACAGTAGAGAATCTTATCGCCATCACAGTCTTCCACTAGAACGAGGAACAGCTCTGAACCTCCATGGACATCGTAATCCCATTCCCAGTTTGCAACTACTTCTACCTGAACTCTAAGCAAACTCGAAGTTATTGGTTGACAGTAATAGCTTAACGATAATTTTGGAAATTTCTGAAGTAATTGATGGGCTCTTCCACTGTTTCCCTTGAAGTTGATGGCTTCAGCTAATTCTGCGGCGTCCAAGTTGAAGTAACTCAACCAAGGCAAATGTGAGCTTTCTGTTGCTCTAATTATGTCCTTGGACACGATACTACCGAACTGCCTGAAGGGAGAGTTAGCCAACCACATTCTGCGAGAGACCATTTTGCAGAAGTTAAGAATGATCTTAGAGAGAGACGCCCATCCTTTCTTTAATGCAATCTCATACATGGCTCTGAGCAATCTACCAGCAGATTGTGAGATATATGTAATATCAGCCATTAAGGCGTAACCCTCCAAAGTGAGATTGGAGATATAGGTCTGCAATAAAATGTTAACCTTAGCAAGAGGATCACTGGGTTTCTCTTTGATTGGAATTGGGCACTTCTCTAGTAACTTGGTCACCTCGAGCTTTTCTTCTTGTCTGATTGGAATAAACCTGAACTCACCGGATGACGCAAAAATCTTGAGCATCTCAATTTCTGTCAACCACGACTTCATTTGGGTGTTATACATATTAATAGTCTCATAGTTGATATAGAAATGAGACGAGATTCTTCCTAATTCAGTAGAAGCTACCTCACCGCTCAACCCATCATATACCACGAGTTTATTTTCATGAAGAATTGTGAGCGCTGAATGAACCAAGTCTACTCGTTTCCAGTAAAGGGCTTTGTCATCGGCATATTCAGGTCCAACATGGTACAACGCAGGTGACTGTAACATCCTAATGTAAAGATAGGTGTAGCCCAACCACTGTACAGCATCTTCTCTCGATTTGATTGTTCCCAATACTATTTCAGCATTGATACTGTCAGGCAACTTACTCATCAACTGTGACTCGATTGGTAGCTGTTGGTTCAAGATGGCTAAATAGTATTGAATATCATCCTGCGAGGTGATAATCACACCCTCACCACTCTTGTCATAACGTGGACGACCAGCTCGTCCGAGCATTTGTAAAATGTCCTGAGGGGAAAGTTGGATCCAGCTACCTCTTTCGGGAGAGTACGTTTCAGTTCCTTTGATGATAACTGTATGAGCTGGCAAATTCACACCCCAAGCCAAAGTTGCTGTTGATACAAGTACTTGGATATGACCCTGTGAAAAAAGGTCTTCCACAACGCTTCTTTCTCCTTTGCTCAAACCAGCATGATGGATACCAAAACCACCTGGTACTATCTCCTTGAGATGAGTGTCCTTGAAGTTTTCGGCTTCTTGTCTCAATATTTCAGATGAACCTTCTGCTGTTTTCCATTTCTTACCTTCCTCTTCCAACTTTTCTTTCAACCACTTGGCAGTTCTGAAAGTTTCCTTTCTGGAATGGACAAAGATAATCACCTGGTGCTTTTTCTCGCAGCAGTCAACCAACTTGTCGTAACATGCTTCATTCATAGCGGACAACTTCTTAATAGCCTTCTTTTCCTTGACACCAATAAACTCCTGTTCCAAAGGACACGGACGGAACGAAGCATCAAAGTAGAATAGTCCCTTCTCGAGATCGACTCGAAGAAATTGAGCTACATCCTTGTAGTTAGGCAATGTAGCAGAGAGTCCTACTAGCCTGACAGCTTCACCTGAAGATTCCACTTGTCTCAAAGTTCTACTTAAAACATTCTCAAGAACTGGACCTCTTTCATCATGAAGCAAATGAATTTCATCTACAATGATTAACCGAACGAGCTTGACATATGCTACTTCGCTCTTTCTTGTTACGACGTCCCATTTCTCTGGAGTGGTAACTATAACTTGGGTCTCGTGAATTTGACGCGTAGACAAGGTAGAGTCACCTGTCAATTCGTTGACCACAAGACCATAGTTTGAGGTCAATCTTCTTTGAAATTCTCTCATTTGCTCCTGAACCAAGGCTTTGAGTGGAGCGATATAAACAACCTTGAAGTTCTTGAGGTCAATCTTGCCTGTTTCCGGATTTCTGTGCTTGTGGATTGTTCTTAATACCGATAACATCGCTACATTGGTCTTACCAGCACCTGTGGGGGCACAAAGCAACATGTTTTGATCGGATTCGAAAGCGGATGGAAATACTCTAGATTGAATTCTGTTCAAATGAGTAGTTTCAGAACTGGGGAAGGAGTCTCTAGCCCATTCTGGCAATTCGCTTATAGCTACGAGTTTCTCTTCTTCCTCAATAGGAGGTGCTTCAGGTGGTGGAATATGAATCAGGTTGTAGAGCTTCTTGTTTTGTTGGTATGAACCGCTTGGAAGTTTGATTTTCGTATTGGTCATAAGTCGAGAACCCTGGTCAAAGGAAAGAGAATCTAGATCGATGATCCTAGGTTTTCGTATGGACATATTATTGTTATCACTCTTGTTCTTTTCTGACTTTATCCTTTTATCATTTTCATTACTGTCATCTACAGAGAGTTTTCTTTTCCTCTGAGAAGTTTCATTACTTCCAATAAACTCTTTCAATAGGCCAGATAAGCCTTCAATTGCTTTCATTTGGGAGTATATGAGCTCTTCAGCTTCAGGATTCTCGGCCTGTAATATCTGGATTCTAAAGACGATTCTCCATCTGTTCTCAACGCATAACCTCACGAATTCGATGTGGTCGTAGTCCATCAACTCCATGATCTCATTCTCGAGATCTCGGGATAGAATTTCAGTGTTCAGCATGAGATCAAGCACTTCCTTAGATTTCTTCAGAAGCTCTGACGGCTCTTCGTTCTCAAACAATTTGGCTATTCTTCTTTGGAGAAAATACTCATCAATATCTTTCAATGCGATCTGTCCATCAATCTCTGGTTCTTCGGTTAATGTCGATACTATGACTTCACTTGTAGTTATCTCTGCCGTATCTATACTATCCTTGTTGATCTCTGAGTCCACAATTGGTGGTTCTATGGCGTCTTCTTCCTCATCTTCACCGTCTGCATTGGCGATGTCTTCGTTGTCACTGTCGTCAAATTCTACAGCCACAACTTCATCATTTTCTTCAACAGCTTCAGTAGCTTCATTGGATTGGTAATCGTATATCCTATTAGCCAAATTTATCATTTCGTTCAACTGAACGTCTGTGATCTTCGTTTCAAGCAACAGACTGATTTGTGCTTTCTTTTCTGACACTGGTATGTCTTTGTCTTTTATAATCTCTAACAGGGCATCTGCTGCTGATAGTATCACGTCATGGTTCGAATCTGGAAATATGTTTCTTACTTCCGACATCAATAAGTCGAATATATGTGCCGTTTCGTCATTAGTCGGTTGGTATGATATATCCTCATACGCTGAAGCATATGAATAGCTGGTAGAAGTCGTCGATTTCGAGGAATTTTGTGATTTCCCCGAGGAATTGGAAACCTTTTGTGTGTTAGCTGAGCTTGGCCTCTCGGAAACAACTCTCGAGCCCATTTCTCGTATGGAAACCTTGCCTGCTAGCGAGGTAGGGTTATAGTTTTCATCATCCGTTTGCTTGGGTCTTCTGCCCGAACGGATGACTTTGTTGGACATTTCATCGTAGCTGTACTGCTTCGAGTTGGAGCCCGACATTGTAGAGATTGTATATACACTGCTCAAGCGTTTTGGTGTGCTTTAACTACAAATAACGCCTTCTAACTGGAAAGAAACTGCAATCCATAACTCCATTAACCTCTTAATGGAGCTTTCAGTAATCTGAAAATCTCATCGCATAGTTAAGGCTCCTGCAGATAGAGATATCATAGTTAAGCGCGCGTATAAGCTCATCGCATAGTTAAGATGGAGAAATCGTGGTATATGGTGGTTGTTTAGAACGGAGAGATGGGAAGATGAGGTGTTAGAAGTGGTAGTGGGGTTGGTAGAGGAAGAAGTACGGTTTTGTATTTTGTATTTCGTTTCGAGCGATTGTCCATCCAATTGTCTTGGCTTGGCGTGTAGTATAAGTATGTATTTACATGCCATAGGTACTCCACACGGGAAACCTCTACAAGTTCACGCTTTATACTATGTTATGTTATTTTGCATTAATCTAGAAATGAATGAAATGGGCCCGTGTGCCTTGTTTATGTTCTATATATGTTGGTGGCATATCGGAGGCTTAATGAAACAATTTTCTATTCGTTTCGTTGATCATTTAGTAAACCTTGTTCAAGAAAGTCTTGTTCTTGAAATCCCAAGAGTCATCGGAGATTCTTCCTCTTAAGACTGGGATCTCGGAGCCTGGAACGTAGACATCCTCGAATAAGATGTCCATCTTGGCCTCTGGTGGAGAGTCGGCCTCAGCAGCAGCGACTTGTTCGTCAACGTACTTTCTGGCCTCCTTGTCGTAAGCCTTGATTTCCTCCTCAGTGGCAATGTTCTTGTCCACAAGAGTGGCCTTCAAACCAGCAATTGGATCGTTTCTGGATCTCATGTGTTGGACTTCTTCTCTGGTTCTGTAAGTGGTACCTGGGTCAGACATGGAGTGACCACCGTATCTGTAAGTTTCGTATTCTAAGACCAATGGCCCGTTACCTTGAGCAGCCCAGTCCTTGGCGAACTTGGAGGCTTGGTAGGTAGCTAAGACGTCCATACCGTTGACCTTCAAACCTGGAATGTACTGTCCTCTCTTGTAGTAATCGACGATAGCAGAGGATCTGGAAGCAGCAGTTCCCATACCGTACTTGTTGTTTTCACAGGCAAAGATACATGGAAGGTTCCAAAGCTTGGCCATGTTGTAAGATTCAAAGACTTGACCTTGGTTAGAAGCACCATCACCGTAAAGGGTGAAGGAAGCGGCCTTTTGGCCTCTGTACTTGTGGGAGAAAGCCAAACCAGCACCCAATGGGACCTGGGCACCGACAATACCGTTACCACCGTAGAATCCTGGGGCAAACATGTGCATGGAACCACCCTTACCGAAAGAGACACCGGATCTCTTACCCATCAACTCACCGAGAACCTCCTTGACGGAAGCACCTCTCATGAATGCGAAACCGTGACATCTGTATGAGGTGATGACGGTGTCTTCTGGGGTGATGGCGTTTTCGATACCTACAGCGATGGCTTCTTGACCAACGGACAAGTGACAGAAACCTCTGATCTTCTTGGCCTTGTACAAGGCATCGGCGGCCATTTCCATTCTTCTGATGATGATCATGTCCTTGTACATTTTCAACAAGGTTTCCTTTTCGGTGTCGAAGTTCAATTCTGGCACTTCCAAGTTGTAGCCCTCGAAGGACGAGGCTGGTAACTCGATGGAGATCAAGTCTGATGACGATGAAGCCAACGATCTTGTGGCGACACGAGACACGGCGGTCAAGGCGCTTGGACGAGCAGTGGCACGGAGCATTTTAGACGGCTGCTATGACTACTGGAGCAAAGGGGGCAAGGTTAAACCAGCAAATGGCTTAAACGCTGACTGATAGTGACTGGTAGTGATGGAACGGGAAACACCACTAGAACAGGCGAATTGGCGGAGCGACGGTTGGCAATGGCACGGGGGACAAGACAAACGCGACGACGGGGTCCAATTGATGATAGATGGCAGACTTTGGCGGAGGAACTCGACTATGGTGTTGTTCCCTTATGCGGCGGTTAGCGAAAGAGCAGTCAACACGATATATAAATTGGGCCCAAAGTTTTCTCATCGATGAAAACGGCATTTTGGCAGCAACGGGAAGGAAGCACCCGGGTGGAGGGGGCCCATGCCGCAGTAGTGGGGACGGAGGTTGGAGGGAGTGAGTGGGAGGGAAGTGGGACGGAGGTGGGAGAGAGGTGGGTGAGGAGGTCGTGTGTTGGGTTGTGCGGAGGTAGAGGTCCGTCATAACAGAGGACCGAGACGCCAATCTGACTGCTTGGTGGGAGGAGTAGTAGGGTACATACCGTAGTAGAGTGAGTGAATAGTGTAGAGTAGAGTGAGTGAATAGTGAGTGTAGAGTAAGTGAGTGAACTGAAGATGTAATAGTGTAGAGTGGGTGTAGAGTGAATAGTGTAGTGAGTGTGAGTGTAGAGTGAATAGCGTAGAGTGAGTGAATAGTGCAGATGTAATAGGGTACAGGGTACGGAGTAGGGTACAGGTACCGTAGTAGGGTACAAGTACCGTAGCAGAGTGAGTGTAGAGTGAGTGTCAGTAGAGTGAGTGGTGAGTGAACTGAAGATGTAATAGTGTGGTGGACTACTATAGCAAGCGTACAGTCAATAGTGTGGTAGACGAGTACAGTGTCTGCGTCTTTTTATCCGGGAATAGTATCGTAGAAGTATCCCAGAACTATGTCTCTTAGTATATGCTACTAGATGTCTTTCTTGTCTCTTGGTGTTCTCCTGCTCGGTGCGAAGTGTGGTAGCGATAGTGGAGTGTGTGCCAAGAAGTAGCGTGGTAGACTAAAATAATGTCCGTGTCTTTCTATCGTGGGGAGTATGTCTCTTCCTATATGTGCTGATTGTATTCTGGCCGTATCACACTATGTACTGGAGATAAGGATGTCTCAAATTATATTCTCTGGCCGTATCACACTATGTACTATTATATTATAGTATGAAGTCTTCTCTATGGTGTCTCCGTACTTTAGTTGTCTTCGTGGAGAAATATGTATGGATGTTCTGACCCCTATGTGTCTTCGGGCGATCTCATTCTCCAGTTTCATAGAGGTCTCTCACTGCGTTGGAGATGTCTCCTTATCTTAACGATAGTCATACAATGTATATGTGTTTGTCATGTTTGACACTTCAGTTTATGTTCTACCACTGATGGAACTTCCTATATGTGTTCTCTCCCAAGTGCCCTTCTCTTAAGTCTCTGCTCGCTGGGAAAGACTGCCTTCTCTATAGTATGACGGATGTGTCTTATAACCATGAAGGTCTCCATACTATTGTCTTATGTATGCTCTGTCGCATTCACTCGATAGTGCACTTTCCTTATCGTCTCACAGCTCGATTAGTGGTTTCCGCTATAGTAGATGTTGTCTCACTTTGTTGTTTCACTTTGGTGTCTCATTCTATGGTGTCTTTATGATGCTTTCTGTGAGCTTAGTATATCTACGTGTCGATGTTATCTACGTGTCTTGTCATTCTCCCGTCTCGTTCTCCCCACTACACTAGTATATGTGCCTTCGATATCCCACACTACCTACTTTACTGTATCCGTCTTGTTTCCTCGGCGTGTTCTCTTCGTAGAGTACCCTCTTTCCCTTTCCGATCTCTATCGATCTATTCGTATCTCCTTTAATTCCCGTTTTGGAAGAGGTGTATGTTATTCGCAGCCTACTGCTCGTTCGGAAATTCGAGTCGATTTGCAATTCGTCTCTTATCATAAAAAGTAGTACACCTCCTCGTAATCACTCTCATTCTTCATGTGTGTTATATACTCGTATATTTTCTCTCCCATCGATGTTTTCTCTCTCATTCTCATGTAGTTACTTTCGCCGGATCACTTGTCTCATAGATAGAAATCTAGTTGCGCACGTATCCTCTACTGAACCCATTCAGTTTATTATCCAACAGCTCCAAAAATGACTAACGTCATATCAAACATCTAGAAACTGGCTATCTGTGCAGCTCTTCATAACCCTTCGAGATGTTTCTTGATTATACCGCGTACATTTGTTCCTTATCAGTTCATAGTAACGGTCTCTGGGATCACCACCCAATACTCCAGCGTGCATACAATCACAAACCCATGTGCTTGAGCCTTATGGCCATGAAGTTAAGATGTCAATTGGAGGTTGGGTCGCCAGGGCATTAACTCAGGGAACGATAACTCCCTGGTGCAGTGAACCACGGTGTCCTTAAACGCCCAAAGCTCGTATCTAAATATGCCTTCTTCATAGTGGATTGTTTGAGAAATGTATTCATCTTGTTTTAGTACATGTCCCAATTGGAAAGGTGCAAAAAATTTATTATTATCAACTATCGCTTGTCACCACCCTCTCCACACCATTAACTCACTGGAAGCAACTACGAAACCAACAACCGACGTCGACCATGGGTCCAATCCATGTCCAACTCTTTTTACTTTTTATACTTTTTATCCACCATGGACGTCTGCAAATTTATTTTGCTATGCAACTTCTCAGGACTCTGCAATGGCCCTTATTCTCTGAGCCACTTAAACTTAAACCAAAACAACACGTCGGCTAAGTCTATAAGCTTCAACAATGTAGTTGCCGTGTATAAACAGGGGAACCATGTTCCAGTTGTGTTCAAAGAAAATTCTACAGACTACAATTCTATCAAAGTAGTATCCCTGTCTTAAACGGAAGGGGGCAATGGATAGCGATCCTGAGTGGGGGGTATTGTGGTTTAGAGAGGGGCGTGCGCGTATGTATGTATATGTATGCACATGTATGCACATGTATCTTTTATGTATATCTTAAGATAGTGCGTGTGTCTATGTGTTTAATCAACTCTGCATTGCATCTATAGGCATCGATAAGCTTCGACATTGTTCTTTGTAACTCTAATTATGTACCCACTAACATGGCACAAGGTACACTAGGTAGGGTCCATTCTTGGCTCGAAAAGTGTTGGTGATTTTAACACTTCCCGCTGCTTCCTTACCTGATGTCCCAGAACTCATCAAACCACCACAGTGTACCGCTGAGAACACTTGGCCACCCCTCTCTAGAGATGCTAAAGCCAATTTATTGCTCCCAATACCGGTGCCTCTAACTAATGTTCTACAGTTGCTTAGATTCCGAATTTCCCGACTTAAAATTCCTAAATTTCACCGCAAATCGGCGGCATCACCTCTTTTGCAAATCGCAACAAGAGTATCTTCAGCCCGCTTAAATATTTATGCACCAATAATCAAGAACCGATCTCGGAAAAACTTGTAAAAATTCCGTATGTCAGTGAACTTAAGAAATTGTATGGAGTAATAGAGGAGACTCTTTGAGAGTTTGAAATGAAATTGTTGTTTCCAGACCATTGAACAAGGAACTAAGATCGGCGTCATATTCATGCAACAGAACGTAGTGAAATGGAACTTTATGCGAACCACTAAACGAACCGGAAGCATCCGCTTTGAGGAAGAGAACAGTTCCATTCATGCCCAACTACATTCAGATGCAATCAATTCTCCTTCTAATCAGGTCAGAGAGTAGTTTTATAAAATAATAATGTCTTTTTGCCGCAAAATAGGCAAAGGCATAATTGCGGAATATTCCGAAGAAATTTTAAAGGTGGCGAATACCTCCGACTTCTATAATCCCAAAACTTGACACTTGTGAATTTGCCCTGGCCTCCCTAGTCACAACTTTCGAATCCAAAATTAAAGATTCTCTAGAGGATTGTATTCTTTTCAGCTTTATAAGGTGGACACATATATTTAATAACAATGCGAACATGAAAATATATCAAGCCCATTATATGTGCCTCATGCACTTGCTGGATGGAAATTATGCTGAGTCTTCTTTTCGAGAAGCTTTCAATAAAGTTTATGGTAACTCCACCTTCCTGTTATTGTTTTAAGAAGGATCGAATCAAACTTGCGACAGAGAACAAATGACAACTAGTTTCTAGTGTCCTTTCCTATGACCAAACCGACGTTCGACGGACATTCATTCCACTGACGTTCATTCCAGTGTCGATATTTCTATCCTTCTTCAAATCATCTAGAAAATTAAGCGGATACCTTTTCACCGTTTTCCTACCGAAATCAAATGGTAGGACGAATTGGAACTCTTTCTGTGGTGGCATCTTTACCCCCTACCACCATTGGAAATAATAGAAATGAAACCCCACGGATCACCAACTATCACTGCCCTATTTGATTGAGAGAAAAAACGACCCTGCTCAGTTGCACCCCATCATGACATTCTAACGTCACTATCTACTTCTTCCACCCTTTGCCTTACTCTGCAACCAATTCCCCAATTAATAGGTACATTGTCACTTATCTAATTACATCTCCAGATAAGGAAATAGAGCCGCAGCTTTTGACACACATAATTATTTTTTCAGTAGTATTATACTTTAATTTTGGATTACGGGGTATTGAAAATTAATCTATTCCTATTAGCACAATGTCGTATATCACACCCTTAATTCTGAAACAAGAACAAAACGGCGGGATCAGATCAAGTATATAATCCGAGGAAAACCGTTGATCTTTACCAGGAAAGTATTCCTAAAAAAGTCGAGGATGCACCGTCATAACCATGGTTCGCACCAAAGTCCAACCTCAATCAAGAACGATTCCTGGGTCCTTCGATACTCCATCCCCTGAGAGTCGTGGAAGAAAATGGAGGGAGAGACTTCTTGCTTGCAAGAGTATCAATGGGATAAGGAGTAGCAAGAAAATGCCACTTTTTCCATTCAGAGACGACGATCTTACTCCTTTTTCTGACTCCGAGTATCCCAATTCGTCATCATCATCTCTACCAACACTTCGGAGTAGCCTGCCTCCAGCCGAACTATCCATGGATCACTCCTTTGCATCTCCTTCTTCAAAATTGTTGGAGTCGTCTCCCCCAAAGAAGTCAGATCCAGAAAATCCACTATTTTCTACACCAAAAAGCCAGTTCAAGATGCTGAATTCGTCATCAGCTTCATCATGGAACTCAGTGGGAACGACACCTCGCTCAATTGGTTCTTATAATGTCAGTACTCCTGAACATGTTTCCATCTCCATATTCGGGTCACCTTCTACGGAACCAGACACCTATTTCGACGGAAATTTGAAGGGAACCTCTAGAAGAAAACTGAGCCGAAATTCGGAGTTGAAAGGAAATGACTCAAGCTCGGATTCTCTGTTGAAAGAAATTAGTGAAAAGTTGATGAACCCCAATAGAGGACCCAGAGTCAAGCCTTTCATATTTGTAAGAACTAGGAATAATATTTCTGGCACTTCTAATGCCTCCAGTCTTGCTACTACCACTAAAATCGCCCAGAAATGCCAGATTTGTGGTGAACTCTTGAAATCCACACTTCAAAATGAAAAGTTGATAACATTGATATGTGGTGATACTATCCATGGTGAATGCTACGAGGTCACGATAGACTTTGAATTTGAAAGTGCCATAGATCATGATGAGATTGGAGTGAATAGTCCTATCCAAAAATGCATCGATGTTATAGTACCATTTTGCAAAGGACCTGCTTGTGCCAAATCTATTTCCGCTTACAAGCTTATCCCTGTTGACAACGAAATATTGGAAAGAAAAGTTCTTCAAAAGCAGAAATCTTTCAAGAAACAGTCTGTACCAGCTCAGAATAGCAATATTCTAGCTCTCAGCTCTACTTTGGCTAAACCGGCTATCATATTGCCAGAGAGACAGAATAAACACCGTACAACTAGTGTGGCCATTGATCTGCTACTTCTGTCACTGGATCTTCAAACTTGTATCGCTAGATACTCTTCTATCAGTAGTGGTAATGGGTCTGGTAACATATCTCTCCCATTTTTGAGCTTGGGAAGTAACCAGAGCATTTATAAAACAACAGGAAACCCTAGATTTTCTTTCTCGAGATCTCCTTCGCCAACTACCAGCATAAACACCATTCAAACATCGAGTTTATGGGGAAAAACGTATGGAAATATATCTCTTGACACCATTAGAACTCACTTCATCAAGTACTTGTTAGAACACTGTAGCTCAATCAGTTTAACGGACTTGTTAAAACTAGGTACTCTTAGATTAGCCGACTATCTTCTTGTCAGTTATGACGGAGCGGCGAAGGAAGAGTTTAGTAGTAAAACTGTCTATCTCTTCGAGAATTATGTTGCCATCTGGAACATCTCCGAGGAACTAGTCCTATTCCGCTTGGAAGACTTGGAAGTATACATTTCTCTTCCATCCATGCTACGGATCTCTAGAAATGGTAAAAATTCAACTGTGCAAAACATCTGGCTTAGTTCTGACGTAGGAACAATAATAGAAAAATGGGTAATTGCTACTTCTGACTTCCGCTTCGATTTCCCCGTTGAATTCTTGACTTCTACAATAATGTTGCCTAATTTGACGTTTTCAGAAAGAATTGAAACCAAGAAGATAGATAATGAAACGAAAACATTAGATGTCGCCGTTGTTCTCAAAAATATTTCTCAGCAGGTGAACAATGGTTCGTCAAATAAGAGACAAAACACAGTGTATTTAATTTCTGAAGCAGACGAAAAGGAAGATGAAGAAGAAGAGAAAGCAGAGGAAGTCCTGAATGAACCAGATATAGCGGAAGAGAAGCTTCTAGAATTCGAAAAATATGAGACCTCAGATCTGGACAGCGACTCCGATTATGAGGCCATCAGAAATTTTTCTCAAGGTATCAACGAACAACAACTCCACATCAGTAGTGATAAGATAGATGAGTTGTTCAAGAAGAGAGAAGCTGACCCCGATGGAAGCAATTCTGATACAACGGAAGTCATTTCAGAGTCAGACGAAGACTCGGATACCGAGATAATTCAATCCTTGCTTTCGAAGAAAAACCTCTCAATGCCTCATCCTTCAAAAGAATGGAATGATCTTTTGAACCATATCGATAATGCTCTCTCTCTTACGACTGCTAATTAATAAGCATGAACTGCTGTTCATAGTTTACCATCCATGCTGTTTCACTACAAATTTTTTTCAATTATTCTATTGCATGTTTCAATTCTATTAATAATTATACTTTTTAAATGCTAATGAGATTTAGCAAACCGATCTATTTCACATAAGATCTTGCCTGTCCAAATCTCCCTTTCTTGTCTAGACCGCGTCATGAATATAATGCTTTTACCTGTAAATCCCAATTTTCCAATCAATTTTGTCAACCCTGGGTTCTTTTGAGTACTATTTCTGAGTGTGACATCAGTTTTAAAGCTAGAATTATAATTTGCAATAGCCTTTTCACGCCCAGTGATTTTTCTCTTTCTCCCAAACCATAAAGTGAAACATCTCATTGCTTCTTCATCTGATGACTTCCAGCCATCAGCGTAAAGTCGAGGGAGACTATGCCTCCCAGGTGACCTTGGATCAATATCCTTTTGTCTATTTAATAAATCAAGCTCAGTAGAAGTTCCTGAGTATATGTAGCAAGTGGATATGGGGATAGTTAAGTAATGCTCAAATAAGGCATTATCTTTGCAAACTCCAGTAGCTTTTGATCTTTTAAACAAAGAATAAAGAATTATAAAGCCTGGGCACAAGATCACGAAATACTTATTGAAATTGGCGTGCTTCTTACTCTTCTGATATAAATAACCACTCATGAGAATACATTTTGTCATAGCCACAGAATCAATACTATGGATTCTTGGGTCTGCCACTGAATGTTGATATTCAAGATTGTTCAACTCAAAATTTACGTTCGAATCCACGAATTCTGGAATATTCAATACATTTTGGTTCAGATTCCTCACTAGCAATAATCTTCTCAAGTCTGCCTGTTGTCTCAAACTCCAATATTGTGTCAATTCAGATAATTTCAGGACCCATTGATCCCTTATACATTTATTTGGTGCCTGAAATTTTACAACGCTTCCATTCATCATTTCAATTTCGAAAGCCGACTCTATTATATCTTCGTCGTCAGCAAGAGAAGTATCCGAATACCAAAAGTAACAAAGCATAACTTTCTGTGTCTTGTTTAACTGAGTGTGAGAGACAGCTCTGACCTCTTTCACAAGGCAGAGATCAATTATCGCTTCGGCCTTAATCACTTGTTGTGCTCGTCTTTCTAATTCCAATAATGCCAATTCATCATGACGATGAAAGGAGTCTTTGTTCAACCACGAGATATGGCCATCGCTATTTACAGGGTAGGGCGAATGCTCGTATATCTCATTTTGTTCGTGTTCTAATTCAACCAGCAGATTGGGGTCACGAGTAGGAGGAACTGCTCTATAATACTTGGTAAAAAACAAGATCTGATCACAGGTGTAGAAATACAGAACCTTATAAAATGTCCGGAGAAAGGACTTTGACTTCCCTGAGGTGTTCGATAGCCTAGAAAGAAACCCCTCGACTGGAATAGGTTCCTCATTAATGGTCCCAGCAGCTGCACTGGACACCGCAGACGAATTTCCTATTCGTCTGAATTCTAGGAAATGTCGTCCTGACAAGAGTTGGTTCTGGATGTAAAAAATCTCACTATTGTTTAGTGCCCATTCCAAACGGTCATATCTTCGAAAGCAGAACCAATTTTTTTGGTTTAAGAACTCAAGAATCTCGTCGCTTTTATTTCCAAGGACCGTCCTGATACTTTCTTTAATGTATTCAATGAGTGGACTGTATTCAATTGAATACCCATGTTCTAATTGGGTTACCACCATTTTTGAATTTGATTCCAAAGATTTTGCAAGAATCTGTTCTGGAACCGTAAGTCTTATAGACATGTTCAACTCTGGGAGGTAAACTCGAAAATACGGTTCCATTACTTCACCAAGAGCCTGCTTAATGAAATGTAACCATCGAAAAGCCGAAAGCTGGTCATGACATTTAAGTATGTATCCAAACGTTTCGCCCCGCTGTGGCACAGATATCGATATGGATTTATCAAGCTCACTATAAAACTGAGCATTGACATCTTTTGACAACCTGAAATTGACTTCTGGAACACTCTTGGTGTCATGAGTAACCAGATGAATATCATAGAACTGCAAAGCCAATGGCTCGGTTTTGTTATCAGTCTTCCTGAGTACTACATAGTGTTCTTTCCAGTTCTCATATGTTCTAGTGGAACATGGATCATCCTCCGAGAACCTCGTAGAATTCAGGGTGAGTACCCTGGTCATAATCAACATCCTTTCTATTCTAAGGACCTCTCCTACGCTGTACTTCTGCAATACTGCATTGTAAATTCGCAGCCTCAAGTCAGTGCTACTCTTCTTGGCTCTGCCCTTAGACGTTGTAGCAAAGTGACGAAGCTTTCGTACAAATCGCGAATGCTCTCTTTCAGCCAAAACGAAGTCATCAGCTACGAAACCAACTGGCTCAGGTGCAGACAATCTCATTCGCTTCGATGACTTAATTGGAGACCTGATAGTGGCCGCCCCATCTTTCTCTTTAATATGTGGAAAGCTTTCTTTGCTGTACATATTTACAACTCTCAAATCAAGCGGTGGTGGCTCGTTTTTGAGCTTTTCTTGTACGCTATCAACTGACCCCATTGAGCTCGTTGTTCGGATACTTGCTTTGGAGTTGAAGTATTTACGGAGGGGCGTATTCATATCCATATTTACGAAGTAATTGTCCAAAAGCGATCTTCTGGCCATCGACTCATCTGAAGGCAAGTTTGTTACATTTAGATGAGAATCAGCCAGGATTTGGGAACGTCTAGTGGCGTCGTTTACTCTGGCGAAAAGAATGCTTTCGGTCATAGACTCCGAATCCAGGGGCAATACTCTTATGATTGAATGTGCTGGCTGTACTTGGTCAGTTGTAGTAGAGGGTTTAATAGGCAACACTGGGAGTTTTCCTCGTGGAATTGTTGTGGTCTTGACGGTCTTAACTCCTTTCTTCTTACTGTTAATTGTAGATACCTCTTGATCAATCTTCTCTACAGATGGCCTTGCTATTCTGGTTCTTTCCAGAACGTCGGTAGTAGAGTCATTGTATCCGTTCAAGTCTTCTCGTAACGTCTGAACAGCAATTCGTTCGTAACCCCTCTTATTCGTTTCAGAGAAGATATTGAAACCGCCTTCTTCCGTCTCGTCGTAAGCATAGTCTTCATCTACCTTGAGGTTCGATGCTGAGCGGATACTGCTGCTGATGGTTTTGGCAGCCGACCGGAACTTGGATCGTACGGTGTTCTTGGCGAAGTGTGAAGTTGCCGATAGGAAACCAGGGCCCAGGTCTTTCAGCCAGATGTCGGGTAGTCTTCCTAGGAGGAGGACCTTTGAATAGTGGGAGATTGACTGGCTCGAGGCGTAAGTCAAGCGGAAGGCGGTGAATGACGCTCTCGGTATGGAGAAGGTGGTGGGGTTATTTTTGTTGTCAGCCATTGGTTCTGGTAGAAGGCGAACTGGGGGACTATTGGTGGGTGGTGGTAGGAATGTGCATTGGGAGGAGGATGAGAGAAGTGAACAGTATTAGATGGGAAGTAAATATGGTAGGCGGAACCTGGTGTTAAAAGAACAAAGGTAATAAGATGAAGGTAGACAATTAAATCAATCGCGATATGACAGCCTCTAAAGACAAGCGATCTAAGGGTCAGTAGAACGTAAATAATATATGAATAAGTAATAAGTAATAAATGACAAGTGACAATGACAAGTGACAATGACAAGTGCCAATGACAAAGAATAAAATAACGAAATACCAAAAGACCAAAAGAAGTAACCAGCAAGAACCGAGAAACGAGAAACGAGAAACAACCAACTAAAAGAACATCACCAACACAACACTGCACAGCAAAATCAAAAGCAACAGAGCAGCAGCAACGGAAAAAATCATAAACCTCAAGTTACTGCAAACGGAAACAACCTCTGTACCAAAACGGTCAAGGAACGAGGAACGAGACGGTTAGCGAGCATCAATTGTGAATTTGCATGTGAGCTGGGGAGGAGTTTATGGTGAGAAGGTGAGAAGATGAGGAGGTGAGAAGCGAGAAGAGAGAAGAGAGAAGCGAGAAGATGAGAAGCGAGAAGATGAAAGTGGAGAGGACTGTGAAGATGGTAGTGGCTGCGAATTGGAAGTGGCACGGCAGAGCAATGAGATGAGTTGATGGTGGAGATGTGAGAGATATGGAGTGGCGGGGTTGGACTTGGTGGTGCGTTGATGATGGTGATAAGTAGTGATGAAACACGCTAGTGAATCGTGGAGACAAAGATCGCAACTGATTACAACCAATACTAGAGAGTACTAACAACAAACGATTCCGATTTTCTATAAATTTCACCAATTCGTTGATAAAATAGAAGAAACACCTAGAAATCGAAATCTTACTTACAGTGGAAGAAGTCTTCAAAAAGCCATCATTACAATGGTGACCTAGTGATTCCAAGTGGTGGAGAACACGCAACGCGATTACGAAGAAGAAGCCATCAAACTACTGCCATTAGAACTGGTTAGCATCAACACTTCACTCTCAAAGATTACAGCTGTGACTAGAAGACTTCCCCGGATTCCATCATTTGATCTCCATACGGCTGTCGCAAAATTAGCCATTCCAACGCCATATTTCTATCTATCTCCAATCCGAACGGGTATATGTTACTACATGAACGTTTTGCACCTATCCACTTTCTGAGCCATTGCATGCCTGTCTCTTATATTCTACTTCAGCAACCTCGATGTCCCTTCACATTCTTTACTCATATATTGAAGAAGGTTACAGACTTTTAACAGAGAATTGTACTATATAACGCATACGACTGATCTCCACAGAGATATCACACAAGGCATCAAAACTCTCCGAAAAGGGCTCTTAAAGGGCTTGCTCTGACGAACAGTCATCCTCTATCTATACCCACTCGGTACCTAGATGATATCTTCATCGTTGATACCAATGGAGATTCCTTCGGGATTCATGTTCTCTGGTGGGGAGATGCTTGGAATGGCCTCCAATCCGATGTAAACCAAGCCGGCAATGAAGATTAGGAGTGCAGCTATCACTCTGAATACACTTGCCCCATTGATACTCACACCGATCAAGGTGTAGACTGATTATGTTAGTAACACGACAAGTAAAAGAGCTAATTGAACTGAAATATACGTACACACACCTCGTCCAATGAACGAGAAAAGGAAGGAGCCGTAAGCATAGGCTTCGGCTGGAACTCTGAATTCTATTGACTTGTTAGTAACAACGAAACTGGTGATAATGAACCATCACTTGATCTGAGATTCTAGTCTTTCTATACTGTTACAACTAGGATCTCCACAGTCTATTATGTGAAATCTTCCATCAAATACATACCTAATAATGCTATAACACCTCCGAATCCTATGATGTATAATCCTACAATGAACTGCCTTCTGTTAGTATAACGCTCTTCAATTGAACACATTCAATTTCCTAAGAACTCATTAAATACATACCGAATGTCTGAAAAGTTAGTACTCTACCACAACTTGAACACAAGAAATATCCAAATTTCACCCAATTGCAATATCTATCCCACTTCACGTATACTTACATTCCACTGAACAATTGTGACAATCCTGCCAATACCTATAGCTTCTAGTTAGTAGCAATCTTCACCGATTGTGTGAACAAGCCCTCTCACCAGACTCCACACTTCACATCCTACACATCTCAACATACAGATAATCCTGCCACGGCTAAATTCGTAAGACGAAACACATTGGTAAGATCCAGCCCATTGAACAGTTCCAAGCTCATTTTGTTCTTTTACGTCTTTATATGAATGGTGGTTGAATACCTGAGGCTTATCTTCAACGACACGCTTTCTTGTAGTTCATAGTATTTCACTTTTGTAAGGTACGTGCCGCCGTACAGTGTACACACCCCTTGATCGAGAACCGAGCGCCGAGAATCGAGGGCGGGCGGCACTGGGTCAAAAAAGCTGTTGAATTAGAGGTGATATACTGCCTACAGGTGGGAATGAAAGTAGCTGAAAATGCTACACAGCACACTCAGGGGACAATTTAGTATAATAACATACTTAAATAGACCTGTAGATCTCTATTAGGAAGATATACAGAAATTAACAAATTCACGTGACAAATTCCCCGTGATTCATCATACGCCCGTTCTCTTCTAAACAATTCCTATATCAAATATGCGGTTTTAGCTCAGTTGGGAGAGCGTCAGACTGAAGAGATTCAGTCACAGTTTAATCTGAAGGTCCTGTGTTCGATCCACAGAAATCGCATTTTTTTTGCTGTTTTTAGTTGACAAAGATAAGTCACGTGACAATACATACTTCACTAAATAGGATCTATGATTTAAGAAGTGACTGCTTCAATGGTGAAGTTCCTTCGATATTCATCCGTAATACCTTTCTCTCCCATACAAACCGACCAACCATTACATTAATCCCAACAAATCCCATGTTCTTTGTCTTCAGACTTAGCACACTCACCCTTAAGACTTCCAACAACAACCCACGTGATATCCACACCGTATATCACGTGCCATCTCAAAAAACTCATAATATTCAATTGACTTATAGTGATAACTATTACAGGTACTTATCACTGTGCTACTCCTTTTATCTTTACTATAGACGAGTCGACGCACGGATGTCGAACGATATACAGCATGACTTGGAAACCCGGGATCTTGTGAGAACAAGACTGCGGCGTTTAGAGGAGTTGCAGTACCTCACAGCAGACCCTTTATTGGTGAAGTTGTTTGAAGGACAAGAGATCCGAGTTGAAGATCTCTCCGTCAACGAAGCGCTTACCGGACTAAACAAGGACCAAATAGGGTCGTTGGAGAACATAGAAACGGTTCTACGCAACGAGATCTCAAAGGATATAGCGAAAGCCATAGAAAATGCCATATATAAGCCGTCTGTGTTGGCTAGACCAAAGGGCTCAAGAGTGATATCCAAAAGACCACTAGACACCGAAACGGGTTTACACCATCACGAGGAACACCACGAGAGAAAGTACCAGAAACTCAACAATGCAAGATCGCTGTTGATCGCATCGTCGGCTTCGCAGCGAGCCAGAGCTGCGAGAAGTGGTTCTTCGGTCAAGCTGTTGTTGTCTTCCATAGAAGTAGCTGATGAAGAATTGGAACAGTTTCTTAATAAGGACATAGCAGATTTGGAGATCTTATCTGTTCCAGAGCACTATCCTACTAGACCACATACGGTTTCATCGCTTGCAGAGCTTTATTATTTGACACAGACGTTGCCTTTGATTAAGTTACTCCCAACCTCACACAAGGTATTGATGACAGACAACTTCGAACTGGCACTTTTGGAAGGAAAGATCGCAGTTTTGTACTCAAGAATCGAGGAATTGAAGCGTCAAGGTAAATGGTCACTCAGACAGCCACAGAAATTCTACGATCCGTTCAAATATAGAAAAAAGAGCAAGAAGAACACCTACCATTGGGATAATGTGCTCAACGAAGCCAAATGGTTGGCTGCAGACTTTAAGGAATCAGCCAAATTCAAGAAAGCATGCTGTGTGCTCATGGCACAGGCCGTAAATGATTACTGGATATATGGTAAAGCGGTTTGTGTGCGAAGAAAGGCAATCAAGCATTTGAGTCTATTGAAACACGAAGCTATTGAAGACACAAAGGACATTGAAATGGTTGAAGGAGTTGAAGGGGAAAATGCAGAGGACGCTATCGAGCTCGAGAAAGAGGAACAAACATCGCAAGAAGTAGTGGCGGATGATAACAATATTGAAGTCGATGAAAGTGTAGTAGAAGAACTACAAGCAGAAGGCGAAGAAGCACCAGTTGACGTTCCAATACCATCAATAGACACAAAGCTTCTAACTGCCAGTAGTCCCTCTGATAAGGCAGATTACACGTATTCCTCTGCGGACCCTTCAGAGTACGCACAACGAACCACAAATGGTCCATTCAAACTCTTTGTTAATCTTAACGACCTTCAAAAAATCGACCAATCTATTATCAAAAACTTACCACGTTTCACAGCATTTGACGATGAAGTGCACGCTCAGCCTGTCACTCCATTGAAACCAACAGAGTCCCCATTGGCTTCTATTTCCAGGTTGATCCACCCATTTGAAGAGGATGATGACTGGTACAAGATCATTCTTAAGGAGTCAGATAACAAGAATAAGCATACAAGAACACAAGGTCCTCCAGAATACCAGAAAGGTTTGTTTGGCATTCAATCGCATCGTAGGTTCAACTACTTAAAGCCCCCTAAGCCACCATTGATTAAGAACATAGAATATAGATCTCCAACAATATGGCTTCCTCAGGACGACAAATACTTAATTCATTATGTCGCCGAATTCTGTTTCAATTGGGAACTTATCTCAGAGCATTTGCTGACCTCGTCATCGGCATCCAGTCTTAAGAAGTACGAGTCTAACATAGAACGTAGAACTCCGTGGCAGTGTTTTGAGAGATATATCCAACTTAATGAAAAGTTCCAGTTCTCGGACATGAAGGGTGTATATGCCTACCATGCTCAACAATGGTTGGAACAGGCACACAGAGCACAGCTGACTACTAAGAGAAGAATATCTCCTCTCGGAGTTGGGGCCGAATCTATCCAGAGAGGTCACAGAAGATTGAGATGGGCTTCCATGATCGAGGCTATGAGAAAGTGCATGAAGAAGAGAGAGATAGCTATTTCTAAGGTCAGTCAAAGACGCTCAACATCTGATTATTCTGCAACCAGTGCAAGCGGGTCAGTTCCTCAAGGAACCAATAATAACAATAACAACAATGGCGGAGCCGCTGCTGCCGGTGTTGTAGGAGCTGCAAAGAGGCCAATGGATAGAGTTCCAAACCCAGCAGAACTTTCCAAGCTAAAGTTTGATAGAGATAAGTCTATACAAGAGGCATACCTTAACCAACAGGCTACACGTTCCAGAATGATGGCTGCAGTTGCCCAACAACAGAAACAACAACAGCAACAAGGCCAACAGCCAAATTCTTCTTCTCAACAGCTGCAACAAATGTTGCCTCAGCAGCAACAGCAACATCAATCACAACTGCAGGATCCACACTCCTCACTGCAACCGCTTCCTGCCAATGGGATTCGTCTGGGTTCTTCGTCTGGGCATGTGCAGCAAAGAAGTGGAAGTGCTGGCGGTTTGGATCCTGGAAAGAGCGTACCAAACGCTGTTACTCCATTAATGGGCAACCAAGCATCGCCAAATAGCACTGGCCAACCTCATGCTCAAATGCAACACTCTGCTGGTGGAATCAAGCGTCCTACGACACCAAATGGTACACCATATACGAATGAGCAAATACAGGCACTCATTCAAATGCAGAAGCAAAGAAGATTGATGCAGCAACAGAGTCAGCAAAACCAACAGAATAAGGGACCCCCTGGTAGCGGTGGAAGCAGTCCAATTATAATGCAAAATCAAGCTAAACAGGCAATTGGCAACCCTATACCGAATAAGGCTCCAGTACCAGAGCATCTGCCGCTTTCTAACCACGCAATACCAGCCAGCCAAGGTTCCCTGCAACCTGCTCCTTCATCGTCCGCCCAAGGTCAACCAGCACCTAAACCAAGAATTCACTTTGCACCTGCGCAAGTCTCCGCTATCATCAATTCCATTCAACAGAAGAATCCTGGGTTCAGTAAGGAACAGGTGACGAAGTTGGCAGCTCAGTACTTGGCCAATTTGCAGCAACAGCAGCAAAGCAGGTACAACCAGCAGCAACAACAGCAACAGCAACAGCAGCAACAACAACAGCAAAGTAGACTTCCTCAGCAATCCCTGTCAGGTTCCGGTAACCTACAATATAGGGCTGGACAGGTGTCACAGCAGCAACTCACTGCACAGCAGAAGAGTCAAATAGCTACGTTGACTCCACAAGAGAGGAATCAGTTGCAGATGTTGAAGGCTGCCAAGACTGCTCAGCAACAACATCTTCAGCAGCAGCAGTTGCAGCAACTTCAACAACAGCAACAGCTCCAGCATCAACAGCAACTCCAACAACAGCAGCAACTTCAACAACTACAGAATAGGAAGAGCATGTCTCCAGGAGGAGAAGCTAATACCTTAGATATATCTAAGTTAGATCACGAGCAGCGTAAGAGGTTACTTCAGAAGCAGCAACAGTTGCAGAGACAGCGAATGGCTGCAAATGGATCCAACCACGGAGGCATGCCAAACCAAGGCCAGAACCAAAACCAGAACCATAACCTTGAGAAGTAGAGTTCCACAATCCCTGTCATCAACACATCATTTGATAGTAATTCTGAAATGGCTGTGAAATGGTATAGATATATATGTATAAATAGCTAGAGGGCACGCCAACGTCTCCAATACACACTCAGACGTATAATAGAATTGTGTAAAGTTAAAGTTGCACTTTCTTCTTGTACCTGAACTATCGCCCTTCTAAGTATATACTTGATCCCATAGTAATAAACACCTGCTATCCTACTCACCATATCATACTATTGCTATTCATGTCTTTCTCTCACTAAACTTAAATACACATAAGCCATATCAAGCCAGACAAGACTACAATCAAAATTTTCAAAATTTCTCTAAACCGACATTCATACCTCATAGACTGCTGAACTCTACCAAATACCCACCATCTAACCCCCATAGTCCCACTCGAAGCACTATGAATGATATCCACCACCACCACCTTTCGAATGAATGCAAAAAGCACAATCAATATTACCCGGTTCACACACGACCACCCAATATCAGAAATGCAGCATTTCGCTTAAAGCGGTGAATTCTTTCACAGTAATGGTAGTGTTCTTTCTAGTGCAAGTAGGGCAATTTCGATTGGAAACGAGTGTAGTCAAGTAGAAACGGGACTCAGTGCCAAGTGGAACGAAACCATGCTGTTGGAAGAAGGACACCCGGTGGAAATTGGCGAAGCGCTCAGCATTACGCCGTTTCTTCACCTTATACCCAAGCAGGAAATAGCACCGTTGATCTCGAGTAATGGGATAGCTGTGGTGCCGGATATGGAGGCTGTTACGAAGAAAATCGTGTCTCCGGAGGCATACAAGTTGAGGAGAGCATGGAACCATCATCCAGACGACTTTTCGGACGTTTTGGATGAGTTTGTGAGCCAATTCGGCGAATTTTACGATGACGAACTAGACGCCATACGATTCAAGAATCCGGAAAGTATAGAATCTGGAGTCAAACAAGAGACTATAGCACCGCCAGCGATGCCGTACTTGGAAAAGAGGCTCTTTGAAAGTAAACCAGGCATATTATCGGAGAATGTTGTACGCGACAGTAACACTGATGAAAATGGAAATATTGATCCCACTTCAACTCCAGCGTATACTGGTAGGTTATCGGTAAGGAAAGTGTACCAGACAAGCGATTTGCAACATACAAGGTCTCATAACGACAGATACAGAAAGAAATTTCAAAAAGAATACTACAAAATTTTCCCACAAGAGAATGAATACAGTACGGAGTGTATTGGCCAAGAGAATGATGAAAATGAGACTACCAACCCTAGAAAGAGATCAATTTCTTCTGATGGAACGCCAGTATCAGAAGTTAACATCCCAGCAAAGAGGACGCAGCATGTCATAACGCTTTCACAGGAAGAATTGGCGATTCAAGCATACCATACATTAAGGAAATTAGTTTCTGCAATAGAGCAAGAAGAGACAGAATGCGAGGAACCTAACTATTGGATCACAATAGCCGATTCACGCGTCCTCTCAAAGTCTGCATTGCTATTGCTCCATGACAACTTGATACGTGTCGTGGACCACCGCATTTCAGAGGATGTAGACGTGAGCCAGTTGGCAAAGATCCAAGACCTCTGCTTCAATACAGTATCGTCTATTGGTAGCCCAAATTTCAATCAGATACTAGAAATTTTACAAGGAGAAGACGAGAACCAAGAAAGCATTACATTGAATTATCTTTATAGTTGCTTCATCAGTACAATTGCCAGTAGAAACATTCTTGCCATACTTAATGGATGTTACTCAGATAAAGTACTCTTTTTGGATGAGCATTTAAAGCTGGTAATTCAAGTCGTTCATGGCTTGGTAGATGATTTAATACTCCCCCTTGCTGCTGGTCAGGAAAAATTCAAGGTGGTACCTATTGGTTTGAAAGCTCAATTCACAAACCTATTGACAGAGATTTGCGATCTATTGCAAGAAATTTCATCATATTTGCATACTTATAGACTTGATGATACTCTCCTAACGAAGTTGGAGTTTTTGGCCATACAGATAATCTTTGCGGAGTTTAGAGGAAAGGGAAATAACACAGTATTAGGACTAAGCAACTTTGAGTTGATGAGATCAAAAGCTAGCGAGATTCTTGTATATATTTTCTCTTCAGTCGTTGACCAAAGAGAGTTCTTACTTGGCGAGATCGTCTCCAATTTTGATAAGTTGCCTCAGCAAAGGCTCTCAGCAAGACAGTACAAGTTGGCTCAGGGAGGAAGTGTACAAAACGCGACAGCACTTCTTGTAAAACTTGTGGAGAGTTGCTGTTCTGAGTTCGATTCAAACTCTATCACTCCCAAAAACTTACTTGAAGATTCCTCTTCATATTCAGGACTCCAGGAATTGATCAACGAGTCAGCGAAAACGGCTAACGATATAGCTTCTTTATTGGTCTCGAAATTCACAGCGACCTCATCTCCAATGTCAAAGCAGTCTTTGGAATTCTTGGTAGAAGATTTATTAGTGTTCTTACCGTTGCCTCCTTGGTCTGGTTGTAGTTTACTTTTGGCATCAATCATGAAAACATTTCTAGTAGTGATCCAGAATTCCGAAGTAGCTTCCACTGCAGAAACGACAATGCTAGAGACCATCGGTATGATAGCTGTACGCATTCTTCGTATTAAAGTATCAACAGAGATAAATGAATTAAGCATACACTGTACAAGTTCAGATTTCGGTCATGCAAGGTTGTCATTTCTAAGTATTCTTCGAAACACGAGAGATAAAGCACATGGGTGTTCGATCTCTATACCAGAAAAGTTTCTTGTGGTAAAATTCTTATCGTATCTTCTCCCGATCATGGAGTCTTATAGAATAGAGACGAAAGACGATAGTGACCAAACCTTGAATACAGAGAGAGATGGAGCCATGAAAGTGTTGCAGCAAACTATATCTGAATTGTCTCTCGTAGGAAGCGGAGAGAGCGAAACGTCAAGTATTGAAGAGAATCTAGAAAGTATCGAATCCTTCTATATTTCGACATTACTTTCCCAGGAATTGAATTTGCTATATGATAACTTCTTGGCTTCTTTGATAAACTTGATGGACAGCACAAAGGTAAAAGTAAGGGCCAAGTGCATTAAGATCCTTTCTCTTTTGATAGAGGAAGATGTTGGTTTATTATTGTCCAATCGAATTCAAGAGTCTGTTTCAAATCGTTTGTTTGATAGTTCCCCACTTGTCAGGGATGCAGTGATAGACTTGATTAACAGATATATGTCATCCAAACCTTTGGTGGTAGATAGTTTCTATCAATCAATTTGCGAATGTTTAACAGACGAAAGCGTCCAAGTCCGGAAAAGAGTCGTGAAGTTGAGTGGTCAAATGTACAACAACACAGCATCGACTACTGCGAAAAGCTACATAGCTGCTCGAATCTTGAGACGACTTGAAGACGAGGATGATGCAGTTCTGGACCTTGCTAAAAGTATTCTTTTATCATTGTGGTTGGAGACTCCTATCTCAACAAGTGCTACTAGAAAAGATATTGAACTTAGGACGGAGGTTGAGGTTATGATGGATTTAGTTAATGGAAAAAGCAAAACCAGTGACTTCTTCGAAACATTCCTATTAAATCATGTTGTTTCGAGCTCTAAACCTGGAATTAAGAAGAGCTTGCAGCAAATCGTGGATTCGGCTTTTGACTTTGTAATTGAAGGAAAGTCTATTGGACGTTCCATGAAGTTAATCGCCCTACTTATTCGGTGCGATACTTCATTGATACATCAGGATCAGCTAATATCTATAGAACCATTTATCATTGATGAGAAAGCTTCGGAAGAAAATTCTCGTTATTACGGATTGGATATCCTTAGTTCAGCATTGCCCGTGATTGGATCGTTGCGACCTGATTTCTTGAACTCTTTGACAGCCAGTTTATTGAAACGTCTCACTAAATTCAGCGTCAAAGAATTGCATCGTGCCATGCCAAGTGTTTGGACCCTTTGCGAAAAGAATAAAGATACCATCAAACTTGCGAATGCCACCGTTTCATGTATGAGACTCATAAGACCTTATATCGAAATGGGATCTGGCAACGACGACAAATACGATGTGAAACTTCAAAAACTTTTGCATCTTCTTGGCTGCTTTGGAAGATTCTGCAACTTGGAGAAGCACAGGGAGTTATTCCTAAAGGCAAACCTAGGATTGAAAGAAAAAGAATCTGTTACGAGCGCAATAGTAAAATTCTTCATGTTCTTTTGTGATGACAAAATGCCTCTCAGCATTAGGAATGTTGCTTTGACAAATATTATTCATGTTTGTAGATCTCATACAAAGCTCTTTGTCTCGGATCCCATCTTGAAAGTATTCGATAGGGAACTTCTTGCAAAGGACAACCTCGAAACAGCACATAGTATACTTCAGGGCCTCTTCAAGTTTTTAAAGGAAGAAGACTACCAAGCCCGCAAAATAAATGGATCAAAGGAAGTATCATCAGATAAAATTAAACTTGACGTTTCAGTTTTCCATGGCAATTACAACACATTTCTCAGCGATGGTGTATGTGCTGGTTTAATTCAAAGATACCAAGATAGAATTCTCGAACTCTGCTTGATAGACGCTGGAAACTTTTCATTATTGCCAGTACAATTCTTGCAGTTGATTATCAAGCTCGGATTTTCCAACCCTAAGAGATGCATCCTGACTATAATAGCTTTGTACGCAAGCCCTAACCCTTACATTACCTATATCGCTAGAGAACTTCACAAAGAACTCTACGAAAAACACGAATCCTTGATCGATTCCAGTTATATTGAAGGATTCAACTTGGCTTACAAGTACTTGAACAATATCTCTGTCGATTTGAACAAAGCCAGCAACCTTTTTGAAGATGTCTACTCCGTTATCAACAAAACCTATTCCGCGAAGAAGAAGTTTGTTCAGGCTCTAGGTCGCTTGTTAAATATCGATATCGATTTATTAGACAAAGGTCTTGCTGTTGAACAGAAAAAGTCTACGGAATTCAAAATTTCTAACATTGCAAATCTCGATTTTGGTAGTTATGAAGAGGTATTAACCATTCTCAGCGATACAGACCAAATTGTAAGTAGAGAGGGAATGCACCTACTAGAAAGAATTAAGAACTTGGACGAACATGAGGATTCTGAATACGAATTTGAAGCTTACGCTGCATTGGCCAAGACCATTTTTGCATTTATTGCACTAAAAGAACACCTCGTACAAAGATACTCCATCAGTAGAGCCACAATGGAAAGATTTATACCCGGAAGAGTTGATATTGAATTAAGACAAGTTCCAAAAACCGTACTTCATAACCCGTTTGACGTGTCTCAAGCTTCGACTAGACCTATAGAAGCTATTGATCGAGCTGGACTCATTGCAGTCTTGCTGAACGAGATGGAAAAATTTGCATAACTTCTTATTATTATTATTATATAAGAACATACTTCTATTAGTACAATACAAATCTATTGTATTTTGGATCTATAGATACAGAATAGCGATAAGCTAGTCTTCAAGACTTTCATTTTCCCGTAGACCAGCACTGAAGACGCTTCTCTCTTGGTGTGTTTCTTCGGCTCTTCTCTTCAACCCACGAGGTAGGTGGAAGCCTTCTTGAGATATTGCATCCACGCCGATGTGAGTACCAAATGCTATTTCATCTGTGGTGTTTATCTGAAAATCTACACTCTCATTGGTTACATCCTCTAGCTTCAAGTTTAGCGACCGTCTCGTAGTTCTTGTGGGTACAATCTCGACAACAGGCTCTTCTTCAAGCTCTAGTTTGATTGGAGCTACCTGTTTGGGAATTTTGGAAGGTTTTGGGGCAGGCTTCGATACCTTACCGTTGCTGGTGGCCGAAGTCTCTTTCTTTTCGACAACTTCGACTTTCCTTTGAGCTAGTGGAGCTTTCACGATCGTCGAAGTAGGCGACACCGACAGGGAACGAGTTAAAACCTCACTTTTGACGATTTTTGGTGGTAGAATGGGATCTATTATCAATGTATACAAGTTATTCAATCTCAACTTGATCTTTGGGCCGTACAATTGACGTCTTTCCTTCTGTCTTCGGGCTCTCAATGCCTCCATTGGAAGTGAATATTGATCTGATTCAATCTCATCATCACCAAAGGTCTCGAATTCCTTGATTGAAGCTGTTATGATATCCAATCTTTTTCGCCAGTTTTCCTGCTTTCGTATTAGCCTCTCCACTTCGTGGGTAGTTAGAGCTCTCTTCTGTTCCAATTCCGTGAAGTTTCGTGGATCCTTGATATATGCGATTGTGGGAAGATGTCGTATCCAGTCATACTGGTTCAAGAGCTTCAATTGTGATTGTAGGTTATCGACCTCGGAGAGTATGCGGAGTTTATCTTCGTTGGTCATTACCTTCTCGTCCTTCTTCATTTTGCGGTGGAAGAGATCGAATGCCTTATCTGGTAAAGGATCATGGGCGGCCTTTGACCTGGACTTTCTAGGGACGATATCCTTTCTGATTTTGATGTCGCTTGTTTTACTGGTGGCTTGGGGCGGAGGCAATTGTGAGTCAGCATTATAGACATAGAGGTTCTTGTAAGAAGTGTCATTTGAAACGGTGATTTTCTGGTTTCTGTAGATCAATCTGTTCAAGTTTTCAAAGTTGAATAATGTCTGGCTTGGTTCCTTTCTATGGGAGTCTTTGGATCGTAGCTTACGTTCATTACGATCCTTCTCTCTATTTCCATTCATCATGGGGCAGTCGGTAGAGAGATATGTTATGAAGACATCGACGTAGGAGAAATATCTAGAGAAAGGTGTACAATACAAATACAGAGCCGTAGAACACTGCATCTATAGTCATAGCTATTGCTAACGAGAGAAAACAAGACGAGAAGGGAATATGGTAGCGGTGTAATCACTGTTACATTTCTCGCGTGTGTGGAGAACCACGCTGCACAATACAAGAGGTTGTAGTGTTCTATTGGTGGCGTAGTTAGTATTATAAACTTTAGTCCTAGTCTACAATGGAGTTGGCGGTGTTGCAGTGGATGGTAATGGCAATGCGGGTGATATTCTAGTTATGTGCTGAAGAGTTAGATATGAATCCTTCTTAGTACTAGACATTGAGTACTGTGGTGACTGGTGGAAATTGCCGTAATCGGAATTTGCAGTAATGGTGTCCATCTGTTGATATTGCAGTGGTTGAGTTATGTGAGCTTCTACCGTTAATGAGTAGCAGTATGAAAGGTCTAACTCTTCCTGCAATAACCTTCCAATGATGATTTAGTGTTTTATTACAAGATTTTGCAGCAATTCCGGGATCCTAAGATGTCTATCACGAACTCATTATATCATAATATACTACTACTTTGGTAGTATATTCAAGTATCTTTCTGAGTATGTTTGAAGATCGCTTGTGGTATCCATTCTTGATAGAGCTGCCGATTGCAGCTGGTTATTCCGTGGAAATGTGTCAATATTACATATTGAAGCATGCATTGTTGATGGTACTATGACATATTTTATTACAGTTATTCCGTTGCATTTCTTTTTAATTACTTTGAACTTTAATTTACACCTAGAATCTCTTCTTCTATACATCACTGTTCTCTTCTTACCGTTTACTGACAACCATTATCACTTCTAGTCTCACTTACTCTCCACTTTGTTGTCTCATTTTAACAACCAGCGCTACCAGTTATCAATCTCGTTTGATCTCACCTTAAATTAAATCAACTTTGAAATATCTATGCACCATTCTCTGACTCGATCTCTTTCTCAGCCCCGACGCCATGAATTACAGAAGAAAAGACAAACGAAGTAGTCCAGGACTCCTTGATGAACTAGATGAGTCTGATAAGAAACTGCATTACTACCTCTCCGATGAGTTTTCTTCGGGTTCCAAATTCACAACGTACATCAGAACACTTCTCCACCGAGTAGACTACCACCTTCTTTTGGTGTTCTTTTTGATATGGGTAACAACAATTCATTATTTTGAGCGGATTTACGCCAGAAACGTTGTTGCTTCTTGCGATTGGTCCAATTGGGAGAGTTGGCCAGAAAATGCATCTCCTCACCGAATTGCTTTGGTGGCAGATCCCCAGATTGTGGATGCCTATTCGTATCCTGGAAGACCAGCCTTTATTGACTACCTAGTACAGAAAGTCACCGACAATTACCTCCGTAGGAACCATAAGTTTATGCATTCAGAATTGGATCCCGATACTACCATTTTCTTGGGTGACTTGTTCGATGGTGGCAGAGAATGGGATGACAATAGCGTTTGGTTTGAAGAATTCAAAAGGTACAACACTGTGTTCCCTAAGAAAGTCAACAGGAGAACCATTCTGTCGATTCCTGGAAACCATGACATTGGTTATGAGTCGGTTAAACCAGAGATTAAAGACCGTTTTGCCTTATTCTATGGTGAATTGAATGAATACATAGAGTTGGGTAACCATTCGTTTGTACTCCTAGACGTGATCTCATTGTCTCACCCAGACAAGAGGATCTACACCGAGGCCAGAAACTTCCTCAATACTATCAATGATAACTTGAATAGCCAGTTTCCTCGAATTCTACTTCAACATGTTCCAATGTACCGATTCCCAGATACTCAAACTTGTGGCCCCTTAAGGGAGAAACGTGGAAAGTTTCCGATTCAAAAGGGAAAGCAGTATCAAACTGTATTAGAACATGCACTCACCCATGAGATTTTGAGTATTATTGGCCCAGAAATTATCTTCGCTGGCGATGACCATGATTACTGTGAAATTAAACAGCCTTATAAGTACCAAGGCAAGGATAAGATAGCCACTGAAATTGCTGTGAAATCTGCTGCTATGAGTAGTGGTATCAAGTATCCTGCTATTCAATTATTGTCGCTCCACAACCCATACGATCTTTTGGACGATCTCAAAGGAACTACTCCTAAGGAAACTTTCAAGACCCAAATGTGCTACATGCCCAATCCCCTTCACCCATTTCGTGCTTATGGTATTGTGTTGCTTGCTTCAATTGCTTGTTTGGTGTTGAAATATATCTATCCAGCCCATTATAACAATATTCTAGAATATTTCCGTGCTAAAACTGACTTAGATGAAAACTCTCAAGTGGAAAAGGACTATTGGTCACCACTGAAAAACCGTTTCACCGACATTCGTGGACTCTTGTTGAATGTATTCTTAAGTTTTGTCATACCCTTTATTGTTTTGAGCATCTACTTCGGTCTGGTTTGAAGTCCAGACTATGTAAAATTCATAGCATTCACATCATCCACAGCATGGTTCTTAGTATTTAGTATCTATAGAATTACTACGAATCCACTTTATCTGAAAGAAGTTCATTATCAACTTATGCATACTCTAGGATGTCCTTGGACGTGTCCAATCTATTAATGTTTAAGACTAAAGAATCTTTCTATGTAACTAGGGTTGAAGTCTGCACGCTTGGCCACATATTGTCTAATTGTATACGGCTTCAAGTTTGCCAACTGTCCCTCTGTCACCAACGAATTGATGAGCTCCGCTTGAACCGTGAATAAGTTACCAATTTCTTTGAGCAATTGGAAGTTTTCAGACAATTCTGGAATATCCCATTCGTCAATGACTGATTGGTAACGAATAACATCCTTAGTCAAAACAATACCTCCAATGGAGTTGACAGTAAACTTTTTGTAATGCTCCAAGAGCTGGTTCAAGAAATTCATACCTACCTTCACCAAAACATTCTCTAAGTTGGAGTCGTTTAATGATATATTAAATCTTGTGTAGACCAAAATCAAGAAGTCACTAATCAGCTCACAAGCCTCCGTGTCATCTTCAATTGTGTCACAGAAGAAATCCTTCTTTTTCTGTTTAGTTAAGAAGAACGCTATCCTGGCCGCTATCAATTCTTGGGTCTCAGTTAAGATGATATTCAAGGAAAGCTCGCATCTGGACACGAAACCATTAGTTAAATTAATCATTCTATTCTTGATGTTGGGTGAGTTAACGGCGCTGGGTAAAATGATCTTCTTGATACAAGATGAAATCAAAAACAATATCTCACTCACTAAGTTGAACGAAGTTAAGTAATCGAAATTGAAGTTCTCTTTCGAGGTGATCTTAGAGGCCACATTTTCTTGCTTAAGATGGTCATAAGCAATTTCCAATCCACTACCAATGTACAACTTTCCAAAGTCAAATAGAATTATTTCGAGGATTTCAAGTGCATAATCAGGTGCCTTGTTAGGAGCCAACTCCAAAATTCTGGCGATGGATTCGATGGAAGATTTCAATATAGTTTCTACCTTGGTGATATTAAGCTTAGAGTATTCTTCAAAGTCCTGACCGCTTCTTTCTAAGTCTGTTGAGTTTCTCGCATTCTTGTCGGTCAATTTTGATTTCACATATGTTCTGAATTGATTGAGCCTCTTTCTCTCTGAAAAATGGAAACTAAAACGGTCGTTACTAGCATGCTCGTTCTTCTGGTTATATTCAAAATTGTCTAGGTTCTCTATCTTGGTAGAAAGATAATTGTTCGCTATTTCTTTCTCGTTGTACTCATTGAACTTATGGACGATTTCATAGATAATTTCTTCAAGGTTTTTCTTCTCTCTGGAAAAATAGACAGTATCAGAAGTATATTCTATGAAAAGATCGTAGAACGACTGGTCCAAGATAGAGCTTAATTCATTTTCTTTGTCGAATTCATTCGTTGCCAAAAATTCCTTGACGTCTTTGGTAAAGTCTCCTACTAGAATGTAGAGAATATGCAATATTCTCACATGTGCAAGTGTGCTTACTGAAAGCGAGAATTGAAGGAGTGTGTTGACCTTGTTCTGGACAATTTGAGCGTAAATCCTTTGGATGAAGATCTTGAGAACCGGTTCTGGGTCTTCAAATACTTGTTGAATGACACGTGCTCTTGACTTGATCTCGAAACGTAAAGTGTCCAAGATGTCTTCCGTAGCTTTGTCTTTGATGACTTCCCCGAAGTTTGGATCAGAAAGTTTTTGCCAAGTAGCTTCGTCGTCTAAGATGGATTTTTCATCTTCCTGGCTTGGATCTAATATTATGTCATTTTTACTGACGAATGTCTGCACGACGTTGGCTCCTCCATTGAATCCAAAAAGGATCTTGGCTATATCTCTCATTATTTCAAACTGATGGTCTTCTGAAGCGACCTCAAACTTGTTCAATAAGTTTCTTTCCATCATTTCACTGTATCTTTGTATAATCTGAACACACTTAGTTGTTTTTGGTAAGTCTGGCGACTCGATTTTCTTTGATAAGGTTATCAAGTTTCTTACCGTCTTTGCACATTTAGTCTTATCTTCAAACTTAGAGGATGTACGTAAGGTCTCCAAGGGATCATATTTCTCTTTTGTGTAGAATCCGTGGTATGTTCTGATTAAGAAGATGGTCTCTAAAGATCTATCTCTTGAGTCCGTGATTCGGTTAAGCGAGTTTCCAAGCGGATTGATTTTGGTAGTGACTTCTGAGATGCGGCTATCCAAGACATCGAATTTCTTGACCGACTTGTCGATTTTAGCGCTCAATTGAAGAACACTTTCACTGTGTTTCAACTCGTAGTTCTCCACTTGTTTCTCACTCATACGAGTCTGATCATTCGCTTCATTTTGGAGTTGTTTCAACTCTCTGAGCGTTGACTCGAAGGTACGGATGTACGGTTTCGGATCCAAGTAATCTAGCTTGTTGACCTCCTGCGCCTTAAGGAAATGGTCCTTACTGATCTCTTCTATGAAGTCGTTTACCGTGCCTCCGTTGAGGAAGTTGTCCAAGTTCAAGAGCTTCTTGATGTTCTCATCCAAGTCGTAGATGGAGAAACTCATGGCGACGGATCCTGGCGTTTCTTTTCAGTCAATTGTTAACTAGAATTCTACAGTTCTGGCCGGACCAATTAATCACAACGATATCTCAACACAACACCCAGATCATAACAATAAACAGGTATATACATATAAGTTATAAATGGTTAAAGATTGTTGTTATGTGTGGAATTTGGTTCCTGCATGATAAGCAGTGCTTTTTGGCACGTGACTTGTACCGGGGCCTGATAAAGAGTGGAGGTGGACGCTGAAAGGTGTGAAGAAAGGGGTTGAGATGGAGATAAATGTGGAAATTGGAGTTTGAGATGGATGGGAATAGCGGAGTTGATGCTGTGGGTTTGGTTTAAAGCAGATTTTGACAAAAGTTAGAGTAGTTGGATATGGATATGGTGGTGTTGTTCGTCCCTTTCACTATACATTTGATTGACGTGGCTGCTTAGTGTCGCAAAAGTTTGTCATTTTTCGTTGAGGAAGCCGATAAGCGACAAACGGTGAAAATATCCTTTTACTGCAAAATGTAGTGTTTTATATGGCGTGGGCAGAAGTCTGTAGAATGTCACTATATCGTACTTTCTGGAATGGAGAGGTGTTGGATGATATGTCATTGGTTGCCTATAAATGCCCTTGAGCTCCATTTATCATCCAACTACTACTTGTCATCCTTCATAACTACTACTAAAGGGAGCGCTTTGAAGTAAATCGGTATTGCGTCATGGATGTTTAAACACATATAACCAAGCTTATTAATTCCACCTTTTACTATTTGGCGACTATACTACCCTATCTAGCCATAGATTGAGTTCAAAATTTACACCTCGCTACAGTTATACTCTCAGTTCAGAAGATAACATACATTAACTAAATAACCGTATAATACGACCACTTACTAACTTAGTTAGCCTTGAAGGTGATGTGACACTTACCACAGTATTGTCTGTCCTTCATGTTGGCCATGAAGACACCGGCACCACAGGTTGGAGCTGGACATTCTCTTCTCAATCTCTCAACCTTACCTTCGTTGTCAACCTTGTAGTAGGTCAAGACAGCCAACTTGTGCTTTCTGTGCTTGTGCTTGATCTTCTTTGGGGTGGTGTAGACCTTCTTTTTTCTCTTCTTACCACCACCTCTCAATCTTAAGACCAAGTGCAAGGTGGACTCCTTCTGGATGTTGTAGTCAGAAAGGGTTCTACCGTCTTCCAACTGCTTACCAGCGAAGATCAATCTTTGTTGGTCAGGTGGAATACCTTCCTTGTCCTGGATCTTGGACTTGACATTGTCAATGGTGTCGGAGGACTCGACTTCCAAGGTAATGGTCTTACCTGTTAAAGTCTTGACGAAAATTTGCATTTTGGCTTGTCTGCAATAGATGCTTCTTTCGTACCAAGTTGTGTGCTTTCTTAAAAGAAGAAGGGAAGAGAGGAAGAGAGTGTAGTAGAAAAAGACTGAGACTCCACTGGTTTGGTATTCCAGTATGTCAGCAGCAGAGGCGAAAGTGAAAAAAAAAACTTCGTGTCACGTGAGAGAAACTACTATGGAGGAAAAATTAACAACTTCCAGAAGAAAAAACACCGAGGGCTCGAGCCCTAATATATCCAGCAACAGTATAATACATACATGGCGTAATTGCTTATCTCAGCGGAACCAACACGGGATTTGCGGCTCTAATGCGGAACGAATGCTGCGAGTCGACAATGATGACATCACGGAGGACGCTCGTAAACTGTGCGATGGCTCCGAGGATTCACCGGTGTCAGAGGATTCAATGACTGACTCTATAGCAATGTAGTCTCGTAGAAGAAGCACAAATACGTGTATGATGACTACAAAATTATTCTTGGTATTGGTCAAAATTATCTATTAATCGTGTTCTCTTCTATCATTTTCTGTCTACATTCCCAGCGATTCGTCATCTCTGTATCGTCCAATTTCTGTTACGTCTTCCAAAGCCGCTATAGTAGCAACTCCGAAGTCTGCGGCAACTAACCACAAAATAGGACAATACCGCAAGCTTCAACCCGATAGTTTACATGACATATACATCACCAATATAAGAAACGAAGCAAAGCAACTTCCAAATTCAACGAACTCTCTTCTATAAGAATCACATTCTTTGTTGCACCATAATACTCACACAATTCGTGGCAGTCATCGCTTACGCTTCTGCAAAATAGGAGTTGCACCCATAATTTTCGGCCCACATACTCTCGGGTGATGGCTTTTTAGGTTACGGCTTTATATATCTACACCGCAATCACCACCAGCATTCAAGAAGAAACCCACATTTCGAATACCTGCCAACGGGAATATTACTCAACTACCTACACATCTCTAATCACCACATGCTCGGGGATAGTGTGTTGCAGAACCGTCAGCATTTGGTAGACCATGACAGCAGCACTAATGTGTTGCAGTTGCCTAACTCGGTCCGACTTCGCACCAGCAATGACATGCCCATGTACTCCTTTGATGAGCCAAGTCTCAACTGGCTAGTGGACCACGATAACTCGTCCACGTCGCTTAAGTTCAAGGTCCGCTCTGAACACATATCCTGGTGGAGGCGGCTTTTGAATGCAATTTTATGTAAAAGCTAGCATTTCCCCCACTGTTTCATAAGTCCAAATCGTCATCTTCGTCATCGTCATAGCTTGCCTTTTTAGACCTAATAGTAGTACGATTTACACTCTTTCTGGTTATGATTTGTTTCAACATCAAGTATGTCTCAAGCTCCTCATAGGAGAACGCATTAGGATTGTTGCCCAACTTTTCAAACCCTACGAGTCTATCTATTTCGTTTCCATTCTTGTAAATAGCTACGAATGGTAGAACCTTGATACCAAGCTTAGTAACAAGGAACGGAGCCTTTTCCGCCTGAATCCGAACTACTCGAAGAGTCAAGTGCTTTTCGGCCAATTGGTCTAATCTTTCGTTCATCACTGCACATTTGCCGAAATTGGGTTGATAGAAATGCAATATCACAAGGGCGTTGGCTGTGACAAATTGCATCACTTCCTTTTCATCATCTATGGAAATCACATACCCCAATTCGCTGTCGTTTGTATGTTTCACCGTATCGTTAATTAGCTTAAACTCATTAGATAACTGCTGTATCCGAGCTTCTCTATATTTGGACATAGTGCCCTCGAAATCATCGTCATCTTCGCCTAGTAATTCAAGTAAATCGTCGTCACTTTCAGATTGGACGTCTTCGTCGTCTCCATTCGCAGTATCGTTTCTTGCACTCTGTAGCTTTGACTCCTGATATCTCTCGACCAACTCGGCCTGTTTCTTATCCATTTTAATGCTATCAGACTTAGGAAGACACTCTCCATCTTTACTACCAAGATCTGAAAAAATCTCCACTTAATAGCTCCGTACTACGCGTCACCTGTATGATGATTTGGGTTATGACGAGATGGTAGCGATGAAACCAAAATGAAAGAGGTTACGAAATTGACTATTGACAACTGCACCAAGCAGGACACATTTCCTAAATGGGCGACGGCAAAGTGCCAGTGGAATAAGTTGTGAATTGCGCTGAGTTTCTGACACTATTCAAATAGAAAGCTAACTATGGGTTGACTATGGGCATTGACTCATAACCAGTGCCTAGTTGCGTTTGACATAAATAAAATATTAATTATAATAGTAATGATAGTGGTATCCTTGAAATAATAGAGCTAGAGTATGATAGGAGTGGAAAATAAAAAAATGCTGTCCCCATCTGATAACTGTGAGACATACTTTATCCGAAATTAATATATACGAATTCACTGCTTCGAGGGGAATTGAGCTTGGTAGGTAAATAATATTAGCAAACCGTTACAGCTGCAAGCAATGGAATGGGAGCGATTTAATCTAGTGGGTTGGAGGGCTAATGAAATTGCCTTGGACTTAGTGTAGACTTATTGCTGTAATGCTGATACTTCCCAGCGCCGCAATATTGGGCTCTTCGGTGTATTTTTTGGTGCCAAGATAAGTTGAGAGTACATCGCAGTATTAACTAAATGGAATTCACTTGGCATGCTTAATGTTAACCAATGGGACCAAAGTCTCATTGGTTGTATTTGGCTACATATGCGAGTCCGTATTTGAGTCCCTCTTTGGTTATTTAGATGTCGTGTGAACTTTCTGTTTGGCATGGCTTCCTATATGTTAAAAATGTGAATACGAACTTCCGCCATTGTTAAGTTTGTCCCCCACGTCGTTACTTGAGAGGACTATATAAACGATTGACTCTAGCTCTATTCCCTGCGTTGAATGAACTTCTCTTCTGTGTCAGTAGAAAATCCAAAATGCTGTTTGTTAATTATACCTATGACAGTATTTCCTGTAATACAACTCAGTGCCATATCAGCAATGCTGTATGCGGCAATCTTACTAGGTCATTTGACTACCCAGCAAACGACAGTTTGGGATATCTTATGAGCTGTTTCTTTCCAATTTACTTGGATACCTATCAGGTAAACAGAAGTAGGATAGGTGCCGTTCCTTACCCTCATATGACATATGATGAAATTAACTGTAATTCCACCTTGTGTCACATTAAGAATGCTAATTGCTCCAATCTCGTATCCTCGTTTGATTACCCTGTCAATGAAAGTGTTGATGCATTGTTCGGCTGCTACGGACACCAATTTGCCCAAGCTTTTGTCGAACCCCCGAAGACAAACTCAGGAAGTCATCTCACAATGAAATGGGTGTTGTTCATTATGTTATTGCTTCCAGTCACGCTTATGTCTATGTGAGATAAGTCTGGTCAACTATCCTAAAATTGAGACTTATTTGCCAGATAAATTGTCACTAGTGGTGAGAATCATACCTCTCGCTTTTGACCTTGATATTAAAAGGCATTTACTGCAAATCTTCTGCAATTTGAGTGGCTTCACAACTTCTATTTCTCCTAGGGTAATCCAATTAGTCTCTTAAAGCTTATTATATTTAATATGAACTCTCTTTGAAAGTAGTTCCAACTTGACTGTTTTGTATTCTCAATGCCTTTTGTAGTATATTTGCAAATGTAGGTTATTTTTATTGCATCTTCATCCATTGCTTTGGATTTTGTGAAGCAAATCACTGCCTTATGTGTCACCAGTGTAACGACCCAACATCTTTAGAATAAAAGCTATGGACTCCACGCTAGAGTTCACTACATTACTATAATCTTCATTGTTGTGATTATGACTCGTTAAGTTCAGCTTGAGATCAGAATTTCTGAGAAGAAGGATCGATTTAACCAAGTTATCATCTATTTGTTTGACCGTGTCCTTGATCATTTCGAGTTCTAATAGAATGAGTTCCTGTTGTGATTGTATCGTTGGAGGCGACATAACAGACTCGGTTCTCAGACTATTCGCCCGTGAAACTGTTTGGTGACTCATTAGATACCTTCTGACTATCAATTGAATATACAGACAGATTTCTTCGACTTCTTAGCTATTCTTATAGTAATACAAATTGCATAAAAATGGAACTTTATGAATATGAAATGGTAAATATTATCACGTGACACGAGCGACTTTTTTACAAGGTTCCGACTGAAAAATATGCCAAATTTGGTTTACTGCGGTATGGATGTCTTGATATACCAATTTGCAACTTGTTGTTCCTACGTATTTCTGCTATTGATGCTAGTCTGTATTAGTCTTCAAATCGTTGATTGAATATGCAATTGTATATATGTATATATGCTGAAATTAATTATAATGCTAAAGTTGTGGTTTCGTAGAATTACGATATGCTTGTGACCATTTTTATTCCGGCTTGACGTGAATAGCCGGTTGAGATGTTTGTTCAGCTAACAAAGCCTTGAGCTCGTCATTTCTCTTCTCAATAGCCTTGTACTTCTTCTTGTCGACTTCCCTATCGGTAATGATCTCAGTCAACAACTTTCTTAATTCGTTGTTCTCGTTGATCAACTCTATTTTGATCTTTTCGTTCTCGTTGAACTTGCGGAGCAAGTAGTTGAATTCCTTGCATAACTTCAAGTATGTGACTTTCAAGGTGGTGAATAACGAGACCAATTTTGAGGTGTTGACCATCGATTGTTTTATAGATAAGACGGTGGCCTTGTTTATAGGAACTTCTACTGCTTCTACAACGGCCTCCTTGGGCTCTTGTTTGGTATTCTTGATGTTTTCCATTTCTGGGAATGTGATGATGGTTTCTGGGGAGTCAAAAGGGGAAGAGTCTTCCAGAGATGCTGAGGTGGAAACAGGATTGGTTTCGAAAGTTTGCTGTTCTGTTCCCAATTTGATTTGGCTGCTTGGCACAGCGACAGAAGTAGTCATTTCTTCTAAGCTTATGAACCCAGAAAGGACCTGGTTGATCTCATCATCGTCACCGAAATGAGTCGTGGAATCGGGGAACTCTGGGACCACATGTGAAAAGTCCTGGAACAACATTTCCAATTCGTCGCTTTCTTCCACTTTCGACTCTGCTTTCATCTTTTTTGGAGATGACACCTCCAATTCTTGGTTGTTTATGGTGTGCTTCATGTTTATGTGCTTTGGAAGCTATATTTCAGTTAGCACAGGGCTATTATAGTACTTCCAAAAGTGACAAAAATGCAATTCAAAAAAGCCGATTAATTGACAACAAATAACTCTACAAATTCTCTATCCCACTCCGAACTAAACCAATTCTTCGACTAGCCTCCTCTTACTACAGTCTCTTCAAAGACATCGTATTCTCTACTACTCGAAATTTTTTTGTTATACGTGAAGATGAGATGGGCTTGTGTACAGTACATGCATTAGCTGCAAATTCGCGAGTTCCTTAACTATGAGGTGGTAGCGCTCTTTACATTGGGTGATTGTTGTAATTTGAATGTTGTAATTTGAATGTTATACCTTGATATGATAGATGACTATATACACATATGGGTTAGCTATATACAACTAATGGATACGGGTACCGGGTGTGAATGTATGCAAATGAAACAAAAAAATTAGGTAAACGGGCAAGGAACTGGGCCTTGGTGCAGATGTTTGATGCAATAAATGAGTAGCTGATACTCTCCAATCAGCAATAGCAATGGATTGGAATTGATGATAGATGAAATCACTGGCACTAAATTGAGGCGAGGAAACGAGCGGACGAATTGAAAATGAACTGGGGTTGAAATGAAATGAAATGAAAATATGGACATGAAATGTGAATATGAAAAAATGAATATGCAACCTCTAATAAATACTTCTATGATCCTCATGACTTAAAAAATGAATTTCGTGACAGACATTGTTGCCGTTAGGGCTCTTGCGATTGGAACGAAGAATTGGTCTATTATCTACTGAAGATGCCCAACTTCTTGACTTCGCTTAAAACATCGCTTGTTTTCTCGGTTACCTCGTTGACTTCCTTCATGATGGTGTTGGAAACGTCATTGACAAAGAGTCCACTTTCGTCCCACTTCTCAGTCAAGGTTTGCAAAACGCTTTCAAAGGCCATTTTACCGGTCTTGGCGTTCTGCCCGAATCTTTCTACGGACCAATCTTCGATCTTATCACAGATACGGGAAATAGAGGCGTAGGCGGTGAACTCAGCACTCTGGTTGAAAAGGGTTCTGCTGGGCAATTGAGGGTCTGGTTTGTAGACGACAGTTTCATTGACCAATAACAAGTGGTTCATCGTCAAATTGTGGGTTTTCATGACTAACGTCTTGTTGACGAGATCAACTTCACTAACTTCTCTGACGTAACTATTCTGTTGACCACCTACCAAGAACGATAACCAGCTAGGAATTGCCTGCTTACATCCGATCAAACGTTCGGTACGCAAAGTTTTCTTCTCCACATCAATGGATCTGCTCAAGACATCTACCGAGACGACATGGGTGGATACGGGGTTTGGGTATTTTTGCCAGTTTGCGGCGGTAACCTGATCCCAAGGGTAGTTGAAATAGTGGTCTGTTTCGAAAAGCTTCATGGCTGTTTTAATGATGTGGCTATTTCAAAAGTTGTGATTTAAGACCTTATCGATTTTTTTCTTTAATATTAGACACTAATAGTACGCTCCCTGAATACTGTGCTTCTTCTGGTATTGGATCCTAGGGCTATCTCTTCGCTTCTACTTTTCCAATTACAAATGCAACTCCTTTCCTCTCGAATCAATAATAAACAATACGAATACCGTCTACTCTAATTGCCTACACAATCTTTAAATTGGTGCAAGGGCTGGAGTCGTTATATACGTGAAAAAATTGTTTTTTTGAGTGAAAAAAGTACAAGGGAAAAAGCAATTTTCTGCATTTCGGTTGCATGGGATTTTCTGGTGTGCATGCAGGGATAATCCGGAGCCATGACGGAGAGTCGGGCGTGATAGGGAAGGCAATAAGAAGGCGTTAGTGACGATAAGCAGTAGTGGCTCGTGACCGTTAAGGGGTGTTAAGCGACGCTGGCCCGTAAACATGCAGTATGGGGAGCAAGATGGAGAAGAGTCGGCCTGAACTGAGATCACATTTGCTGGCCCTTGGGTCATGGATTACATCCTCTGGATATGGACCCTGTAGAGACTCCAGCGAAGTACCGATTGGCTATTTGTGGCTGGTTAAGGCTGAAGCTGCACCTGGAGATCGCAAACACTTTGATTTTAGATGCTTTCAAAGCCTAGAGACAGATAGAACGTTCTAAGGCATTGGGGGCACTGAGTGTATGCCTAGTATTCTCTCTATTCACTTCGGGCTTTAAGGTAGGGTCGGACGATACGTCAAAATTGACTGAAAAGTGGGTTCCGCTTTACACCGAGAGCAACACACAGTAGATATTCCCTTAGTAATTAAGGCAAGGAAGTTAATCAGCCTAACGAAAAGTGAATCAGCCAACCAATTAACAGTACTTGTGGATGAGAGCTGGATGAGAGCTGTTCTGGAGGTTTAAGTACCATTGTCGTAAGAAAAGTTTCAGATCAAGTAGAAGTAGCCCCGGAGTGTTGTAGCTGCAAAATATCAGACCTGCATGATATTATTGTCTAAGCAAGACATGCATTGTATTGTTTAGTTAGTTTGACAGTAGTACTTCTCTCGCATTGTAGTATACGTGCCAAACATAGAGTGGCTTTGTACCTCAAAGCTTACTAGAAAGCGGGTTGTTCTGATATAACTTGGCGATAACTACAGTACTCTAATACCCTTTATCATTTGTATTATTATAAATCTATATTTTGCCTGAATATGTTTCAAACTAGAACCCTATGGATTCATCAGATGACAGATCTTCATCTTCAGAGCTACTCAGACCCGAGGATTTTAAAGCTTGTGTGTTCGCTTTCTTTGGTGGCAGGAACAACGCCTTTTTGGTGTGTGCTTTTTGCAGCTCTGCTTTCTGAGACAGAGCTTCCAATTCCATCAACTTCTTGGATAGTATGCTAGGCTGTGAATTGTATATCCTTGTAGATGCTGCAGTGGTAGACAATGCAGTTGCCTTTAAGCTTGCCAAATCACTGCCCTTTGGGCTGGTAGAAATTGCAGAATCAGATGGTTTTGGAAGTGTTTGTGAGTTCCTTTCAAAACTGAACTTCAAGTTACTAGGGCTCCTCTTGCTGGGAGACATGCTAGATTGTGATAGAGTAATCGTGGGAATTGCCTGGGACATGGAAATTGCCTTGTTCGTGGTACGCTTGAATGAACTCTTGCTCTTCTTGTTGAATTTCTCCGAATCTGATCCTTCATCACTTTGTGAAATAGGGTCAGATAATTCATCAGAAGAGCTTTGGTTGCTTTCGTGATGCGTGCCCTTAGTATCGAAGTCGATGACAGGCTCTTTTCTCACTTGTCTCTTCTTCACTTGGCTGTCAGGGGTCAACTCGGGAACTAAATTGTTACCAATTGCCTTCGATTTTGAAATATCTTTTCTACCAGTCGATTTGGAGTTAACTTTTAAAGGAGTAGACTTTCCTACAAGGAGTTGAGAAGATGCTAAAACAGGAATACTCGGGGCGATCTTAGAATTGAGCTTTGAAAGTCTACCAGGAATTGAAGTGACACTTTCATTTTGAGCTTTCTGTGACGGCGGCGTTGTCAAGGGTTTCGTTGGAAGAGGGTTCTTGGCCAGACTACTCTCGTCGGCAGAAGTATCTGCATCATCAGAGTCAGAGGAGTCATCTTCTGACGAACTGAAATCGAGCTTCCCCTTAAAACTAGATCTATCCAGCTGCACGGGACTGGATCCCTTTGATTCTATTGTAGTCACAGGAGGCACTAAGTCCTCTAAAGCCCCCAATCTCTTTGCTGTAGAGAGATACCCAGCTGCAAAAGCAACTACTTTAGTAGGTTTTAGAGGCTTCTCTTCTTGTTCAGTTTGAGACTTTGCAACTTTATTTGCAAATTGAGGAGACTGGGTGCGGGGATTTGCCTGTTCCTCTTCATCTGAACTTTCTTCATTGCTATCGGAGTCGGAGTCAGAAGAACTAGATTGTTCCGACTCGGATGGGGAGTCATCGTCCTTATCTTTGACATCACTTTTGGAAGCAGTCAAACTATCGTTGACTTCTGTATCTACTGCATTTGGAATAGAAATCGAAATACTAACTTCTGTGTCCTCCATTTTGTCTTTGGCATCTTCAAAGATTTCTTGTTGTGCTTCTTGATAAACTTCTGGATGAACTTCGTAATCTGCTTCTTCAGCAATTTCTTTGCCTACTTCTTCACCTTTTTCACCTTCTTCATCTTCTTCACCTTCCTCCTCCTCTTCGTCATCTTCTTCACCTTCCTCCTCCTCTTCGTCATCTTCTTCATCTTCCTCCTCCTCTTCGTCATCCTCTTCTTCGTCATCTTCTTCCTCTACGTTTTCATCTTTCACCTCGTCACCTTCCTCCTCCATGTCCACATCCATCTCCTCCTCGTATTCAACACGTTTCTCGGATATGATTGCTTCACCAGGAATATTGTTTGGTTCTGGTTCTGTCGGCCTATTCATCATGTCATCTAATCTACCTTCAACTTTGCCATCTTCTTCTTCTGCATTGGAAGCAGACCCGGAAGTTGAGTCAAACTCAGAATCGGACTCTGATTGTGAAACATCTGATTCTGATTCTGATTCTGAGACTGAACCGGAAACTGTCACATCCTGGTCATAAGCCTTATCTACGTTACGAATAGACTCCTCGGCTTCGTGCAAAACGTCATGAAACGAGCCATTCGGTTGAAGGATTTCGTTGGGTTTTAATATCTGCTTCAACATTCCATTTATTCCCTTAGAAGGTGTAAATGTAGAATTTGCAGTTTGCTGTATATCGCTTGCAGAGCGGTCAGTTTCGTAGAACAAGTTTCCTTTCAAAGGTTTGATCTTGCTTGTGAATGAATCCTCAGAGTCATCTGAATCGTCAGAAAAGACTTGTCCGTTGAGAGAATTGACGAAATTCAATTTGTCTTTCTTCAAGATTTCGATAATCTTGGACTTCTTAATTGTGGGTATCGATGAAACAGATATCTTCCTCTTCTGTTGTGGAGTAGAAATATCCAACCGTCTTGCATTTGGAAGCGATAAGCATCTAGCAACGCTTCTTGTGATAGAATGCCGAGGCGACAAGGCAACTTGACTATTAAGGCGTGATAAAGGCGTTTGGAAATCGAACTGTGGTCTTTCGCCATCTCTCTCCCCTTCATGGGGTTGAACAAGATTTGGTAGCTTATTCCCATTAGACTGGGTGCCAGCAGTATTGACTTCGATAGAATTGCTGTAAGGAAAGAGGTTCGGGATAAAATTGGAGTTGTTTCTGAGATGCAAATCAAGATTGGAGCGAATGGTCTTGTCTATCCTAAGGGCTTCTTCTAATGGCGAAAGATGTAACTTTTCGGATAGTTCAAATACGTTTGGATTCTCTACTGCCTGATATGAGTCTTTCAATGCTTCAAGGTCTGAGTATTCGTTGATGAACTCATTCAAAAACACATTAAATTGACCGAGGAATGCACATTCCTGATTCAACAAAAATGGGTGAACTTTGTTGATGAGGAAGGATAAGATTTCGTTGACATCAAGGTTATACTGCTTGCCAAACTCCTCTTTCTGGAACTGTGAAAGACTAGTAAGGATAAAATAGACATCTTTGATGGTATAGTTGTAGTTTATCAATTTATTGAAGTCATGGGATTGGGCATCGGTGATGTAGTCATGTTCTTCATTTGCTATTATGTAGTTGTCTCCAACCAACTGAACTCTTTCTGAATCTAATACGGGAGCTAAATTTGCACCCATGAAGGCAGAGCTCAATAGGTTGAGCTGGTTGAAGCTGTAATATGTGGGATTGTGAAGTAGCTTTCCTATGCAGATTTCGTATGAATACAATATCGAATTGATCAAAAGATCGGGGTTTTTGAAAGTAGACAATCTGTTTAGGCGATTTATAATGTTCGTCTTGACCCAGTAGTTCAATCCATATTCATCAGGGAATTTGAGAATCTCTTCTCTGTTTGTGTGGAAGTATTTATCGAACTTGAGCCCGATGTACAAGATGTCAACATTGGTGAAATGTGAATCGTCTATCATCACATTATTGTGAACAACAAGTAGGATTGTTCGATTTTGTTTTCGCATATGGAGGTTGATTCTTGTGAGGTAAGTCTGCAATTGGGTGGAGTTCATCAACCCAGTTGGATAGTAGTTGAAGTTCTTTACCGGAACATTGGTGATGACAAGTGGTTCGAGGAAATTCGAAGCTGCCAAGTTTCCACTGAGTGTTATGGTGAAGATTTTGGAATCTAAGTTGATATTAAGCTCATTGAAGTAGTAGATGTCATTTGGAGAGTATTCCTTAAAGGCATGTTTCATTCTCGTTATCTCGTCGTCTAGGGAAGACGAGTTTCCTCGGTCATAACCGTGAAACAATTGTGATTTTGAAGTTATTAAGCTCAAAAGCTCCTCTTCACTAGACAACAAGAATGTTGGCTGGAACATTTTCTGGAACTGGGCCGAGATTTCGAGGAGATCATTAATGTTCAAGTCTGGGTTGATGATATGCAATTTGACGAAGTAGTCGAGAAGTGTTTGTAGTGCTAGCTCGGGGACCATGCCTTTCCTCAATACCTGCTCCGATGATATGTATTCGTTCACAAGATTAAGTGTAAGATGTCTATATTCTGGCTGGAAGAATGCAACCGTGTTCGATGTGGCATAGTTGGAGTCTATGGTAGAATGGTAATTATGGTGATCTAGTATAACGAGCTTCTTCACCTCGTCAGAGTTGGGCAGAATGGGCATTTTTTATGTGAAATTTTGATCCAATGGTAAACTAAGCGATGATTTTAAACGATAACCTTTCTGTCCCGAGCATTACCTCTCTTCTACTCCAATATTCTAGCATAACAAAGGAAAATCACTAGATATATCTAATCGTTAATGAAATCAACTTCTTTACTGAAAAATCGGCATGCACCTGCATATGTAACAGTGCCTGGAATCGGAATAATTTGCAGCTCATCTGATGAGGAGGTAATAGGTGGGGAATGTAATTAGGAAAGAGACGTGGTATTGTTGGGGAAGCGGGGTGCTTATGGATATATCTGAGTGAGTGGAAAGTTGAGTTGGAGAGAATTGGTTTTTTTTATGTTAAAAAATGGTGATCTAGTGTGGAATTGGTGAAAGACGTTTGGTTATGGTTATAGTTATAGTGGTGAGAAGGAAGATGGGCTCTGATGACATGAAACGGCGACAAAAGGATTGAATTTTGGAGAATAGTATGAGGAAGAGAAGATGGTGAATGCTCTTGGTGTTTGGTTTCGTTGAAGTGTCTTCAGAACCAATTCCTTTAATATATCTTTCCCGCAATTCTGGCCGCCAATGCTAACTATAGTACCGTTACTTCGTAGTTAACGTGTACACCTAAAATTCAAGATTATCTTTTCCCTATCACAAGATAGGGAACAAACATTCCTGCCCTACTTTGGTGTTTGGCATCATTGGTTACCTCATTCTCCGTATAACTACCTCTTACAAACTATCCCCTAGAACTCTTCATGGTTCATTGCCGTATCCGCCGCTTACAGACAGGAAATTTGAACCGATATTTTGGGTGCAAATACGCTTCATGCGATCTTTAGCGCCCAATAACACCGTTGTACATATCCATCATTATCCTTGTCTTTGACTCTTTGTGTTGTCTACAGGGTTATTGCTACTGATACTTAAAGAAGTGTTCTGCTTTGGATGGAACCACAGCATTGAAAGCGGGTTTTGTGAAGTTTGCCTTTTCCAAAGTTTTGGACATTTTTTGAATACTTTGAAGACCTATCCAAAGTCATGGTTGCTTTTAGTACATTGGTTCATGTTCACACGAAAAGCACAATTCCTTTCAGCACTAATCCCAACTCCAATTCAAATGGCCATGGTCTGAAAGAATCTCCCAGTGAAAAGTCAATGAGATCTTCAACTGCATCTATGGAGAGTAGCGGCTTTCCAAACGGCTACAATGGTCTCTACAATTCGTCCATTAGTGCTATCAGGAATGTCTTTAACTTCAGGGAAAAACTACAGCCTGACGTGCTTCCCAATGTAACCTTGACTTTTGACTGTGAAGGAGATCAAATTGGTCAACCAAAAGAAGAGCCGCTAGAGTTGTACAAGAAGTTTACTGAAGTATCTGCGTCTGCAATTGTTCCTTTATTAGGAAACTTGGATCTAATGAACTTCAAAGGAGAGGCCGCAGAAAATGATGTTCAGAGTCTTTTAAGCATTGATTTCGATAATGCAAGTCTCGAATTCGACGTTACTCTACCTCAACTTAAGCTGTCTGTCGAACCTGAAACAGAAACAGAAACTACACTGGCTCCTGCTCCTAGTTTATTTGAACCGTCCGCTTCCAAAACCAAATCTTCAACGTTCGGGAAAGTAAAACAATTGCTTTTTAGAAGTAAGGTAAATGAGACTATTGCAGTTACAACTCCACTCCAAGATCTGAGTTCCTCTTCTGATAGTCTGTCTATGATGTTGCCAGTTAAATCGTTCGTGCGTGCTCCGGCGTCTGAAAGTTGTACTACTTCTAAACATGTACCATTGGACATTTCATTATTCCAAGAGGAAGATGACAATGATTCTTACAAGGAATTCTTCTACATGGCTAAAGACGTTGAAACTGGAAAGCGTATCAAATTCAAGCAATACGTTGACATGTTGATATACAACAGTAAGTCGCCTTCTATATCTCCATCGTTGACTAACGGCTCTGAAGAGAACACACGTGTAGAGAATACCACTATGACTAACAATGCTTCGTCCTTCTATCCCAAACCCGATTCCTCGTCTCCGCTTGCTAGTGGGGGCTCAACAAGTCCCCGAAAAAGATTGCGCAAAAGACCGTCCCTTGGGCTCTTCAATCAGCCCATGGCTAGCCTGGTTTCTGGGGTGAAGAAAAGACGCTCATTGTCGTTATCGTTTGCTAAAAAATGCTGCAAGGACATTTCTAACACTACACGAGCCGATCTTGCACCCAAGTGCTCTATTCTCAAGAACAAGGTGAACGAGAACTTCGAGGTTGAATGCGAAAACACTATTAGACACGATGCCTTGAACATAGAGACGTTCTTGCAAAATTTCGAGCACTTTGAGCAAGAGAAGTTCCAGAAAGAGCCCCAGTTACGAGAGCTCAGGCTCCAACAGATGATAAACTATTACACCGAACGCTAAGTCTAACCACTATTGCAGCCAACCAACTCACTGCTAACCACCGTATTACTAATTCTTCACTCTTCACCCCACGTCAAATTCGGCCACTTCCCAAAATGGCAACGGTTCCGGATCGCGGAAAAACTGTGGTTTACGACGATGAAAAGTGGGGGCTGGCGTATGTTTGGTTCTATATGATTTATATCAGTATATATATGAGTGAATATGCGTCAAATGAGGTGTGAAGCTTAAATTGTAGACCCTTTATTTGGAATTATTTCTTTTGAAGTGCTATTGTCTCTAAGAAAAACTAGTAAATTTCATACTTCGCAATGTCTACTACCGTATTCGTCTCAGGAGCCAATGGCTTCATCGCCCAAAATACTGTTCAACAGTTATTGCAATCCGGTTACACAGTAATTGGTTCGGTCAGATCTGCTGCAAAAGGCGAAAAGTTGAAGAAGGTATTGAATAGTGACGAGTTCTCTTTTGTTGTCATTCCAAACATTGCTGACGTCGGTGCTTTCGACAAGGTCTTAAAGGAAAACAAGGACATCACTGTTTTCTTGCACATCGCCTCGCCATTCCGTTTCAACATTGAAAGCACCGAAAAGGACATTCTTATACCTGCTATTGAAGGTACTAGAAATGTTTTGACATCCATCAAGGACAATGCTCCTCAGATCACAAGAGTGGTTGTGACTTCCTCCGATGCTGCTGCTAGGGAAAACGACGACAAGAACCCAAACCTCACCTTGGACGAAACCGCATGGAATAACGCCACTTATGACAAGGCTAAGAAAGATCCAGTGTCTGCTTACCTTGGATCTAAGGGTTTGGCTGAAAAGTTGGCATGGAACTTCGTAAAGACTGAAGACGTTAACTTCAAGTTGACCACAGTGTTACCTAGTTATACTTTTGGTCCTCAGATTTCTGATGAGTTGGTGTTGGCAGACTTAAACTCTTCATCAAAAGTATTTGAAGAGATTCTTACTTCAACGCCAGAGTCTGTTGGATTGTACACCCACAATGGAAGTTTCATTGACGTTAGAGATGCTGCCAAGGCACATATACTTGCCTTCCAGAAGGATGAAGCAATTAACAAGAGATTATTGTTGTCTAGTGGAAGATTCACTTCCCAGACTATCAGAGACATTCTTGTCAAGAAGTTCCCACAATTGAAAGGAAAGATCTTTGAAGGCGTACCAGGCGAAGACGTGGAAGAAATCAAGCAAATGCCAATTTTGAACTACCTGCAAACAGAGAAAATCTTGGGTATCAAGTATAGACCAATTGAAGTTTCTTCTGTAGATGCTGTATCGCAGCTCTTGAGAGTTAGAGCGAAGTAATTTAGATCGATTTATACCGTATATTAGCCCAAAGTTATTAAAAGCTCCTATTTACTTACTTAATTAGTGTAGAATATTTGTTACCTAACTCCTCTTGAAGTATCTTCTTTTTAATGTCCACTCCCCATCGATATCCATTGAGTTTTCCATTTTTTGCTATTACTCTATGACATGGAACTACCAAGGCGATATTGTTAGCACCAATACAGTTGGCAATGGCTCTGCTTGACGTAGGCATATTCAACGACGTGGCTACATCAAGGTAAGTAGCAGTAGTTCCATATGGAAGCTTTTGTATTAGGTAATCCCATACTCTTCTTTGCAAAGGCGTTCCGAATATGATCTTAATTGGAATTTTGATATCTTTCCTATCAACAACTCCGGCATCTTTCATTATCTGCCTATAGTTTTCGACCGTTTCGTTGATAGATATCATATCTTGGCTAGTCACCAACCTCGAAGAGGCTGATTTCAAAGCATTCAATCTGTATAATTGTGCATTCTTGAAGTCTTTTAGCATTACTTCCGCCAACATAGTAGGCGACCGTCCTAGCGACGCGTAGAATAGAACACCAGCATTGTCTACCACGACGAGTGCCAGGTACTCAATTTCCGTGATTATAGTGTAAAACAAGTTTTTCATTTTCTACTTCTTAAAACTATATATGTATATTAAAGGTTATTCCTACTTGTACTCACTAGCCATCTCAAATTAAAGGAATATCCACTTGTATTTATAGAGTGTAAAGTTTGGGAGCAAAAAAATCGGAAGCAATTTTTTGCGACCCACCCATATCAATTGCCCCAAAATTATTATCATCGTTGTGTGGGTTGCAATTGAAGATGCATGCGTCATTGATGAGGAGAACTATTTACAACACTTTCTATCCTCCTCATCGTTGCAGGTTAATGGCTCGTTGTAGGTGAAAATGAGCTTTCCAAACAAGGCACCCAAGATACAAGAAATGATGATATATCCATTGTAGTACATGAATAACAACATTATGATGTAGGACAAACCCCATTCAACAGTGAACAAAACAGATATGATAAGGTGCTCTAATGGACTGGCTCTAATAGAGTCTGGATCAGATTGAAAGAGCCATTTATGGGAGAGGGCGTAGAAGTAACCGGAGCTCTGAGAGGTGTATCCTGCTCTACCAACTTGCCCATCATAGCTTCCAGCTTTCTGTTTCTCCAATTCTTCTTCAGATGACTGGGAACCACTTCCAGAGACAAAAGCACGTCTTTTGTTCAAAGCATGACGTTTAGCAAAGGAGCTTTGTAACTCACGGCAGAACCTGTGCAACCATTGGGCTGCAAGAACCAAGAAGAAGACCCCAATACATGAACCGGCAAAGCCTCCCTTAGACTTGACGTGCCACGATCTGGCAATGAAACAAGTGTCGATAGTGTACCAATTCCACAACATGGAGATCTTACAAGCCCTCTTTGCTTCCATTCCACTCATTCCACCAGAGCTTCCTCCCATGCTCATTTTGGAAACAATTGAAGTATCGAGTTCAGGAAAGTAGCTTATGCCAGACATTTTATTTGGTTAGTAGTACACTGATATGTAAATATGTAACTGAACTACTCCCAAAATCTCCAGTAAGGGGCAAGAAACTCAATATAAATATATCCCTGGATACCCTTAATCCTACAAGCTAATTAGACCCTACTATGACTATGAACATAATTCGAGCAATTTTCATTACTCTATTTAATCGCAGCCATTTTAGTAACAAAAAAGCTTGGGTGTAAAAAGCGAATTGGTGGGCTCAACCATCACCGATGCGGAAGTTGCGTAAAGTCGAACGATAATCTACGAAATGAGAGCAATATTGAGCAATTAAATTGATACAATTATTCAGACGACAATGTGTGTAAAATTAATGAGTCTATTTAAATCTATACATAACTTCTCCAAGAAGTTAAAATGCAAATGGGGTACTACTGGAGTTCGGAATACTTTACTCGGGATAAAGATAGGAAATATCTTCCGATAAACTTCTGGTTCGTCTCTAGTAAATGCAAGTAGTTCATTCGTTCAAACTTCACCGCGAGTTCATTTTCGATGCTAATTAAGTTATTTTTGAAATGCACTAGGTCCATGTCTGGTATATCATGGCATGCATCGTTGTCCTCGCTCGGGCCATACGTCTCTAACGGAATGACCTTTGGCTTTGTAGGAATGAAATTGACTACTTTGAAGCCCACGATATTGCTACAAGAGTCACAGTGGATATTATTGATTACCATTTGCCGGTTCACAAGTTGTAGATCTTGCTCTGATTTGATGTTAATGAGGGTATAGTCGTGGCATGAAGAGCCATTTGTAGGTGGAGGCAAGGAACAGTAGCATACCAGTATGGGTGTACAACACTCTTTGCATATGTAGGATTTAAAGCTTTCTACCAGTGGGTCTTTCGTTACGGGAAAAGGGGAGCTCAGGGTTTTATTTGGATTGAATACTTGGAATTCCGAAGAAGTTAGTGGATCATTATATATTGGGTATGATAATCCCATTTCGATGGTAGTTGATCTAGCCAAAAACTAAAACAGGGAGACTTAGAATATATTAGAAATCGCTTTGTTGTTTAAAACCGAAAATAAAGAGAGGATACTAGTATAAATATATCACAGGTACGGATTTACGTGGAAGAGAAACATATATAGACCCCTTTCTGCCCTCAATGACCGATGCCTCGCGTACATTTGGCAGTTCGTGGCTTTTTTCAAATACTATATTCGTAAATTCACCATACTGTTTCTTAGGAAAGGTGGCCCAGAAGAAAAAGTTCGTAAATCGCCAGACCCGATAAGAAAAAAAAAGATCAATAGACCTAACACAAAATGGCTCCATATTCCACACCCTAGGATGTGAGATGTGGGGAATTCGTATGTAGGAGGAGCTGTGTAGAAAATCGTAACTGACTCTGGTGGATCGGAGATATTACAAACATGTGACCAAGAGATTAATGACAATGACTCTGTGTCTATCGAGTTCGTAGTTTCCAACAGCTTTTCGAAAACCATAAAAAGGTTTTATCCCTTGACCGTATTGGTGGGGTCGTTTTCTGAAACTGCGTTGGTGCCTCGTAAACCGTGCTCGATTTGAAATTTTGTTCTATATTTATTGCCGAGCGGAGGCCGAGTGCAAAGATCACACACGCCTTAAGGTCCTTCGGACAAAACACCGAATGGTCTAATGGCGATTTCATGCGCGTACCAATGTAACAGAGTTTGGCTGAGTGGCATAAAATAATAACATGGCCCCGAGTGTCCATCTCTAGAGTAATTCCTTGGTGCATGTACCAACTAATAAATATTCCGTATTACGAGAATTCTGTTCTCCATCTCGATCCATCATGTACGAGAAAAAAATCGATGCCGCGGGTTTTTGTTACCGATCCTTGTCATACGCAGCCATTCTGATTTTACGTCCCAATCTGGCACGATTCGTACTTTCGTCACAGCTGTGACTATAGTCTCGAAATCGGGCTCAAAATGGTACGGGTTGCTACCCTGGGCCAGTTATTGGCCCATCAATTGAGGGAACGTTTCCCCAGCTTTTGGTTCAATTCGTATATTATACCCGGCCACAAAAGGGAGAAACATTGTTCCAACACACGCCAATCAAGTCGTGCCATGTGCTGACAATGCAACTTAGTGGCCTCGAACAAACAATGGAAAAGCCACCAAATTTTTATTAGATGTAACATCACCATGGCGGAAACTGACACATTAGGCCCCAGCAAATATAGGCTTACTGGAGCAAACGATATTGATGGCCCATGAGTCTGCAAAATATACAGCGGGCCGCCTATGCGTGATTTTGCTCCACATGTATTGGTCGGCTTAGATGAAGCTCGATTCTTTTTACCTAAAAAATGTCAGAATAGAAAATAACTATACTTTGAAGGTGGTACGACTTCGGTAAGAACATGATAAATATAGAAATAAACTAGTCAGGGGGGGGCAATTTAATACGTCATTTACCTAAGTTAGTCTTTGGAGAAACAGCAATAAGGTTCTACTATGAGGGAGTCCCACCCTCTGTGGAATACTCGCATGGTTTGGTTTGGTTAACTTCTCCTCAGCGGTTTAGTCGTCCTGGCAATACATTCTCCGCTTCTATCGGGTCTACAGTTTGTATATTTGGCCTGTTTTCCCGCAATTAAACAGGCAGACCGGCTATCTACTTAGTACGAGAGTCTCCTCGACAGTGAAAAATGGAGTTAATCGATTATAACCGTTTCTTTTGGTGAGAGCTCGTAAATATTTGCAATCTTGTTCTGGACTGTATTATACATTTCTAACTACAATAATATAATGGATTATGTAACAATACAATTATTGCCAGCATACTCCAAATCACATGATCACATAGCATCATATCACGTGAATGTTGCAACCGCCTTATGGTGCACAATTTTTCAGTATCTCTGTGACGAATTCTAGGATTGCAATTACAAAGCAAGATTGCTAGCGGTTACATCTTGTTTTGACGTTCTTCTAGATCCTTTTAGTGTTAGGTGTTTGCTGAGGAAGAAAAGATCTAAAGTTTTGGCATTTTGAAAGAAAATCGTACGCTATTACCTATTATCTGTAGATTATATAATATGACAGTGACAGTACAACAGCAGACTGTGCAGTTGACCCCAGAACATTTGAAGTTCTTGAATGATAGGTTGCAATATTTGAGTCCGCAAGAGATTATTCAATGGACACTCATCACATTTCCAAACTTGTACCAAACAACGGCCTTTGGTTTAACTGGTTTGGTCACCGTAGATATGATCTCTAAGATCAAAACTGCTGGACAGGACGAAAATAGTGAGGCAGCTCATCCTATCGACTTGATCTTCATCGACACCTTGCATCACTTCCCACAAACCTACGATTTGGTCGCCAACATCCAAAAGAAGTACAACCCTAAGATCCACATTTTCAAACCATTAAATGTGGAAACCGAACAAGAGTTCACTGCAGAATATGGTGACAGCTTGTGGGAAACCAGCGATTCATACTACGATTTCTTGGTGAAGGTTGAACCTGCCCAGAGAGCATATAAACAACTTGGAGTAACAGCAGTGCTAACTGGAAGAAGAAAGTCCCAAGGAGGTGCCCGTGGAACGTTACCAGTTTTGGAAATTGAAGAGTCGAGCGGAATTATCAAAGTCAACCCATTATGTAACTGGGATTTCAAGCAAGTCAAGGAATACGTGGATCAAAATGAGGTCCCATACAATGAGCTTTTGGATTTAGGATACAAGTCTATCGGTGACTGGCATTCAACCGTCCCTGTTGCGGAAGGTGAGGACGAGAGAAGTGGAAGATGGAAGGGTAAGGCTAAGACTGAGTGCGGAATTCATGAAACCAGTAAGTTTGCCCATTTCTTGAAACAAGCAACACTGCAGAAGGACGATAAGGAGGTTGCCGCAAATGGAGTAGCGGAAGTTGTGTGAGTAGCTTGTTTCAAGCGGAAAGGAATACTAGCACTCTTCTATACATATTTTTCATCGCCTCGTATCCACTCTTCCGCTAAACTTCATCATATAGACCATGGCATTATTTATTTCGCAATCCTTGAATTTAACGTTAATAGAACTTATCATTCCTCAGTAGAATTTGTTCCTAATTCCATGTAAGCACTCCATAAAAGGCAGTGGTCACACGTTAACAGAAATCTTCATGGCGCTATTCTCCTTTGTAGACATTTAACCGACGGCTGCAACACGGAATAATGACAATGACAGAAGAACGGATCTCGTTTCCCAAATAGGAAACCGGAACTACGATAACGAAGCGGAATTATTTGCGCCTGTGAAACTGGATTTTATATATCTTAAATGTACTTTGCTATGATATCTTCTATCACTTGATTTCAGTTTTGTATTGTAGCTACCGAGTATAGCAGAACTAGTAAGTTAGAAACTATGTTGGCAGAATTGGTCATTAGGGGATTTCGCTATGTTTCCAAGAACCCACTAGAAACCCAGTTCGTGGTCGTAGTGGGCTTCTTGATCTACTATTTAGTAGTATATCCATTCTGTTTGTCACCTCTCCGAAACGTTCCAGGACCTTATTTTCACCGTATAAGTTACTTCCATGTGCTAAACAGCCAACGGAAATCATGTTGGATCCAGAAGGTCCATAATTTGCATATGAAGTACGGTAATGTGGTGATATTGTCGCCCAATGAAATAAGCGTCAATGGTAAGTACAAGTTCATACATGATCTCTATATCAAGAACTTGCCCAAATCAAAATTCTACGAGAATTTCAGAAACCACGGTTTCAAAGACAACATCTTCGCCAGTTTGGAAAACGATAGGCACTTGCGCTACAAGAAGATTGTCATGAGCTTGTACAGCAAGAGCTCTATATTCTCAAGAAAGAACAGCACCAGAGATATCATCGTGGAAAAGGTGGGCCAACTCGTAGATGCTGTGGCGACTTCTTCTGTAACTGGAAAGGAGCCAGATCTTATAAATGCAAGAAGTCTTGAAAATGAACATGGAAAGGGCCACAAATCAAAAGATGGTAAATGGTTTAATTCACAAGGAAAGACTCACAACTTGGGTATAGACGTTTACTCGTTGTTTGCGGCCCTTGCTATGGATGTGGTATCATCCTTTGAGTTGGGAAAAGAGAATGGGACCGATTTGCTACTTCATCCGGATAAAAGACATATCATTGTGAGCCATAGAACGGTAGCAAGTATGGTGTTCTGGACTACATTAATGCCACGGTTTTGGGACTGGGCAGCTGGTTCCACTGTAAAGAAAGCTCTGGGAGATATTTTGGATTGGCAGCTAAAGTTATACGCCCGTGCTGAACAAAACGTTCCAAAATTTAAAGAAGATGAAAACCTTACTACATTAGAAGCTTTAAAACGGGCCGGATTAGAAGGAGAATACGCGTACTCGTTCTTAACGGACAATATCTTTGCTGGACACGAAACTACTGCTATTCAGCTTACATTCTTATGCTACGAGTTATCACGTCCTCTGAACTTCGGCATTCAGAGAGCTTTAAGAAATGAGCTTGAAAATGCATTTGGAAAGCCACGAGCTGCAGCTGATGTTATTAGCAATTTGGAAGCAGTTGATCTGTTGCCATATCTCAATGCAATCTTAGACGAAAATAGTAGAGTACATACGTCTATTCCTGGAGCAGAACCACGAGTCGTCGACAAGCCATATACTGTTGAATTAGGAACAGGAGAGGAGGTTACTCTTCCAAAGGGAACTGTTATTTCATGCCTACCATTCTCTGTTCATAGACAGGAAGATGTATTTCCTCTGCCTAATCAATTCATTCCAGAGAGATGGCTACAATATGAGCATGAATCTGTAGAGGAATTCAAGGCAAGGATTAAGATACAAAATAAGTTTATGATGCCTTTCGGGAAGGGTATTAGAATGTGTCTCGGTATGAACGTTGCATTGATAGAGATGAAGCTTGCCATTGCAAACCTCTATTGGCACTATAACTCCAAAATCTGTGCCGACTGGTGCGATGTGACAGAATATCCCTCAGATAAGGTTCCAAAGGAGATTCTATTAGGAGAGGATAGCAAGGGCTCAAACCAAACCGACGAAGAGAAGATGGTTATGGTAGATAATTACACGATTAGGCCATTGAACGACGAATGCTGGTTAGAATGGTACCGTAATACATAGTCAGTAGAGTTATTCAAACTAAACATACATATTAGACTATCCAAATGTAGCCGTTATTTACAAACGTTGCATATACTGGCAGCGAAAAGAGGTAAACTACAGAATTACTCTGATACTACTAGTAAACTCATTTAAAACAACTGCCAATTGTCGTCAATGGAATAGGAACCAGTTCAAGAAGGCTTTAAATAGAGGGCCAGTGTGGCTAACCGAGGTTCCAGAACGACTTAGCTGCGAAACTCAATGTAGCATTATCATATGCCTAGAAGAAAAACACACACCCCTTTGAAACGCATTACAATTTGACAGCATCTTATTAACACTAATTATGTAGATCTCAGGATCTCAAGGGCAATTATATGCAATTTTTCTATCTTTGGCTAGACAATAAATCGACTATTTGGCAATGTGTTTCTGGACCGACTACAAGCCAGTACTCAATTAATATCTAGTTAGCCGTGAGTGACAAAGGTGCCTTTTTCAAGCCTGCTAGCAACAGCAAAGCAATAGACCATTTCCCCTTAAGGAGAGTTTGATCTCAGCTGAATTACGAGACGTCATGCCTGAAACCACCTAAGCTGTTTTGCCTCCACTCCTTTCATTCAAGACTAATCATTCACTCTATAGTTATTTTGCCAAAAAGCAATCACCACTATCACGGGTATCACCAATATATGCCTCAGACCCCAGAGTGGTCCAATTCCAGCCACCTGTCACCACTACCACACCGCCTTGACCGCCAACCGTGTCTCGCCATTAGCCTCTACATTCTCCCTCTAACCTCCAATCAGAACGCATCTCTCTTCGAAGGTTGCAACCCTTTCTATGTGTCTGTTTGGGCCGTCCATCTGCGAGGGGTGTCATTCTCCCCGGTTCCAGACCGAGACCTCCGAAATCCGGACCCCGCCATCTCCATATCATAAAACGTGATTGATGGGTAATTGATTATACAATGAAATGATCTCTTATAATGCCTGGCACTGGACTATATTGGCAGCAAGTGAGCGTGCGTACATCGAGGTAGGCTACGTGTATATTAGCGTTCGTAGTAGGGTGTAGTGATTTGCGCCAGAGAACACTAATTGGAGTGCTTCCGTTCCTCAGTATAATTGGTACACCAGATATTGTTCATAGGGTCCTAGGAAGAAAAGGTTTATATAATTAGACTTTCCCTTTTAGGAGCTAACCTGTTGTTAGCCCAGTCCACTCCGCAGCGGATAGCTTTGTTCGAATCGTTGTTACTGCTTTTTCACACCTGAAAGTCCAGAGTTCGCTACCAATCGCTCCTTAGTGTAAGCATAGCAAGCCTCTGATCACCACGGCCTCTTTTCACAGAGTACACCAAATCATAGTGACCTTTTGGCCAATTACGATTTTAAATGCTCCCGTTTGCTATCCCGTATCCTCCTGAGAAGGAGCATGGTTTCTGGGGTATCCCCACCTCAACAATCGATTGGTGTGAAGAGAACTACGTTGTCTCCACCTACATCGCAGAGGCCCTCAACACCATCACCAATTCGGTGTTCATTGCCCTAGCAGCATTCGCCATCTTCCATGCTTACAACAATAAGCTCGAGCCGCGGTTTCTCCTTACCGGATTTGGCTTCTTGCTCGTAGGAGTTGGCCTGTGGTTGTTCCACATGACCTTACGGTATCAGTTCCAGTTGTTGGATGAGTTGCCCATGATCTATGCTACATGTGTTCCATTCTGGTCGGTATTCAGTGAGTTCAAGACCAAGAAAGAGAGTGTGTTTGTGGGCATAGGCGTTTTCGTTGCTGCAAACTCGTTGACAGGAATCTACTTGTACTTCAAAGACCCCACTATTCACCAAGCAGCCTATGCCTTGCTTAATGCATGTATCATCTTCAAATCGCTTATCTTGACCAGAGAACATGTCCACGACAAAGCAGCAAAAGCTCAATTATACACCACGATGATCGCCGGTGTGGCTCTCTTTGGCTTCGGTTACTTCTTGTGGAACTTGGATATCCACTTCTGTGACTTTGTGAGAGGCAAGAGAAGAGAATGGGGTATTCCGTACGGTTTCGTGCTTGAAGGTCACGGTTGGTGGCACATCTTCACGGGATTGGGAGTCTACTTCTACTTAGTTTACGAGGAGTACTTGAGATGCTTCTTGACCGGAACAGAAAGATACTTCCGTTTCGACTGGGTGTTCGGCTTGCCAATAGTGTCTTGTGTAGACAAACATGGCTTGGACAGACACAATGCCATCAAGAAGCTCGCTCAATTAGATGCGGAGTACCAAGATAAGAAGATTCGTTAAGTGACCATTGAGTTCCATTACATTCGTTTCTATATAGAACCATACTACTATTTATATTGCACATTCTTCGCAGCTCAGAGAAGATAATGATTCTGTAGTTTACAAAACAGTGAGCACTTCACTGATGAGCTTATCGTTCTTAATGACATCGGAGTATTCGCCGTCAACTAGCTCTCTAAGCTTTCCAATGGCTTCAGTGCTGTCATATTTGCACTTACCGGTTTCCGAATCATAGCAGAGAGATTTCCATTTCTTCAAAATAGTCTTGAGATGGTCAAGCCCTGTGTCAATTTCCTCCTGGGTACACTTTGTCTTCTTATTCTGGATAAATTTGTCCTCTTCAGTAACATTCATGTCTTGCAACTCGGAAGCCTTTCTCTTAGCCATGTTAATGATCTTGGTTGGAAATTTCACCAACTCTGCAACATGGATACCAAAGGATTTGTCTGAAATTCCGGGCTCCACCCTATACATGAGAGTGATATCGTCATCCTTCTCGGTGTCCTTCTCTACATGAGCAACAACATGCAAATTCTCCACTTTGTTTTCGTACTTAGAAGACAATTGAGTCAATTCATGGAAATGAGTAGCAAACAAGGTGAAACAATTCTTTTCGGTGATTAAGTGTTCCAGAATGGACCAAGCTAACCCGAAACCGTCATATGTAGAAGTTCCTCTTCCTAATTCATCGATTATAATTAATGAGTTGTGAGTAGCAGTAGCCAAAATGGACGAAGTCTCCAACATCTCGATCATAAAAGTGGATAATCCCTTCAATTGTGAATCACCAGCACCAACTCTTGATAAAATGGCGTCGAAAATTGGCAATTCAGGAGCAAAGTTTTCATCACTTACTGGAATGAAGCATCCGATTTGAGCCATGAGGGAAATGACTCCAATTTGTCTAATGTAAGTAGACTTACCACCCATATTAGGACCAGTTATTATGACAAATGGCTTTCCATTAGACTCGGTGTCATTGGATAGGTTAACGTCGTTGGCTATAAAGTTAATGTCGTCCTGGACTTCAAGGACTGGGTGTCTAGCCTCTTCCAATTTGATCTTTCTGCTTTTGAACTCGTCTGACTCGGTATCATTGGTCAATGGATGTAACTTAGGTCTGACAAAAGCGGTTGGTGCGATAATTGCAGCGTTGGCAAATCCAGTTAAAACATCCAAGTGTGCAAGTGTGAGAGTCAAGTTAAGGAAGACCAGTTGGTAAGTCAAAGTAATTGACAAGATCTCCTTGATTAACTCACGCTGCTTACTATTGTACTCCTGAGATGCGTCTGCGTACTGTTGTGACAAGGACGCCAACTTTTTAGTGGTGAAAAAGACACCAGCTTTCACAGTCTGTAATTGGGTATATTTGTTGCCAGTATTTCTCAATACTGTAGAGTCAATTCTGGTAACTCTGAAACACCATCCATGTTGAACATGCTTCTCTAATTTCAATTTCTTGTCCAATTCCATGTTCAAGTCGTCACCGACGTCTTCGTGCAATTGCTTGATCTCAGCTAAACAAGATTGCAACTTGTCATTGATTTCGACAAGCGATTCGTCAAACTCAGGTCTGACATTGAAGTCAGTGTGCAAGAAATCAGCTGCCGAAGACTCCAATGGAGACAAATCTATAGTAGTTTCAATTAACTCTTGGAACTTGACCAAGGATTCGTAGTTTTTCGTTGTTGGTACAAGCCAGTACTTGTCAATTAAACTGGCTACTGGAGAAGTCTCATCCTTCTCCTTTAAGTCATCAATAACTAAGTTAAGCATGTTCAAAAAGTCTGGCATAGCCAAGACCAACTGGTACAAGCGAATGACGTCCTCCAATTTCTTGTTCTCATTTCCTGTGGTTTTGGCAATTCCAGTTCCGATTTTCTTTAATAATCTTCTGATATCAGGTACTTTAGACAAGAATTCCTGTGTCACGTAAACCCGGAAGTTGGTATCCTCAATCAAGTGGTTTACCAAATCTTGTCTTTCTTGTATGCTACTCAAGCTGGTGAGCGGCTGCTTTAACCACTGAGAAAGTAATCTAGAACCTGCAGTGGTCTTACATTTGTTCAAAAGTTCAAACATTGAACTGACGGAGGAAGACTTGACCATGCCAGAAGGCCCGTTTGAATTTGCATTTGGGAAGATGTTCAACGCCTTCATAGTTGAAGAGTCCAACTTCATGTATGCACTAAGGTTGTACTGCTCGATGGTGAAGCTATTTTGTGCACCTTCCAGTAACAACAGCAAATATGCTATCAAAGCATTACAACATCCCAAAGAGTTTGAGAAGTCAGAGGAATTGATTCCTTTGGATGCCAATACAAGTTCGACATTGACTTCCTCTTCCTCCTTTTGGGTGTCCGAGACAACCAACTTTCTTAAGTCTTGCTCGATATCCTTACTGGTAAAGAAAGACTGTTTGATAGAACTAACCACAATGTTTCCGATCTTATCCAAAACCTGGAAGAGCTTGATCACCTCTGTATTGTCATCGGTAGCACTGTAGTTGGATGGTAAAACCACTTCCTTCACGCCTAGCTGAAGCAACAAGCTTTCCACATTCGAGAAAAGATCATTGTCATCAAATTCAGACAATTGGATGGTGTTATTCAGCACATCTATAAGACATACACCAACTTTCCTGGTTGATCCCGATTGCTGAAATTTAATACTAGCAATGATCGGATTGGAACAATCCTGGAACATTCCTTCCAAGTTGACACCATATTCGTTGGCCAAGCTCTCCAAGTTACCTGGAGTTGCTGTTGCTGTCAATTGGAACGTTTTGTTGTTGTAGATTTCCACCTTGAGGTGCTTGTCTATGATACAGAATCTCAAGACATTGTTTAAGAACACTTGAGGCGAGATGGTAACGTATCTATTTTTGTTGTTCTGATTGTACTTGATCACGGATTGGGTCTTGTAGATGTTGTCTGCGATCAAATCCGCGTCTTCATCCAAGGCTGTGAAGTAGTCCTTGTTATTGTGGTCAATGAATCTAATGGTAGAGCTCTCTTTACTAGGAAGAGACGAGTACTTGCGGTAGTACAGTCTCTCATCCACGGTATCTGAGAACTTGAGATCCGGTCTTGTACTTGACATGGTGTCCTACAGTGTAACTATCTAGTAAAAATATGCTATGACCACCCAAAGTGTAGAGATACTTGGTATCAGTGGATAAAGAAGAGTAGTATTTACAGCCAAAATGCCTGTTTAGAGACGCGCTTTATTACAAGCGCCTAAAAGAGTGTTTGGCGATTTCGCGTAGTGAATGGGTGTGACTAATGTCATGTGACTATGGTCGAGTGTTGGTAATGCTATTACATGCAGAACCAGAACATTGTCTAAGAATCTGAAACACAATTCATACGAGAATGTTTTAATCCATAATGTCTCCACATTCTGTTAATATGGATACTTAACACCGACTTTACCCCGATCGTACCACTATATCTCCAAAAGGGAGATATAATCCAATTACTATATAAATCATAGTAATTACCAGTTATTCATAGAATCTAAATATGTTCACCAGGACTCTCATCCTATAATTCTATACTAGTTAATATATACTAACTTATATATAAAGAGTACCGGGTACTGCATCTGCGTCACCCGAGAACATCGAGACCGACTACAGACTAGACACCATTCATTCAACTATATGAAGAGAAGAGACGGGCCGTGAAAGCTTGCCTCGGGAGTCCCATCCTGAGCGGTACAATGGTCAACTGATCTTATTATTAGAAACGTTGTAAATGCTCCCAACGACATCAGTGAGTTTCAATCGCTCAACCATTTCAAGATGAACGCTGAACACCACAACTATTAATGTCGAGAAATGTGCAATGTGGCTATGTCTCCTGAAATCATTGTCGATTTCTGTATGCAGGCTGTTGAAGTTGATCACATTCACCCCACAGTGGTTAATACCCTGCTGAAAATGACACTAAATGACACTATGGAGACAATTCCTTAGGAACCCGGTCCCTCCAACACATCTCAATGCTACTTATCCTAATATCCAACCAATTGCTACCTCATTGTGCTTCATTGCACACGCCCACAACCCCATTAGAAAGGTCGTGTACCGCACCAACCATCATCCTTCACTTTTGTCTAAAACCGATTTAGTATACGACACGAGCCCACTGCTTGTGACACTTAATCGCTAACAATCAACAATTCTTGGCATCGAGGCATAGGGTTCCAAGTTTGCAGTCTATTCCACCAGCCCTCGAAGTTTTCGCAGAAACGACTGCAAAAGCGCTTCACCACCAACTTCAATGCCCTAACTCACAGATCCCGTCCTCAGATGTACCCCTTAGTGCATGGAACATGCTGTATAGTGCCGTTCATTGAAGTTGCAAGTGCGTGTGAAGGCTGTGAAACGCAGCGCCCCCGCGAATCGGAACGAGATGTGACCAACACAGCAAAATCAACCCTAGCGTCGACTGTGACGATGTAGGGCGATTTGGACATTTGGACATTGTTCAAGTCAATTGAGTAGAATGGAGCAGGAATTGATCTGGTCTACAAGATCTCTACATTCGTAAAATAGAAATACGTAGTCACAGTATATTTATCAAAAATAAGTTATACGTAACTAAACTAGCACCAGCGAAACCATCATCGTAGTAATTGAGCTCGTCAAATTGGCTTAGAATGGTGGCTTGGAGTCTGGGCTCCATTGGTCTTGGTTACCGTAGTGTTGGTCGTAGTTGTCGACGGCCTTTTGTTGAGCTTGCTTCTTAGCCTCGTCCTTGTCCAAGTAGTCTAAACCCTTGGTCTCGAACAACTTGTCAACCTCAGCACCAGCGAAACCGGCCAAGACCTCCTTAGCGAATTTGTGGGAGACTGGCTTACCTTCCTTTCTTTGCTTGTCTTCGAAGAGCTTAGCGGCTTCGAAAGAAGCAGCACCGGCTAATAATTCGTGGGAGAACTTACCCTCGTGCTCTTGGTCACCGTAAACTTTCTCGTGGTCGTCACTGCCGAATCCGAACATTTTGTGCTAATTGATTTTGTAGGATTGAAATAGGTTACAATCTGTAATAGAGAAGAGCCAAGAAATGAAAAAAAGCTTGGACAGATCACCCTGTATTTATACCTGTCAATGGACTTCGACAACGTCGATATTTTTGGAAGCGTGCCTCGTTTTGCCTCCGTCCTTCACCAATGGGAATGGATAACCATAGACATGAAACTCCGTATTATTGAAAAAGGGGAAGACGTCATACATACAGTATCCAAACATCACCTAACTTCCCAATCGGTATGAATTTTTCAGTAGGACTGAGGGGAGGCTGAAGATGAGGATAACTGAATAGAGTAAAATAATAATAATAATAATAATAATGCCATGTACCTGGTTTGAAATTCAGTGGAATTTCAATGAACTGCGCTAATCTGACGAGCCTGGAACAGTAATTGTGTGTATGGCCGTGGCGACTTGTCGTCGGTGTGCCTGTCGAACGCCCATTCCCTCAGCCATGGTGGGAATCTGGTTTAGCGACAGCCACTGGCCACAGAACAAGGCTTACCGAACTGCGTCTCCCCACTGCGGCCCATGGAATAGACCAATCAATTGTTTTTGGCAATTTCACCCTTCGGGTGGAACCTCTATTCGTACCTGGTATCTAAAGTTACTAATTAACTCAATCTCTTGTAGATCCACTTGAAATTCGTTGTGTGCGCGCTTCCCTTACTGGAGTGTAATTGTCTCATGATCGATGTGAGATGTGGAGAATCTCACGAGTAGGAAGCATGTGTAGGTATAGGGCCAATTGTCCTCCAAATGGAATGCCGAGATTACGGATTAGCAATGTACAGCAGAAGTAAGCTATTTTTGGGGCTCTGGTGGCTTTTCAACGTGGGATGCATGAATATGTATCTCATTGAGTAGTTCTTGGAGGCTACTGCGAGGAAGCCTGACAGAGATTCAAATTGCGTATAGAAGGTAATACTACGTCGAGTAATGCCAGTAGGCAATTTCAAAACGATAATTGAAATTCTGAATGGCCAGAATGAAACACCTAAAACCTGTGCCCATTGGACGTACGAAGGGTTCTTTGTAAGCATGACTGTGACGCTCAATACCTGCAGTAGCATCTATGGCTTTTGCTGGTTCGTCAATCTGTTTGTGATCGTGGCCCTTGTGGCCTTCATGATAGAAACGGCGCCCTACAGCCTCACTTTCTCCGCATAGTGAGTTTTGTCGAGATATCGGAATGGTTTTCGAATACTTCCTCAATTTTCCAATGTAATTGTAGTTTCGATACAAGAGTACAAAGTCCACAATTGAAGTGAGATACGTGGTCGAATTCGAAATAAAAATCGAAGTTCACCGAAAGAGGTAACCTTATCACTTCTCTTCTTGATTCCTCAATTGCCGGTATTGGCTTGCTGATATTGTTAAATAGGCTAATTACGAGTTGCCATTGCCAAAGAACGACAAGGAATGCTAGAAGATCCATGAATATATATAGCTGCAATCTATCATTATCGGATAGGGATGTGCATTTCCTGGCTTGTGACCGCAATTGCTCATACCGCGACAACGTCCATGTCGTAAGACTACGCTTCGACAACATTGACGATGGTATCTAGATTTCACGAATTCAGACTATCTCATGTGTGTAGATATAAGAACAACTTTACTTGGGGAATAGGGAGGTTACTTAAGATTATGTGTAATATTTGAGAAGGAATTCGTTTTGCAGCCGCATTGGAGATCGATGCATCGCGTTAACCTTAATAACGGTTGCGAGATCATGAACGGCTAGCACAAGAGCTGTTAACGCCGGGTGAAAATGTGCCTGGCGAAATGAAAAATATTTGAAATATACTGATAGTGCTTATGGTCCTATCCAAGCAGCATTCGGGGACATTAATCCCACGTAGTTTTGGTATATTTTTATAATACTCGCACTGTATCCTATCGTGATATCGAGATTGTAATATAGCTCAGAGTAATCTTTTTTTAAGGTTGTCGGTCTTTATTACTGTCTAGCTAAGACAAAAGAGAGATAGGGAGAGAGTAATGGAGACAATCTGGTAATGATTTGTTCAGAGAGAAACCAAAAAAGTAAAAGCTCTCTGCCAAATACCCTTGGGGCATTTTTGCTAATCTTGAGAATGGAGGTGGTTGATTAATAAGTGAAGTTGAAGTAAGATACCCAGGTTTTGAACTCAGTGTCGGATAAGCGAGAGTTAACCTCCTGAGCTCGTCGCTTGCCCAATAGTTTGAAGGTAGCGAGTAGGTATCTGTTGATCTTTTTCAATTCGTCGAAGGTGAGTTCTGTAATAGTGATTTAGGTGTGCCAGGTGAGAGGACGAACTGGACAAAGATGGACTAGAGCATTTTACTGACTCCACAATATTTATAGAGATGGAAGCTATAGCGTAAGGTGGCCGTCTTGCGTCAGCGGTAGAATTTTGAGTCCGAAGGTAGCAGTAAATGGGTCCTATGATCTAGGTTGAAACGCTACAATTCGTCCAGATCGTAGGGGAAATGATTCCTGAGCGATTTGATCTTGTGCCAAGAGGTCTTCCACTGTTGAGGGTTTAGATGGAGTCTCTCGGTCCATCCCTGTAGGATAAAACAATCCCGTAATTCAATTGGGTTTCACGACTCCTGCCTTGAAAGGTGCTGCCTGTAATCGGTTCCATGTCATTTTGACACTATTCTACACCAATACACAAGCATATTGGTCTTGATGTCATTAACTATGGGTGGACACGCACACTCCTGCTCAGTGGGAAATTTATATTGTGTTGAAAGTCTCGGCAGCATAATATTAACCTGTCTGGTGCGCTGTGATCGCATGCTTTTGCCAAGGTTTTCTCTTGCTTAATTTTGCAACCTTAGTAGTACCAAAAAAATTCTTGGAACCCCATTTTAGTAGGGTTGGTATCATCAGCACTTGTGTGACTCGTTTGGAAGTGCAAATATTCTGTGAAACGCAGAATACCTTTTTTCAATTCAGGACGAAGTTAATCTTAATTATTAAAGTTAAGAAAAAATTGTAACTTTTCTTATTGATTCTTCTCATCTTCCAGCTTTTAATACCAGCGTACTGACTTCTTGGAAACTTGGCATCCTATTTTACCAAGACTTCTGGGCAATGTAATAACTACTACCGTTATCTTTCCCTTTTCTTGTGAGATGGTGATGGAGAATACCCTTATTTATATAGCAATTCCCTTCTATTAGTAATGTTGTTTTGTAGAACACCTATAAACACCAAAGATGAAAGTGGACACGGCTTGTGTACTTTTTAGTATCCTTACTTTGACTGTGTCGGGTACTATACCGAACACACCCTCAAATTCGGGTTCTTCTACCGTTAATAAAAGAGAGGAAACCCAACCAAGTTCATCCAATGTCAAGCTTACCGGATGCCACTTTCATGGGGAAACTCAATTCTGCATAGACAATAATGGTGTAGAAGGGTCTCTCCTTCCATCACCAAAGGACTCCAATGCAGCACCTTCGAGCTATACTAACTGCCATTCTCATGGGAAGGATACATTTTGTGTAGATAGTGCTGGTGCAGAGGTTCAGTTCGTGACAAATGTCGAGGAAGGTGACCACGACCACGAGGACCACGAAAGTGGAAATCATGATCATGGAGATGAATCTGAGTCAGGTTCTTCTACTTCCAGCCTCACCGAGTGCCATTTCCACGATGGAACCCAGCTTTGTATAGACAACAATGGTGAGGAAGGTTCTATCCTGCCATCACCAAAAGACTCCAATGCAGCACCTTCGAGCTATACTAACTGCCATTCTCATGAGAAGGATACTTTTTGCTTAGACAGTACTGGTGCTGAGGTTCAATTCATTAGAAGTGTTGAAGGTGAAGAACTTGATAATGGTGGGGAAGCATCGGCAAGTCTGAGTGGAAAGAATTGCCATTTCCACGGTGGAGTTGAGCATTGTGTTGGAGATGTCCATTCCCTCTCTTCTGAGGCCTGCGAAAGAGTCGATCGTGATTATGACATACCTTTAAGGATTGGACTTTTATTTGTCATTTTAGCTACGAGTTCTATTGCTGCTTTTGGTCCAATTTTACTAAAGCGGTTTTTAAGCTCGTCCATTAATGGATTTGTTGGACTTCTAATTAAACAATTTGGAACTGGTGTGATTATATCTACAGCATTAGTCCATTTAATGACACATGCTGAGCTCATGTGGGGAAACTCCTGTATCACATTGGCATATGAGTCTACATCTACAGCAATCACCTTGGCTGGTATATTTCTTGCCTTTTTGATAGAGTACATCACTGGACGTATTCTTAAGGCCAGATCTCAGCTGATCAATGTGATTGGAGACAACAATGACACCGAGCAAGAAGACCCTGTATTGAGAGAGAAGGGCTTGAATAGCAGTTCTGATGAAGCTCTGACCGATAAGAATCTTGTTGGGCATGACCACTTCCATGGGTTGTCACCAACTGATAAATTCTCCGTTATGATTATGGAGACTGGTATTATTTTTCATTCCATTCTTATTGGTGTCACGTTAGTTGTTGCGGGAGATTCTTACTTTATCACCCTCTTTATTGTCATTGTATTCCATCAGTTTTTCGAGGGTTTGGCACTTGGGGCCAGAATTGCTGAAATCAGCAACTCCAGCTTGTTTCCGAAGCTCGTAATGGCAGCAGCCTTTGCAGTAATCACACCCATTGGAATGGCTATTGGAATTGGCGTTTTGAATACCTTCAATGGAAATGACCCCAGCACCATCATTGCATTAGGTACCTTGGATTCCTTCTCTGCTGGTGTTCTTATCTGGACGGGCCTTATTGAAATGTGGGCCCTGGACTGGTTGTTTGGACCATTGGCCAATGCGTCGTTGATAAAAACGCTGTGCTCCCTTTTTGCCCTTATTGCTGGTATGATTCTTATGAGTTTCATTGGCAAATGGGCTTAATCTCTTTTACACATGTTCTCATCTTATTATCAACGTGCTATTTCACCTAGATGCAAAAAAATATGGTCCAATGTGCTCGGAGATTAAAGGAAGTTCGGTCTTAATAAAACCCGATCCGAGAGACGAGATCGTTTCTGGGCATAAAACCGAGATGATGATATTTTTTTAGTTCCAGCCAAAAACTATATAATAGACAGATTCTGTCAAATTGCAAGGGCAGAAAAGGTTGCTGTATTCTTGTCAAACAGTGCTAACATGTTCGCCGCAAGATTATTGGGACGTTTGTTCTACAACTTTAGAGGTAGAGACTCGCAATTATTGGTCAACCAATTTAACCTTAGTGATACTCCGCAAACTATAACTATCACTAGTCCTTTATTTGAAGACAATGGCTACATGCCAATTGAAACAGCTGGAAAGGGTGTAGGAGACGACAAGTCGCCATCTCTTTCCATCAAGGTCCAGCCAAGCAGCGAAATAGCGTCATTGGTCTTAATCCTTCAAGATATCGATGCTCCTTTACCTTTTGCTATCACACACATGCTTGTCTACGATATTGCCCCTGCTGCAGAGGTTACATTCGAATTGGGAGAGCTTACGGTCACTGAAGATAACCCAGAAAAGTTCAAGCTCGGTTTTGACTCTTTCAAGTACATTGGTTACATCGGTCCACGTCCTGTGCCAGCCCATGGAGACCACCGTTACGTTTTCCAGGTTTTCGGTATTGATGAGGCTGCTACTACTGCCTTGCGTGATTTTGACGGCAGACCCAACACTGCCAATGTTATTGCAGCCATTAAGGATAACGTCAAGGCCCATGGAGTGTTCACTGGCTTGTATAAGCGTGATTGAGGGGCCCTGCATGAAGGTTGCGTGTCCTCTATTGTATAGAAATACTACAATTTGTTACTGCACCTGTGTCTGATTTTAGCGATTGTCTCCAAAATCGCTGTCTATACTATTGACTTCTTCACATAGTCACTTAAGCACAGATTCCCAACGGAGATACTAGCAATCTCATTTTCTCCTTACATCTCTCCCTGCGTCTGCATTGGTCCCCAACACCACTACCTCAACTAAACCTGTATACGTCGACTGGATCTATGGTAGTTGGAAGATGAACTGTTGAACTGAGACGTAAAGAAGACCGTTGTTGAGCACTAAGAGTTAGGTTTCTTCCGCGAAATCTAGTTGAACAGTCTCTGCTTTCTGGCCTTACTTGTCTACCCCCTGACTAACGACGGTTCATATTACTCAAGACAACCTCTCTTCATTTTCTCTACTTCAGTAGCTCCACCATCTCTAACACCTCTGCCTCAACCCAATATCTAACCGCGCTAACTGACTTTTGCAGACTAAATAGGTTAGGGAAAGCGACCCCGCCAGCGCCGCACCGTCGTAAAATTTTAAAGTGCGGAGCACATCCTAACACATCCTAACCGCAGTACACAATCCGTTTCCCGAAGATTGTTCCTGGCACCGTATAAGGCTTTGTGTAGTGGAGTGAAGGGGAAGGATTTATATGTTATAGTTGTTGAAGCAACTCAGGAACATTATTAATAGAATAATAATTGGATAAAATAGCGGCATTGTATCGCACTGTGTTACTACCCGAGCAAAGTGTCCAGGTTGTGATCCCAGTCCGAATTTCACTAGTTTCATTCGCTTAGGAGGCTGTTCCCCTCTGAAATATTACTATATGACTACTGTTATCCCCGTAAGAACCACCAATGACCCCCAAGAAATCTCGCAAAAAGCGAACCTAAAACACTCGGAAAAGGACCAGGCCTCTTCAGGCGCCCGTAGAGCGAAGTACTCTAGGCCCTGTGATGGTTGTGCCGTCAGAAAGGTTCGGTGCTCCGAGGTTCGTCCTTGTACTCGGTGCCTAAACAATGGTATAGTGTGCACTAGCAATAGGGTCAGGAAGAAATGTGGACCAAAAGCTAAAAATTTGCAAAAAGCTCCATATTACCAAGGCGAGCCGCTTCATATACCTATTACCAACGTTCCGACCGAGCCAGCCGCCATTTCGTCGAGGAACTCGTCGTTGGACTCAAATACGGCTCCTATACAACAAACTGTAGATACTCAAAGTCACATTCGACACTACCGTAATCACAACAACAATACCAACACCCATTCAGTCCCACCAAATATTGGTCCTGTACCGTACTTTTCCATCGATATATTGTTACCGTGCCTTCAGGTGTATCAAACATGGTATTACGGAGTTTGGCCAGTCTTGTCAGTGGCTCACCTCGTATCTCAGTTGGCTACGGTTGACCTTGCGGGTCCTTTAACCCAAGAAATCTCGGTTTCTTACTCTTTGTGTCTTGCTGTTTGCGCCGCAATATCACGTCAGGTCGCTTTCTTGAGTGAAAACTCGAATGTCATCAAGTTGCCTGAAGGAATTGGAGCTAAGGACTATGTCCGAGCAGCTCTTAGTGTTAGAGAGCAATACGAACATCGTCTACAACCATCGTACGAAACCCTTTTGACTTCATTTTTCTTGTACGTTTATTACATTAATGTCAAAGGGGGTACCGCTGCTGCTATTATGCACTTGCGAGAGGCGATCTCTATTGGACAGATCTTGCGTTTGCACGATCCAGAAGCCTACTTGAGCAAGCCACCAGCTGAAGTACATAGACTCAGAAAGATATTTTACTTGCTCTTGGTAACAGAAAGATTCATGTGCATTGAAGATAGCGTTCCCGTCATATTGGATTCAAGTATCCCATATCCTTCGTTAGAAGATGAGGAGTATTCGGGTTTATTGACTGGATTCACTGAACTTGTCAAGATCTTCTCCATTCCTGACCGGTTGTTCTTTGAGAAGATGAGTATTGCAAGCAGAAATGAGAATAATAGAGACAACTATGAAGCTTTGCAAAGCTTTTTCCATATGCCATCGAGTTCTCTCTCTGAAGGTTGGGTTATCGATGTAGAGAATAGAATTAAGAGTATATCAATATCTAATCCAACTTCGGATATTGAGAAAGTGAATATTCTATTATCCAAGCACTGGATGAGATCATTGATTTGGCATATTGCTTACCAGAATGGCTTGTTATCAAGTAGGAGAAGTGAAGACGACTGCTTGAGTCTCCTGTATCCGGTGACTATAGCTCATGAGTTCCTATCTTCGACTAGTAACTTGCCCATCTACGCATTTGAATCGAATGGACCAGGAGTTGTAGTGAAAATGCTAGAAATAGCGAATGGATTGGCGGACTCGATGAGCGATCTCGCCATTGTGAACAACTCCATGGACTCGGCCCCGTGTCACGATGCTTTGAATTCGATTTTCTGGTTAATTTCGAAGTTCAAAACTGATGTAACCCTTCCCGTTAAGCTTTACAACCGTATCGAGAAGATCGTGAATGGGGGAGCAATACCCAGACCGCGTTTTTCATCGAATTTGATCTCGGAGATAGAACTTCTTGACGACGATGTCATACGAGAGCTCGAGGGCTCTGACAGCTCCACTGATTCACAGCAAATTATGTCCATACGGGGCAGTTTTACCAATTTGTTAGAGATGGCTTAGATTCTACGAAGCCTGTAAATAATACGTAGACGATCTCTATAAGTTACCTAAAATGTTAGAGGTACACCAAGTGCTTCGCCTAATAGTGAATTTTTTTCGCACCCATTAATAATACGACACTAATGAACCCAGTAACTACACATATAGGAGAACAAAAAAATGCAACCTTTGACTTCCAATTAAGGGCCCATTTACTCCATCTTACTTGGCATCGATGCTGCCCCCTACAACCCGATGAACACCACTATCCGATCTGCAAATTATACGAAATACATGTCGACCCACACTATCCTCACAGTTACACATTGGATTACAGGAATGTGTGAGGAAGCATGGATTATATCCATTTTGGGAACCCCTATATCAAATATTGGGTATGAGCGAAGCTGCGAAGGCAACCGAGGCTTTGCTTTAGTTGCAATCCATTCTCCTCTAGGCTATAGGTGCAAAAATTAGGCAGAATGGAAATGTGAAGTTGGCTTTTCTTTCGGAGTGCGTTGCACTCACAGAATACATTGGTAACATTGATGGGAATCCAACTCTCACAGGTACTACTCCATTTGAAAAAGGTCAAATTCATATTATGACTAGAAGAATCGAATTTGAGTTTTTTGAGGCGATTAGTCTCTATTTCCATAATGCAACTCCAGGTTTGGAACCAACTGTTGAGACCTATCGAAATGAAGAATGGGGATTACGTCAACGTGACAGAGCTATAAGGGGTATACATTTCTTGGATACTCTTTTGAAAACCCAGCCATACATGGCAGGTGACAAGTTTTCAATGGCTGATATCACTGCTATCGGGGGTGTCATCTTTCTTGGGTTTGTCAAAATGGAGATACCAAAGGAATGCGAGGCATTTTTGGCTTGGTATAAGAGAGTCAGAGAGCGCCCTAGTGTGGAAGCGTTTTTTAAGATGGCGCGCGAGTTCGGATTACTGAAATAAAATGTGACTGTATTCCTTTTAAATACTTTTTAAACTAGTTATATTAGATAATTCATTTGCAGTCTGATAGGCCGCAAATAGTTGAATACATGCATCTGTAGATCTTTATACTATACGCGAAAGAGATGTCACGTGAGAAGCTGCCCATATGCAACTTTTGTAACATCTTCCCAAATAGGCAATATGATAAACACAGATCCCAATTAGTATGAAGCCATGGAAATTGGAAATTTATAGTACGCTAGCTGTAGATGAAACTAGCTCTCTGATAAGTGGGACGAAGTGAAATACAATAGGGCGTCTATTGTGCTATTGTCCAGTGGGATTTTGGAAATCTTTCTTTTGGCATCTTTCCTCGGGAGATCTTGTTCTCGTGGACTTGGTTATTAGTTTAGGTGCAAATCACGGAATCACATACGTAGATAAAGACAGAGAAGTAAAACGCTAGAAAGTCACCGGGCCGTTATCGTCTGTATACTGCAAGAATGTCAACCAATGTAAGCAATGAGTACGATGCCTTGGAGGTGATAGGAAAAGGCTCCTTTGGAACAGTACGGAAAGTCCGTCTGAAAGCCAATGGCCAGATCCTTGTACGGAAAGAGATCGAGTATACCTCCATGAATGTTCAGGAGAGAAACCAGCTCATCTCTGAATTGAGGATCCTCAGGGAACTAGATCACACCAATATCGTGAAATACTACCGGCATGACCATATTATGGAGAGGAAGTCCATTCATATATACATGGAGTATTGTGATGGAGGAGACCTCGCCCAAATCATCACCAACTTCAAGAAGAATAAGGAACAAGTTCCAGAAGAGTTCATTTGGCAGGTTCTTGTTCAAATATCATTAGCACTCCATAGATGCCATTACGGTATCGACGCAAAGAAAGTCAACTTGTTCTCCAATACCAGCAACAGCGAGCCAAGCATAAACTCAGAAACTGTGATTATTCACAGAGACATTAAACCAGATAACATCTTCATGCTGAACTCGGGGAAAACTGTAAAACTAGGAGACTTCGGTTTGGCCAAGATGTTGACTTCTCAGAATGATTTTGCCAAAACATACGTAGGAACTCCTTATTACATGTCACCCGAAGTATTGATGGACAATCCCTATTCTCCAGTGTGCGATATCTGGTCCTTGGGGTGTGTTCTCTTTGAGCTCTGTACTCTCCAACCACCGTTTCAAGCAAAGACCCATCTTCAACTACAAACCAAGATAAAAAGAGGAATCTTTCCTGAAATTCCAGAGACTTACTCGTCTCAGCTAAGGTCCATCATAAGAGAATGCATAACTGTAGAGCCTCAATCTCGACCATCCTGTTTCGAGTTATTGGAGACATTATCTGTTCGCTTTCTCCGGAAGGAGACAGAGATCAAGGAAATTAGTTCCAATCTTAATGAGTTCCAGAAACAGTTACTCACAAAGAGCGAAGAACTAAAGAAAAAGGAAGCTTACTTGCTAAGCTTGGAAAACAAGATTATCAACCAAAGGGAGGAGCTAGAGGACGAGTTCGAAAGCATGCAGAAGAAATGCAACTTACAGAAGAAACAATTAGAGGAAGAGCTCATAGGTGAGTTTGAAATGAGGAAAAGAGCCATGGATTTGGAAGCAAAGGAGGTCCGTTTGGGATACCAGAGAGAATTCAAGATGGTTGTAGACCAAGAGGTACAACAAAGAGTCAAGGAAATCCTTAGCAAACAGCAGTACAACGATTTACATCGCAAGAAGTCCGATCCTACGTCAAATTCATATTCGTTGTCGCCCAATAAAGTTGTATCAAATCCATCACAATCCCCTGCAACACTACAAGCTAGAAACTACCAGAACCAGCATTACTCATCCAACGACCAATTGAGCCTGCCCACTAAACCAAAAGGACCCAGAGATCTCGTTGAGGAAGGACAGAAACGGGCTCCGCTCAAAAACCGCAACAACGACGACTACGACTTGTACCATGGACATCAGTACAAGGGACAATCCACTCCTCCACTCACTTCGAGGAATACTCAATACAACTATCACAAAAGGGTTAGTGATGAGCTTGAGAGGTTGAGCTTGGACAAGAGACACATTCCGGAGTTTGACGAGTTCTACTCTAGAAAGAATTACAGACATTAAAGGGTTCATTGGGACAACGTCGATGTTTTCTGAATCAGTGACAAATATCACTTCATAACAGTATTTACGAAGGACGATCGACATCATAGCATACAAAAGTTTATTTCATTTTCATTTAATAGTATATTTATATCTTTAATTTACACCTTCTCATGTCATTTCTCTTCTATTTGGGGTTATCCATGATACCTGATAGCCTGTAGGAATCAATGGCAAGTCTTATTATCTCTTTCACCCGGGCAATACTTGCTTATCATCTAATCAACCCATTTGCTTCCAGTGAGCGCTTCATAAGCCTCAATGTACTTGGCCTTGGTCTTCACCACGATCTCATCGTCCATGGAAACACCGTCCTTACCGGCCAATCCGTTGGAAGTCAACCAGTCTCTCAAGAACTGCTTGTCGTAAGAGTCTTGCGACTGTCCTACGGCGTATGTTTTGGCATTCCAGAATCTCGAAGAGTCAGGAGTTAAAACTTCATCGACCAAAACCAACTTGTCGTCGCTGTCTAAGCCAAACTCGAATTTGGTATCAGCAATGATAATTCCTCTGGTCTTAGCAAATTCCTTGGCTTTGGTGTAGAGCTTGATGGCCGCATCAGCCAATTGGTCACACAATTCTTGGCCCACTATCTCAGCAGCCTTTTCTGGCGATATGTTCTCGTCGTGTTCTCCTTGTTCCGCCTTGGTCGAAGGAGTGAAGATGGCGGTTGGGAACTCCTGAGACTCCGACAATCCCTCTTCAACCTTCAAACCGTGAACAGTACCCGATTTCTTGTACTCCTTCCATGCTGATCCGGTGATGTACCCTCTGACAATGACCTCCAATGGGATCAACTTCAACTTTCTCACGAGCAACGATCTGCCTGACAATTGACTCTTGTACTTGTCCTGGGACAATTCCTTGGGTAACTTGGCAAACAAGTGCTCATCGTCACTTTTCGCAAGCACCAAGTGGTTGGGGATGGTATCAGCTAAGAACTCAAACCAGAATTCCGACAACTTGGTGAGAATTTTACCCTTGGCTGGTACTCCGTTGCTCATTATCACATCGTAGGCGGAAATTCTGTCCGTAGCGACGAATAAAAGCGTGCTTTCGTCTACCTGGTAGATGTCTCTAACCTTACCTCTAGCCACTAAGGGCAATACATTGTCCAATTCTGTTGTGTGCAAAGACATTTTAGCGGTTTTATCACTTGCAAACTACGAATTCCACAGATTCTAGATACTTCTTCTGAAACACTCTCCGATATATATACGCAAGTTAGGCCTTATCCATCTATATATACCAATAATGAATAGCTGGGCTGATGACTTAATGAAGGGCTCATTGCATTGGCATGTTTGACTCGGGCAGTGTGTCTGCAGGAACTGAGTCAGGTGCGAAATATGAAAAATTCTGGAGAAGTCATCGGATCGGATTGAGATAACAAAGTGACGGAGGATGGAGAGTAGATGGTAGCTGGCTGGATAGAAGCCTTGATATTCGGAGGGGATCCGGAATGGAGTTTATGAATTCAATGAAAATGCCAGATGCCCTAGAAAGTCGATGGGAAAAAATAATGACTCCTACGCGGTTCGAACGCGTGCATCTTTACGATAGTAGAACTTGAGTCTACCGCCTTAACCACTCGGCCAAAGAGCCATTTGTACATTTCAATGGTCCCTGTGCCATGCAATGCAATACGGCTTACGTAATCAAAAGTTAAAAGACCCGCAGCTTAAAAAACCGCCACTTCTCTCCGTTTCCAATCTCCTAATAAACACCTTCATCCGGTGATTTATATTTCCTCTCGTTGCTAGTTGTACCCAGTATGTAACATGATAGGAATATACATCCACTTTAAAAAATATGCGCCAGTAATCATTGCCATTTTGTCTTTAGACATAGCTAATAAAGATCGACTCCCTTAAGAAAAGCCAATCCAGTTTTTCACCTGTTTCAAGCTCTACTGGACAGCTGTATATATGGTTCTGCTATTAAAAATTGTACGAAGGTATTGGGTAAGTATTAATTTTGCTTATTTATATAATTTGGAAAAGTGTATTTTTCCATCGTAACTTGTATTTTTGGTTTTGACATACAATTTGGAAATTGTTGTAATCTTTAAAATGAAAATCCAAGAAAGTGAGTATTTGAAAAAATATAGAGTTTAAGATGTTTATTATTTCTTTCTTGAAATACTTCATATGTCATTCATTAACTAATTGTGTAACGTCATAGTAGAGCACAACTACTTCCAGGAACAAATATCAAGAGTTTCAGCATTACATAATCACACATATTTAGTACAAATTATAGTTCCCTAAAGAAACCGTGGAAAACAGGCAGAGGAGTATACCGGATCATCATAAATTTGCAACCAAACAATAATAACATGATAATTTGCCGTAATCAATAAACTTCGGTCATAGCTCTAAAATGAATAGCACCTGATTGTAAAGATAACTCTCTTTAGTCATCCAAGGAAGTACAATATTTTCAGCAGCTTATTGACTCAATAGTCGACAACCAAGTGAGCTAATGGAAATCATTTACGAGAGCCGTGGCTTCAACAAGATTCCAAGTTGTCATTGAAAAAAACTATCAGCCCAGTTTCTAGCTGTTGTGATATGTGGTGTGTTTCCTCTGGAAGAAGTAAGAGGTTTTTTTGTTAATCACCAAAATGTTTGGGTAATATGATCTTAGACTACGGAGAAAAGATGTTCGTGTAACAATTGTGCAAAGTGTCCTGACTCCTGTTGGTGATTTTTGCAGATATTTAAATGGCCACAGCCTGCTGCTATGGATTAAGTTAAGTTGCATTTAGCTTTTATGTGTTTGATCCACGCTTCATTTTAAATTAGTCGGTTAGATACGTTTTATTTCTACTAAGATATACAATTTTCTTCGCACTCATGATATTGATGCACACCTAACTATTTTTCAAACTCCTACTTCTCTTTCAAAAAGACTTATTCCACCATTACCAATTCCGTTTACGTTTTGACCATTGTAATAATCGTCTCCAAAGGTTAATCCATCATCAGAAAAATTGTCTCCAAGATCAGCACCTTGGTAAGTCTCTCCAGACCAGCAGTATTTCTCAAAGCAACGTTTACATTGCTCAGTTTGTTCAATTCCTTGTCTTTCTTGTTCTCTTCTGATAACAGCACAACCCACACAAGCTGGCCATTCTGTGTCAAGTGTTCCGTTGAACCTGGTCTCAACCTCGTATCCGTTACGGATCATTCCACGCTTTTCATCTTCAGAGTAGGATATTTTCAAAGTAGAAGTATTTGTCCAGTAGGAAAATGGTCTATTTGCGATGTAGATAACTAAGGGAACGTCAAAGTAGTCAGCAGTCAACGAAGAGAGGTTTTTAGCATTACACCCAAAGAAAGTTGGTTTCGAAGTCAAGTTCAAGTTACGGAAGGTGTGGATGTCTGGAACGTAAGGAAAGTGAACTCCACCACCTTGCTCCCAAAATTGCCTCCGGAAAGTAGAAACTAAGGAAGCACCGCTTGGCCAATTGTCAATTTCATCACCATTGTCATGCGCAAAAATAATATCGACATTACGCTCTGGCCTCATTAAAGGTTGCAATGGGATATTTTGCCCATCTTCAGCACCATCGACCAAGTGAAGAGTCCTGTTCTTTGAGATTCTGTCTAAAACATTGTTTGAACTTGTGAAGAATGGGTTGGGTGCGTAGTTGGCAATGTCGACATTCATAATCGAAAGTGGTTTTAAAATGAAAGCAGAAATTATCCCTGACAAGAACAGAGGAAGGCCAATAGTATCAATTTTCAAGAGCACTCCATTGAATATAGATGAGGATGTACCCATAATAAACCCTGCGTTATCAAATCCATTAATGCAATTTCTGGAGGAAGGATAACCAGCAGAAATTTCTGTACCCAAAAACTTAACTTGTGCAAATTTACCAAGCGAAGGATCCCATGATCCCATCTCATACGGATTGAATTCGAAAACTGTTGAATTTGCGTCTATAATTTTGGTGTAAGGTTCCCTTCCAACAGCAACAACAATTGGAAATGGCATCTCATGATTGGTAAAGGAATTGAAAGTTGTGATGTCAGACCAGCGCAAACCAGCTCCATATTGGTCATGGTTCGGAAGGAATTGATAAGATAATGCTCTTGCCCATGGGTCTGTCACTGTGACGTTAAATCCGGCAAGTTCCTTGGACTTTATTTGAGAACTGATTGAGACAAATTTTGATAACCTTTCTTTGAGGCTCAAGCCGAAGTTATTGAAGATCGATTTAGTCAAGTCCCAAATACTATTTTGAGCTAGGATTTCATCGATAGAAATAAAATCGTTCAAAACAATAGTTCCTACCAACCAACTACCTCCAGATAAGCCAGTTAAATAAGAAGATGCTTGCAATAATCCTTTTAATCCACTGTTGGAAGAAGCTGTTCTCTCATCCAAAGCTGCAATTTGTCCAGCACCAACTAACATTGCTCTGTATCCACCACCACTAAAAGCGTGTCCAATACCGATTGACTTGGATGTTGTAGATAAAAACTCATCAACATTGAAGTCAGATAAGTTTGCACGTTTAAGGTAAGTAGCTAACTTCTGGGTAGTGACCTTTTGTCTATTAGTCAACCACTGCGACTCACCAGGGGACAACAGATCAGCGTCTCTAACCAAAGGTCCACTCGGACACTTCACTCCAAATGGAGCGTAAGGAGTTAAACTTGTTGGCTGGAAAATATTTCCTAGAAGCCCAGCAAAGGCAAATTGCACAAGCACCACTTGCGTGAGAAGAAAAGCAAATTTCATTCTGGTATTTGAATCTGGGAATAAGAAGTGGTACAGCCAAACTAACCTTAACCTCAAAAGATTGCAATTATCCCCTCCTATTTATAACATTAGGGGGGACTGAGAGAACATTCTTCTAACGTGTATTTCTATATATTCGGTTTTATTTACATCGGAGTAAGGCAACAAGCTACATTTAAAGGCAAGGTAGTAAAGTCACTAATGCCTAAAAAGTATTCGAGATTCTTTGCAGTAACCGAGTGTATAACGTTAGGCGCTCCGATGAGAATTACCGAGGCCAAAATACATTGTTCCTGTCGCAGGTAGCATACCTCTTTGGTACCTGCCACGATACGCAATGTGGAATTCCTTAGCAATCACCTGATCTATTATTTTCTATCTATATTTGTACGTCGTTACCAATTTGTGTGTTAAATAGATCGTACCCCTGAAATAGCTGCAAATTCTCGTTGTTTCTCCAGAAATTACGATACAAACTTCATATATACGAGCGCCCTCGCAAAAATATTAATAGGAATATGTACGTCTGATGTGTACAACTGGATACTGCTCTACTATTGAGTTGCTTATGTTTAGGACTCTTTAGAAGGTACGTCATCGGGATATCCAAAGTTAAAGGCACAAGTTTTTGCGAGGCGGGCAATGTACACTGAGCCCTTAAAGTAGAAGAAAGTAGCTGCGACAAGCTGCCTCTGACTTCCATCAATTGACGATGTACCGTAAATAAAAGTTCTACCTTCCATGAGTACAAAGTACAACCCAGAATGATACCTAGATGTGTGTCAGTCGTTAATTTGAAGGTTGAAAGTACATCATGTAAGATCGGGATACCTGCCAGAGTTAAGGCTTGCGAATAGCATTAGTTAGAGCTTAAGTTATTGAAAGCCAAATATGCATTCAACATTCCCAAAGATTGTGGTGCCATCTGCTTCATGAATATGAAACAGATACTCACGAAAAACAAATCCTCACGCATAGAAATTTTCTGGTGCCATAACTGCAACCTTGTTATTTCTTATTTTTTCACTAGACATAGGTAGAGTGGGAAAGAAAGATGGTGTTATTACATATCCCCCAACGGATAAATACCAGAGGGAAGGATTCCGTGTTTAAAGCCAGGATACGTGTATGTATTCCTGCATATACAGCATCAGCTTTGGCTTAGCCTTAGACTTTAGTCTTCAATCTGTAATAAACCTAACTTTAAGCCTTGATCTTCATCACTACTTCTGAACTATTTGCTTTGCCTATGTTATCTATTCAAGCCGAATCTATATGCATTTTCATTAAGCATACATAAATACTATACCTGCCCAGTACGACTGTCATACAAATGGTTGCTATGGTTAACACGTAATGGATTTTACATCAATAATTGCCGTATCACCTCTCATGTCACATTTTTTGAAACCCGACTTCTATATTAATTAAATCAATACTTCATATTAGCCATCAATATTCAAACAGAATCCGTCATACCCAAAACTAACTTTGTAGGATGTGGAATCACACGACCACTGGATATGACAGCAATCCGCTGTGATTAGTTCATTGTAGCTAGCTATCCCCTCCAGCATCGTCGAATACTACAGAAACGTGCTTAGTGGCGGTGCTGACAGTTCTCGTCAGATCCTTTAAATTCACTGCGAGGAATTGAAGTATTTGGTAAAACTTAAGAATTTAAGGGGAACAACGATGAGAGTTCACTGACACTATAAATGGGCTTCCTATTCGCCTTACTGAAGTTACCATGCAAAATGACTGTGGTTATCAACGAGATCATGATAGTAAAGTTCGGGATTTAATATAAACTTGACGAAGAACTCGAGATTGCAGTATATCCTTGAAATTACTAATGGGTGAGATGGATTTTGATAACAGCGGTGGTGGCAGTTGTGATGTTGTGAATATGACCCAATGTTTTAGAAGTTTCCATAACTTGTATTTCAATCAATGACGGAAAAGGCAAACTTTACCAATCCCGCTTTCAATGGTGAGGCTCCACCAAAACTGCTGAGATTACCAGTAATAAACCTTAACATGCAACAGAGGAAAGTGATTGTAAATATACACTTATGATTGGCGGCGCAAAGAATGAAAGAGGGTTTATTGTAAGACAATAAATATCAGGTACACAGTAACACGCAGACTGCCGCATAAATTATTATATAATTTTTCCAGCAAAAATGGTTCTCCCTAAATAATTACACCAGATCCAGCATCCAAATGAAGAATAAGTCATCCAAATAACCTTAATATAATCACTTGCTATTGTTGAATTTTCTTGCAATCTTTTAGACCAGGACATCAAATATTTTTCTTAGATATTAGACCAATATTTACAGTATGTCAAGAAAAGCTTTAATGGGGGACCTATAATATCAAACTAGCTAAAATTTAGAAGAGAGCAATAGAAACAAAACTGGTATTGATTTGTATAAAGAGATACCCAAAAGTAAACTCTCTACCAAGGATAATAAGTGATAATGAAAAAGATATCCAGGTGCTGAATTCTGCTAAGCGAGTGTTAACCGCACGAGCTGGCTTTTCCGATGCTGTCCTCTACGACAATTCTCTATTCCACTGGATTGGCATATTTCGCTGAGTGGTTATATTTGTCAATGTACACGTAACCTTCCAAGAATTATTCAACTGCTTGCTAGTCTCTCTTGAAAATTTTGCTGTCAGCTTCTGCAGGTAATTCACTTATTCCTTCGGAAGTTGTTGTCCGCTGGGAAATGCCTCCACCTTCCTGGGGATGTTTTACGATTGTATGATTGGAGTTCCAGGTTCCTGCTTCAATGAGACCAACTTGAAAACAAAATCCTTCCATTCATCTTTTTAAAAGTATATAATCTAAAGTAACTGTAATAATAAAAGTTAAACCAAGCAACTAGTACTGCGCAATATCATAGTAATGTTATCAAAGAAATGTATTCGACGGAAAAATAATTAAAAATAAGTACTTAACTAGTCTATAAGTTAGTCTACGTGCATTCTTGTTGGATTAGTCCGGATCAAAAGTTCCTACTGCACAAAGATATATAAAAGTTAGAGTACACAACTCAACTTGCAGCATTAATTTGTGCCTGGCGTGCTTGATGTTTCTAGAAATGAAGCCCTTTCTTCCAGTGAAAGATGAAATCTGTCCAAATAAGATCCCAACGTCCATTTTTGGGGCCCTCGACCAACTGCTTGGTGTGGACCTTTTGTGAAAGTACTTTCCAGGCTTCTTGGGGGTTCCGAAATATTTTGTTTAGTGTAATTTAAAGTTCCAAAAGACGTTTTGTTATGGACCAAATCTAAGTCCACTGCATTATCTTTTCTGTTTCTTTACAATATTTATTGGCAAGTGAAATAGAACATTTACCCAATAACTCGTTCTCTCTTAAAATTGCATCGCTATTGGAATAATGTCCCATTACTTTTTCTAAATCACCACTGACAACTTCAATGATATGTTTCAAAAATCCTTTGATGTGAATGACTTTTGTAGTTCTATCAGCTTCCGAGAACGTTATACCCATTATATCCTCAGGTACCTTGTTCACCTTTTCATCATCCTTATGTATAGTATCCCAAAACGTAATAGAACTTGGTATCATAACATTCTTGCCATCCTTGCACTTTGCATTGCCCTTCCCCAAGTCCCAAGCATCAACGTTGATATTGAAGTCCACCAAAGAACTGACATAATCGAGAGTGAAGTTATTGGTGTTAATTTCCTTAGAAATTAAGAAGGAATGGGGACGATAAATTTTGTTGAGACATCCGCAACCCAAAATGTGAGAACGAGCAATGCCAAACCAATATCGCCTTGTAGCAGCAATACCTTTTGGTAAGAATACCGATGGTACAGGAACAAGGTTTGTACCACCTCTTAAGGGTTGAGCATCGTCTGCTTCAATTTCTGTACCCTCTACCTTTTGACAATCTCCTGATTCGAGATTACATTTGAGAATACGAAGTGGTTCAAAACTATATACAAAGTTGATACTTGAAGGATCATCGTCGAAGAAAGGAGCCCAATTCTTTTCTCTTTGTTTGGGTTCCATGTCAACAATCTTCATACGAGTGGGGTTTTTGGGGTCATGTAATGGGCGGTAGGTATGAATAGCTCTTTTCCATCCTAATTCGGCTACATACGCATTGAAAATGACAACAGGTTCTTGGGAAACAACCTTGGTATCTGGATCAACAACAGTAAGTAAAGTCAAACGTGGATCATCGGCTCCCAAATACACATTTTGTCCTTCTGGATGTTCATCAGTATGAATAGGAAGAATAGATGGAAATGAAAGTTCGGAATTGGGGAATTTGTAATCCAATAGTTCGTTCCAGTTCTTGTCAAATACCTGGGCGTAAACAAGACTAATAACAGGTCTGTTCCTTAATTTCATGCGACTGTACGAAACTCTGCTGACCACGAAGTACACTTCGAAATGGTCCAACCAAGCAGAAGCTCCATTAAACTTGAACCACTTCTTTCCCAAGATATCGGTTTCATTTTCATTTTCCTTATCGAAGAAGCACTTTCTTATGATAGGGAATTCACCAGTTTCATTCATTCTTAATGCCTTATCCCTAATCATTTTGAGATCACGGCTCTGATCAATACTGTGAGCCTCGGACGCCTTCATATTGCGTTCATCCACGAACGCGATCTTGTTACACTCGAAGTCATTAACTTCATCCATTCCCATCTCAAGAAACGAGTATCCTGGCATCAGGAATCCAGAGTACTTTAGATCAACAACATTCTCGGTCACAGGAGAATGCAACAAGTTGAAAGTACCTGAAGTACCCAACTCATACCGCGAATGGGCCTCAATGATGCTGGAGACAATATAGTACCATAAGTTTGCGTTTAGAATGAATATTAGAGCAAGAATAATACCCTGAAGCAACTTGCCCAGGTACCACTTGCCTCCTCGGATGAAGTGTAGTTTTTTGACTGTAAAAAGGGAGAGAGGAGTCACTACAAGCGGCGCGATTAAGTAGATGAAGTGACTCTGCTCCTGGTAGTGCTCTATGTACTTTGTGATACCACTCATTGGTAATAGTATTAACTGTGACCTATAGTATATAACTGTGAACTATAGTATCCATCTGAAGAAACCAAAATCCATATCAAAATTCAACATTTGTTTATCCGAAATCCCACACGACTGCTAAAAAAAGTTGGATCCTGAATGGAACTCAAGGAACATAAATTGGGAATTTACTTGTCCTCTTTGAGAAGTTCTGTTGTGTTTTTCTTGTAAAATAATGAATATACCGTGTGCCAGGAGGCTGATAATGTCTCTGATATAATATGATGTACAGGATCTTCTACGATAATGCTGATTGATAAAATAAGATGAAGATGTAGGTGCCAATATTAAATGATTTCCAGGTTTGCACTCCGTGGGAAATAGACTCTTTTTGTTCTTTTAACGCCAAAGAAGGACCTATATCTATATATCAAATTATATGAATTTTCTGGGGATTCATGTTATTCTACCCTTCTAGCGTTATGATAAAACAGTAGGTCTTCAGTGAGATTTCCATAGTGGAGATCCAATCCGGATTCGCCATCGGAGCCATTCATCCGGAATGATCTGTATACAATTTCCCATATATCACCATTCTTCAAGGGGCGGATGCTACACTTATTGGAAGTTATGAGAAAGATGTTGAGATAGTAGAATCGAGGGGCCATGATTCTAGGTGTCTGGTTGGCTCTATTCCTCCCAGATCTTGACGTTCTCTATGTACGAAAGAGCAGATTGAGTGTCTCTCGTTCATTTCAACAAAACAATGGAATGTAGCACTGAGTCTGTAGATATTCGTGAACAATTTAAAAAGAACAAATGCTCATAACCTTTACGCTTCCAGATCACGCATAAGATTTTTGATTTTGCAGCCAATGCGAAAATGGTAAACAGCCCATCATCTAACTGGTTCATAGCGTTAGCAGTTGCCAGTTTTTGCACATTTGCTTTGGTAGCCTTCACTGAAGACTCACTCTCATCTACTTTTGAACCAATCAGACTTCTTGATTAATGGACAAGATTGGAAGCAGCAACTCGCCCTATGTAGTGAAATTCAACTTCTACACAATGTCGCGATGGTGAATTCTTGATTATTTTTTACTTCATCGAAAATTTTATTATTTTCAATTTTCGGCTATTTTGTTAATAATCACTCGCATATCTTTAACTTCTTCATTGCAGGTACGGGTCTTCTACGACAATGCTGCGGTACGGGTCTTCTACGACAATGCTGCGGTACGGGTCTTCTACG
>BCGS01000002.1:2519192-2587844 GCA_001599395.1 Scheffersomyces lignosus | reverse complement strand
TCCTTGCAGACTTGACAGTTGGTTGGTAATCCTCCACTTGGAACTGGGCCGTTATATTGAACAGCACCCAAAAGAACAATATCTAATCCAATAGCGCTGTCGCTGACAATCTGGAACTTGCTGCTGTCGTATCCCTTACCAATGTTGAACTTTTGCTGCAACAAACTAAGACCTCTAAGAGTCAAAATACCACTTCCAGAGTCGTAGTCGTATGCTGGGAAAAGTGGAATTCCAATAATAGGAATATCCAAACCAATCTTGTTTCCGTTACCGAAACCACGAACAGTGTAGGTTTGTGGAAGAGCAATGGCATTAGCTCTGATAGCGGATTGACTGTCTTTCAAGTAAAAGGTTTGAGTTTGGTCAACAGAGGACAACCCAGTTGCCAAATAGATGGTAGAATCGGCCTCGGCAGTGATACAACCCTTACCTTTAATGCTGTTAGTTTGTTGGTACAATTCGTTGTGCAAACAAATTTGACCATCATTCTTAATAGCCAACAAGGGGGCACCAAGGTAAACAATACCCTTACCTCTAGTCTGTTGATAAACAACCAATAAACCGGTGTTAGTCCAGGATGGAGCCAAAAGCGAAACGACTGGAAGACCAATAGATCCATTGGAACCTAAATACATTTCACCGTTGTTTTCGAAGGAAAGACCAATTAAGTTATAGTTTGGAGTAGTCAAAGAGTTAATAGCGTTGAAAGCAATAACACCATTGTTGGTGATACCTCCCAAACCACTTGCAAGAGTAACAGATAAACCAATCAAGTTGTTAGTGGAACTAATGAAGAAACCACCACCAGAGTCGACGTTAAGGTTACCTGCTATTACTGAAAGAGCATTGTCAACAATAGACCAGTATGCACCAGAGTGAATGTTAATATTACCAATACTGAGATTGATGAAACCTCTATCAATTCTGTGTGTGGTGATATCAATGGCAAGTACAGTTGCACAAGTAAAGAGCGCTTTCGCCAATAAATTGGAGAGTAACATTGCTTTTGTTTAATGTTTTTAAGCCTACAGCCCAAACTAAATTAGTTATCAAATATGGAAATTAAGACATTTATATATTCCATAAGCTCTTGGACCATGTCGACCATTAAACTTTCCCACAGATCGTTTAAATCTCATTGTTCAGGATGCCTTCATTACGAACAATTTCACACTCTTCTAAACGAGTTGCTGCATCGAACTTTAGCAAAGTCCTTGTACTTGCAGCCACCGTCCATTAATGCAGGCGTGTGTAGTATTTCATTTCAGGGTGCAAGGTTCGCCTAAACTTGTGGTTATTATACAGTAGAGGCGTATGTTTAGCCTATTGTGTATTTAGCCAAACTTTCCATGCAGGGTAAAGGGGTCCAGTCCACACAACCAACAATGACTAGATCACATTGTTGATGCCGCAGAGGGTCCAAATAGAACCTTAATTCGTTAATATCTTGCCCTTTTCGATGCCATTTGGTACCAATATGTCACCAATGCCGTAGAAAAGCTCACCTCAAAAAAATGCCATAATAGCTCCAGTACTGAAGTGCCAATCACCCATAGGTTTAGTAACGCCACATTGTGCTCTTATTGTGCCACCCCTTTGTGTATGGAGTCTCCCTTGTTATGGTGCTGGTGAGCTCGGAAAGTTTCATTATTACCTTGGTCGACGATTTTCTGAATCCACTGGTTGAACCCATTTTCTGACCGATCCCGAGCTCCCCATTGCATTCTCGTGCACCTTTTATTTAGAAGGAAATATTGGATCGACGACATTCTGAACTATATTTCCCGACTTCTGCTTCATTTCCACGTTTTTGGTATAGAATAAGATTTGGTTAGCAGGGCAACGATACACACAGCTTTGTATGAAGTGACATATACGGAATTATTATTTTTATCAGTTGTCATGCATATTGTGTTTTCCATATGAACCCTTACTCTGGAAACGGCATGATAAATTACCGATTCAGTCTATTTCAGGTCCCCTAGAATTCTCGCTTCGTTCGCTATTTTTGTAGGCTTATCCAGTCTTATTACAGGGGACCCCACCACTAAACTAAACTTCGCATATATTGTAGGTATTCAGTTGGGAAGAAGGTAACTACAAAGTTGCTCAGGTATACATAAAACCTTAATTCTTTGAACATATCATAAAATCAATTATTTTTTCGTTAATACAGAGAACAAAATTTTATGGTAACGTTGAACAGTTAGCCGCTGAGCTCCCATCACTTCATAAAATATCTTCTCTCTATCTTAGTTAAGAGATTTCACATGGTCAAGACTATGCAGGGTAGGTGCAAAGGCAACCCTCAATAGCAACACATTCCTTACTCATGTGATAGAGCGAGGCAACTGCGAGCTAAAACTACATAGTTATATGCATGGATGTCTATTTCCGACTTGTGCTAAGGCTATTTTCCAGTTAGAGCTGCAAAAGAAGTACTAAACACAAGCCCGCCAATAATATATATGGTAGAATACTACGTCGAATTAGGATTGTTCTTCACTATTCTGGGCTGCTCAAAGAACCCTGCGCCCAGACTTTTTGGTCTAGCATTTCCGTTTGTACTCTGATATTCTTAAAGCCCGAGGTTACCGCTGGAATAGATCGACGTCACTAACGCTGGTCATCCTGTGTTGTCCCAATCGATGTGAGAGAAGAAGATTGAGCAGTAATGATCAATTCAAGATTTTCACTCTTTGAAAAGCTCGGCATCGAATAGGACCCTTTCAAAGATTCAAAAAACTTGTAGGAATTCTTTCCGAGGCGCACTCCAATATAACATCAGTCTCTAAGCCACTGTTAATCTACCGAACCTCGTACTAGTCTGGATCGACGATGCCATTTCTACTGCATATCACCCAAGTCTTACTGTGCTTGTAAGAATAACTCCAGAAAGGGGTGCGTGCAAGTGAGAATCGAGAGTTTTCTCCGCAAGGTTTCCATTGGTTAGTATTGGGCTAGTTTCAATGTTGTCGTCCAGTACAGATCAGCAAAATCGTCCCATGAGCTAATTACTCACCTTGCAGTGGTAAATAAGGGGTTAAAATGTTAAAATAAAACTAGACTAGTCCGTAAGTAGGCTTATTCCTCTGAGGTCTAATGAGAAAAGCCACTGAGTGTGAAATTTTCTAAAATTAGCATTCCAATTGTTACTTGCTTATTCGCTTACTTCGCTTAATGATAAAACAGTAGGACAATGAGAGTTCTTTGTTTTCTTTGGAGAATGTTAATGTTGAGAGTTAAAAAACACTTCCAACCTCAAGAACCAATAAATTCAACCCTGACAGAGCTCTAACCATGGATAAAGAGAGAATTAACCCGACAACTAGAAGAGTTACTATAAAACTCTTTTACCAGGGCTGTTAACCACACTCATCCAAAAACTAATTTCCTAAATGGGTAGTTTGTTACCCAATTACATATTCTCAGAAAATTTATCTTAAGAGCCGTACCGCAACCCTGAAAAATCAAATAACAGGGAGATTTGCAAAACGGTTGCACCATTACTTATTTCCGAATGGAAGTTCTATTATAAACTTGAGAGGGCAAGTTTGATTCATAACCCTTTCCTTCTAAGCAGTAATGAAATTATGGATTAATAGACATGTTTCAACTTTTCTCAAATTTCACAAAATTCCTTCAATATTGAGTATTACATAAAAATTGATCAGCTTAATTATGTATAATTACAGAACTTCATTATAATATTGGAGCTTAACGAACAATGAGGATTCTCACAGTCAACATAGCCGTCATACCATTAGGAAGATACCCAAAGCCCTTTCTTATGGGGTTTTGGATCTAGACATTGAAAGTAGGAATGAAACTGGCCTCCCATCTATGTACAGCACCAATGATTTGCAGGACACCCATTTTATTGTCTATGTAAATCTGTACCCGAAATGGGTATCGCTTATATCTTTTGAGCTTAGAACCTTCCACAATTTCTATATAATCACTGTATGTACATGTCGTGTGAAGAGCTAATTATTACTTTGGAGCTATGACTGTAGTAAGGCTCGTTCCGGGTGTGATTCCTTATATACTATCTGCCCTCTAGCCACATTAGCAAGACCAAGCGCCTCATGTTTACAATACAACGAATAAGTGTACCCATTGAAACAGCATTAACTGCTCAATTCAAATGATTTCGATTCTTTAATGTTGTACCACTGGATGGATGCAAAAATGCAAATAAGGTTTAAGGGAGCTTAATTAGTTAGCAAAATTTATCACTCTTTCTGAAATACTGCATAATACGTTATTTGGCCCAACGGAATGGCTGTAGCATAGATACGGTTTGCACCGGCTAAAATAGGTTTATTGAACAAGCAACACAACGACTAATTGCAGCTGTCACCATGAGTGACCCCTGGAATTCACTAAAATGTAGAAGCATCATTGTGTACGCGGTCGTATATTGCCAGCATAAGCACCGAACACCAGTGGTAAGCCCTGACCAGGCATACAGGGCCGTGGAATGGGTTCATCATCGGCTTAATAACTGCATAGCCAAACCTTCCGGCACACCTGGAATGTAACTGATGTCGGCTATTGCAGTTTGCCAGAATACGACAGCCATACACAAACCGTTAAAATTACAAATGCAACAACCTAATTTGCCTTAGTAATTGCGTTGTAATTACTTCGAAAGAAGAAATAATCTGGGCAATCTGGACTTCATCTAAGCAAACAATAGTAATTCATCTTAAAACACCAATCGGTACCGATGAGCTATTTACATCAAAGATACCGACACACCGACGGCAGTATAATTGGGCACTCTGCAAACTCCCGGAGTTTAATTGTCATTATCTGGCCGACTGTAAATCCCTCAAACATCAACTTAATGCCGATAAGGCTGAACCACGGATTTCCTATTTGGGTGTTATTATTGTATTACATTACTGTGTCATGGAGGCAAACCCCAAAAGAAAGGCGGAGAATGACGCAGAGCGCCGCACGGTGACGTGTGCCTACCGGAAAACGGAAAAGAATGCAGGTCTCCGACGTGTCATCGCAGCGACAGATGAGATAGGATGATTCCCACGGTATAGATAGCGAGGAGGTTGCAACAGCGGTGACGGAGGAGAAGCGGTGACCAAGAGAGGGATCACCCAGTGGTGGTGATTCTGGGCGGAAATTCCCATTTTGGCGGAATTGGTACTAATTACTTCCATGCCTCAGGGCTCAATGGCGATAATCAGTCCACAGGCTTTGGCCATGGGTAGAGTGATGGATCTGTAAGTATAGTTATCATGATGGGCTGCAGCGAGGACGAGAGGAGCAATGAGCCTCCCCACAGGGAAAAAGAAATCAGTCATCGTCAACCCCACTACGAGAGCGGATTTGACCTGAGCTGATGGTTTCCATTGACCTTGCTCAATTGCTATTTCCACCGTAGTCTCCATTGCTAGCCTTCCTTGCTTCAATACTTCCTTTCCTCCCATGGTTGTAACAACTCTTGGCAGCCGCTCGGTCCTCAATGGAACCTTGCTCGCCATCCCCTACCCAGGGCTCGCTCCCCGTTCTCCCTCCCTCTCTCCCTAGACCGACCGACCGATCTGAGCCATTATTCCTCAGGCCTATTATTATTCTACGACGCTTCATAATTCCGTGCGCATAGAAATATTTTCTGTGCACCCGCCGCCGCACCGCCACAAAATAATCTCAGATTGTATAATGTCGGGTATTAAATTGTTCACTAACTATGGCCCCATCACATGTTTTGGAGATGCGATGGAGGTGTTTAACGGTTGGACGGTTTGGGTCGGCAGAAGAAATTCGGACGGGGTGGATATATAAATACAACGGAGTCTGCTGCTTGGAAACGAAATGGGTTCGAGATTGGATTCCCTTATTCAATTAGTAGTCGTTGACCTCATCGCAATTACACAGTAACATTACACTACTGGATAACACTATAGCCACAAGTACAAGTACCACTACAACCACAAAGTACAAGCAAATCCAGTTAATACTATTCACAGCTCGGGCCATTTACTCCTAAAATCAGTAATCATGGACCAGAACACTAACAATAATACCTCGGACTCGAACACTATCGACAACGCCAGTGTCGACTCCGAGAAGGTGCAATCCTATGGAGATGCCTTACAGGAACAGCACAACAACAACCTCACTCCGCACAGAAGTATTACCAGATCGATATTGCACTCCATCCACAGCCATGACAGCGAGGACAAGGAGGACAGAGAGGAGTTGATCAAGCTTATCTCCAACAACAAAGGTGTGGATAAGCTTGTTTCCGAATTGGAAGAAGGAACCGGTAAATTGGGTCCTTTGGAAGTTCCTTATGATTTGAAGAAAACCGTCACCCACCCAGATCCTTACAGTGACTACAACGAGGCAGACGAATGGAAGTACCCAATCGACACTGAAACCGGGTTAAGACTCGTAGAGTTCGTCCCAGGCGACAAGAGAAACCCTAAGAACTTCTCCGTAGGAGTGAAATGGTTCTACACCGGTTTGTTGGGTTTCATCTGTTTCGTGGTGGCTTTCGGTTCCGCCATTGTCACCGGTGACTTGGACAGACCAGCTGAGTTCTTCGGAGTCAGCGAAGAAGTCATCATTTTGGCATCCGTCACCGTTTTCGTCATTGGTTTCGGTGTTGGCCCATTACTTTTTGCACCAATGTCCGAGGAAGTCGGAAGAAAACCTATCTATGCCGTTACCTTGGGAGTTGCTGTCGTTTTCATTGTTCCTTGTGGTGCTGCCCAGAACATCGGAACCTTGATTGTTTGTCGTTTAATCGACGGTATCGCTTTCAGTGCCCCAATGACTCTTATTGGTGGATCTCTTGCTGATATCTGGGAAGGAAAGGACCGTGGTGTCGCCATGGCCATTTTCTCTGCTGCTCCATTCTTGGGACCAGTTTGTGGTCCTATCTTCGGTGGTCTTTTGGCCGACCATGCCCCAACCTGGAGATGGATTTACTGGACTTTCTTGATCATTGCTGGTTCCGGATACGCAATTTTCATTGTGCTTGTTCCAGAGACCCACGCCGGTATCTTGTTGAAGAAGAGAGCCAAGAAGTTGAGAAAGGACACCGGAGACTCCAGATACAGATCGTTGAACGAATTGAAGATTAGAGAGTTCAAGGAAGTCGCCAAGACCTCGTTATTGAGACCTTTCGTTTTATTGAGTGAGTTGATTGTCTTCTTGCTTACTATGTACATGGCTGTTGTCTACGGTTTGTTGTACATGTTCTTCTTTGCTTACCCAGTCGTTTTCATGCAAGGTAAGGGTTGGTCTGCTTCCATGACCGGTGTCATGTTCATTCCAATCGGTGTCGGTGTGATTATCGCTACCCTTGCTGCTCCATTCTTCAACAATGATTACAACAGAAGAGCCCAAGTGTACAGAGACAGAGGTGAGTTACCACCAGCCGAGTTGAGATTGATCCCAATGATGATTTCTTGTTGGTTCGTTCCAGCCGGTTTGTTCGCGTTTGCCTGGTCCTCTTACCCAACCATCTCTTGGGCTGGTCCTTGTTTCTCTGGTTTAGCTGTTGGTTTCGGATTCTGTTGTTTATACAACCCAGCCAACAACTACATTGTCGACTCATACCAGCATTACGCTGCCAGTGCCTTGGCTGCCAAGACCTTCGTCAGATCCATCTGGGGTGCTTGTGTTCCACTTTTCACCATTCAAATGTACCACAGATTAGGATACGAATGGGCTTCTTCGTTGATGGCCTTTATCTCGTTGGGCTGTTGTATCATTCCATTCTTGTTCTACAGATACGGAGCCAGAATCAGAACCCATTCCAAGTATGCTTTCACTCCAGAAATGAACGGTCCAATCGATATCGAGAACCACAAGGAGGAAGACTACGGTCATTAAATGGAGAGAACCGTGCCAGGAGAAGGAGAGGAGGAGGAGAAGAAGAAGAAGAAGAAGACGAGAGTTTCATGAACCTTGGACAGTTCATGCTATTTATTATGACTTGCATTTCTAGAAGCTTCCTAGAATTAATACCGTATTTAATATCAATATCACCAATATTGTGTCCACCTTTTAAGTATATACATAATAGAAGTAATCTAATAGAGAGAGATTGTAGGAAAGTAGGAATGAGGAAAGAGGTGACCTATTGGCTTCGCAGGCTTGCGTCATGGTATGGATTAAAAGAGTACATATCTGGTCATGCTTTAGAATCTGTGGAAGAGTGATATCGGTAGAGCTTCAGCATTTGAACAATGCTGTAGGTGATTAAACAGAGTTTAGGTGTGATCAGATAGACAACGAAGCACGTTAGCAGACCTTAGCTAAGCCCAGATAATGGAATAGGCTTATCAATGCAGGCTTATCATTGTCTTGGTACATTATTAAGCCTATTGTATATACTAGCGAGCAATATGGAAGGTTTCCAAGCCCAAGCTTTTTTTTACCTTTCTTCTCTATCCAGTTGTCTTTCCTAGTCTTAGTGAAAGCTAAAACATTGTCATTAACTTGTATAAACTAAAAACTATATAAGCGCAGCCCTCATGTGGTGCAAAATTTGGGTGCAAAAAATCCAGAACTGTGTCAGATAAGAACATATAGTATTTGGTAACCGTACTAGGGGATAAAATGGGATTCTATACTACCACAAGCCGATCTAGGTGAACTACTAGGCACTAGGTCTGCCTTAGAATGCCATTTCTACTTATTCATTCGCCCTTATTTCTTCGTAATTGTATATGTTCTATCTCTTCTATTATGTATTTTGTATGGTATTATATATATGTCTCCTTACTCTGTATTTAACAATATGTGCAACAACTCCCCTACAATACAGCCATGATCTTGCCCTCGTTGGCACTGAAAGCCTCGATATCGCTGCTCTTAATCTCCCTGCCCAACTTGTACACCTTCTGAACAAAACCAGCCTTGTTCAAGACGACCAAGTCGGCGTCACATCCAACGTTCAAGAATCCTCTTTGGTGCTCAACTCCAATGGAAACGGCAGCGTTGTTGGTGACTGTCTTGACGGCTTCAGCCAAGGAAACCTTGGACCATTTCATCAAGTTTCTGATGCAATGAGGTAACGTCGTAGAAGCTCCAGCCAACGTCTTAGTTCCCTTTAAGTACAATCTGTCTCCAGTCTTAACGATGTACTGGTCGTCCCACTTGTATGTTCCGTCAGGCAACCCGATCAAGTGCATGGCATCGGTGACCAAAACACACTTGTCTGGGTTGGATTTGTATGCTAAGTTGACCATTGAAGGGTCTACATGGACTCCGTCTACGATGAGACCGAAGTATGGAGTCTTTTCATCGCCAACTTCTGGAGAGTTGATCAAACCAACGACTCCAGCGTCTCTGTGGTGAGGCTGAGGCATGGCGTTGTATAAATGAGTCACCATGGTGGCTCCGTTGTCGACAGCTTTCACAGCTGTCTTGTAGTCGGCCATGGTGTGGCCCAACGAGAACACGATGTTCTTCAGCTTGATGACAGGAATGAGATCCAAGACTCCAGGGATCTCTGGAGCGGCGGTCAATATGCAAACGTTGTCGACCAAGTTGGCCTCTCCTCCGTAGATCTCGTAGAGCTTGGACTCGCCTTCTTTGGCGTCTACGAATGTCTCTACTGGATGACAACCCTTCTTCTCGGCGCTGATGAAAGGGCCTTCAATATGAGCACCCAACGAGTCCGTCTGAGTGGAAGTTCTGGACTTCTTGTAGAATGGTAACACCTTTTTGTATGTTTCTGGGAATGTGGATGGTAACGTTGGACATGTAGCAGTGACACCGGTGGACAAGTACTTGGTCATGGCGTCCTTGTAGAACCTGTCGAAATGAGCAATATCCTCGGGAGTCGACTTGGCATTCAAGGCAGAGAAGCTCAAGCCGTAGATACCGTTGTTCTGGATATCCAAGAACCCTGGCGAGATGAAATTTCCGTGGATATCGACGGTTTTGGTGACATCCTTGGGGTTTGCTGGGGGATGACAGATCTTGCTGGTGGAGTTGTTGATGTAGAGATCGGTGTTCTCGTAGACTTGACCGTTGTCGATCAAGTTACAGTTGGTGAAACGGGTATAAGAAGGCATGGTGTGGTTGTGATAATGCTAATGGGTGTTCTAGTCACGAATTGGTACGTTCTAGTTGAAATTTCGGCTATTCAGATGAAGATACCAGTGATACAAGTTATACTCGATGACAATCAAGAAACGCAATGAAGAATTATTCACTGATAAGATAACGGCTACTACTGTGATAACTACCGATATTTCTTATCTTTTCCTGGTCAAAACGACTTTCCCGACCATTAAATAAGCCTCCGATACCTCTTACCCTGCGTCCTATATATACAAACCACCCATCGTGCCAACACCTGCCCGTATCTATACCCATTCTTTCCACAACCCATACTTTCCATAGTATCGTGATGAGCGATGAGCCGATGTACGCGGCCGAGTGATGGTGGGGCATATGGAGCACGCAGCGCGGAAAAATGTGACATGGGCTGCAGAAAAATGTAACCTGGCGCATGTTGCATTGGGGATTTTGGCGGTACTCACAGGTTGCACAGCAGGAAAAAGAAAGGAGAGCAAAGGAGGAAGAGCAAAGGACTTGTCTTAGCAGGAGGGTGGAAATTGGGTGGGATAATGGTGGTGGTGATGCAGCAATAGAAATTCTACCGAGAGTCTGAGAACCAACGAGCCATTATTTCTATGGTTGTTTTGGACGTTGTAGTGAAAAACACAGTAACCAGAGTAAATCAGGTCTGATCTGTGGTGTGCAAACGCCTGTACAACGAGTGGAGCTTTTAGGTTACTGTCTTGTGCCGTCGTCACACTTCGATGCTACATCCCTCCATTCTATTATTCTGTACTCTGTCCTCTCTCCTGTCTCACGGTAGCGTCTGACAGACTGCACTGCACTCACACCTCTCTGTACCATTCCATTATTTTTCTCTTCTCCCTCACTCTTCCTCTGACTCCGTCTCACTACTACTTATACCGACCGTTGTCCCTCACAATCGGTCCTCCAATTTCGGTTTTCGTTATCGCATACGTGGTAGCGCAACATCTCCCCCACATTTCAAAAACGCATACTGAAATTTTGCAATCGCCTACAAGACATTTTCTCTTCAGTGTCCATTTATTACCCGTTCTCGTACCGAAATTCAAGAAAATAAGCATTACAACCATGAAGCAGGTCTCATTCTCGTCGCCAGAAGACGCCTCTAACTACTTGGCCGAATACGTCATCGCTAAAATCAACGCTTTCGCTCCAACCCCAGCAAAGCCATTTGTTCTAGGACTCCCCACCGGCTCGTCGCCAGAAGGCGTGTACGCCAGGTTGATCCAGGCCAACAAAAAGGGAAGAATCTCGTTTAAGAACGTCGTCACATTCAACATGGACGAATACTTGGGCTTGCCCGCCACAAACGACCAATCGTACCACTATTTCATGTACAACAAGCTCTTCAACCATATCGACATCCCAAGACAGAACATTAACATCCTCAACGGATTGGCCAAGGATGTCGATGCTGAATGTGCCAACTACGAGAAGAAGATCAAGAAATACGGTAGAATCCACTTGTTCTTGGGTGGTCTTGGTCCAGAGGGCCATTTGGCTTTTAACGAAGCTGGTTCTACAAGAGCCTCTAAGACAAGAAAGGTTGCTCTTGTAGAATCTACCATCGTCGCCAATTCCAGATTTTTCGGCAACGACAACTCCAAGGTTCCTAAATTTGCTCTCAGTGTGGGCATTTCTACCATTTTGGACAACTCCGACGAAATTGCCCTTATTGTTTTGGGTGAAGGTAAGAAGTTCGCTTTGGAAAAGACCTTACACGGGTCCAAGAACGATGCCAGGTTTCCATCCAGTTACTTGCAAGACCACCACAACGTGTTGATTGTCTGTGACAATGCCGCTGCCGGCTTGAAATCCAAGTTGTAATATAGTTCATGGTTCTGGTTTCATGTGTATAGGAGGAATATGATATTGTTGTATAGAAAATAAACGTAATAGAGCAAGTATATGTAATGCTTTAAGGTAAATTGTAGCCAACGTTGATTTGATGGAACCGTGTTGAGCGAGACAAGACAGATATGACTTTGCTTCGTTCAAACCGTGACATAATACAGTTGTTTCTCAAATATGGAGCGTCGAAGGGTTTATACTACTTTGCTTCCAATTCCCAATTTTGGCTGCGAAAAACCTATACCGATATACTACAAAGTCAGCTGATAAAACATCTATCTACACATTACCAGTAACCAATTATCCTGAATTCTAGTTTATTATATTTACAATGGTACGAATCTATAAACATAACCACTTACGAATAGTAGGCTGCCCCAATGGCAGCACCGATGATAGAACTGTTTTCAATGAGCTTGAAGTCTACCTCTAATCCCAACTTTTTAATTTCTTCATTCTCGTTAACGTATTGCTTCACCAAGTTCCTGTACTCGTTGAAGTGCTTCAACACCGACCCAACATATCCAATGTTGATGTGCGATGAAGAGAACTTAGCGTTGTTGTTGTGCTGTTGGAGTAACTTGATGAAAGAAACAATGGAAACAGCGACGATGAACGAGGCTCTTTCGATAATGCATTGAACGACCTTCTTCAAGGCAATAATATCGCCAAGATTCACCTCAGCGTCTGTCCAGCTGTATTGGGCACACAACTTGGTCTTGATAGCCTCGAAGTCACTGGACTCTTGGATGAAGCACATTAACTCACCGCTGAACCCGTCGTAATCATGAGTCAATATCGTTTCTGTGTCTCTGACGTTGACAAATATTTCCTTGGCTTCAATCAAGTCCACGAGAACCAAACGGGTCAATTCAGGCAAGTATCTTCCACTGGTCATCAACTCGTTGGGCTGGAAAATGTTCTGTGAAACAGGATCGATGGTCATGTATGGCTTGAAATGGTAATCGAACAGACCAAAGTGTTCATCAATTAAGGTATCGTACTTCGTAGCAATGGTCTTGATCAAACCCTGACCAAATAATGACAATTCGGTGTTGAACAATATCTGATCGTTGTCCTTTAAGATCTTTTCTGAATGGATCTTGTCAGAGTTAGGCAATGAACAGCACATGTTGAAGCCAGTACCCAAGACAAGAGCCAACTTCATGTACTTGTCCAAGAATGCACCAGCAGAGTATACTGCTAACGAGTCGTTGAGAATGCTCTTGATATCGATGTTCAACAGGAATTCCTTCATCAAGACAGACTCTAAGATGGACTTCAAGTCCTGGTTGTAGATCTCAGGGTGAATGGTGTAACCTTTACTGACATGAACGATTTTACCGTTGTTGTACGAGGTAGTCTTCAACGGGAAAGACCATGTGATACCGGTCTTGATTTGCTTGTGGACATCGATTAAGTCCTGGTTCTGTAACATTTCGTTGATCTTGGCACCAATGAACTTGAAGAAGTTGTAGTCAAGGATCTTGAAGCTGTTCTCAATGGTCCATTGGTTCTCAGATATGATATTGATTCTAGAAGATCTGTCTTCTTCAGCTTCTAAGCTTGGAGGATCGATCTTGATGATAGCGATTCTCAAAGTCGATCCGCCCAAGTCGATGCACAAGAACTCACCGGATTCATTTCCAGAAGGCGAGATATTGTAGTTTGGTAACATGGTGATCTTTGAGTTCTCCAATAACGCTTCGTTGAAGTCATGGGTCAACTCATCGGTTTGTTGATGGAAGTTCTGGCTTGTTATCTCATGAGTGAAGTCATTAACGACTGAGGTCAACAAGCTGTTGTTTTCGCTTGAAATGGACGAGTCTGGCGACGAGTCCGAGGATCCAGGCGATGCTGAAGAAAGCATATCTATGAAGTCTGAGCTCACAGAACCGTTAATAGCTATTGGTGTAGTGGTTGTAGCGATGGTAGCACCGTCTTTGAGACCGGTCAAAGTGGCTGGAAGTATTATGGCATCGCTTCCAGCCGAGGAGACGGCATTCTGGGAGTTTGGAGTGGTGTGAATCATGACTTTGGTAGGTTTATAGAAGATGCAAAAGGGTATTTGGATGGTTTAACGAGTATGAGGACAGGATTTCTGGTTCTTGGACGGTTCAGATCGGGGAGAAAGGCTCTATGGCGTGGGGTATGGCTGCTGGTGACTTGGAAGTGCTGGCGAATCAGGCAAAACTGGGGAATATGACTTTTAAAACGAACTTTTGGCTATGGTTTCTGGCCCAGTCGGTGACTATAGACTCTGGCAAATGCTGATAACAGACGGTTCTAGCTAGGTAAAACACGGGATTAATGCTGGTTTTCGAACTCCGGACAAACTACGGACTCGCTTGGTTCTATATATACATTCAAACACGCATCCGTCTTGCAAACACTGCTGTGGTCTGCTATTATTCTACTACTCCCGTGTAGTATCTCTAACAATATGAAGAATATTAATCCGTCCCACCATAGTTAAGCTTAACTATGGGGAGAAAGCTGCAGATTGCACGGAAAAAAAAATGCAACCGGAAGCAGACAATTTATTTTCGGAGAGGAAAAATGTCACTAGCGAGTAGCAGAGGTGTGTGGTGGTGGTGGTGGTGGGTGTGTTTGTACGGTTATATGTTTGTATGGGTGATTGGATGTATGAGCAATTGTGTGCCTGGCTATTTTAGGACATTGTGCCGTTGTGTGGTCTACTGGGGTGGGATTGTCTCCTTACCTTTGTGTCGTAGTAGTGGGGCATTCACAGAGGCTTCGGTGAGTCGTATTGCGTTAGCTGGGCAGTGGTGCCTCTGGTGGTGGGTCCCATTGAACAGGCCGACATGCCGCCAAAAAAATCGCAATGTTTCTCCGATCTGCTGTGATGCAAAAAAAAAATGTAACCTCCAAACGAAACTGAAATCTGAGGGCTCAAGCCACCGAGTTGACTGGATTTAGCATGCCAAAATACAGAGTACAGGCAGACGGCGAGTTAGAAAAGTAATCTGCTTTCGAGTATGAATAGAGGTATAGCTAGAGACAGAGAAAAATGTTCAGTTTGTGTGCTTGTGAGTCGGCTCCACCGCCATTTACTGACTCTTACTATCACTACTGCTGCCCACTGCTACCCCATACCTACCACTTTGTCCGGAAAATCCTCATGTATGGTCGGTTTCATCAGGTTGCATTTTTCTGCTCGGCGCGTTACTGGAACGTATGTCTAAAAATCCTGGGGCCGAACGATTCTAGAAGAAAGTGAGTCGTGTTCTTCTGGGGCTGCGTTTTTATAGATATATCGTTCCGTTCGGTGTAAACCTTTCCATTCAGTATTACACCTCAAAATGACCCTTTTGTGCTTCCTCGTACCAAATAACCCCAACTCATTTACCATACCGTTACCGACAAAGACACTGTCCTAGTGCCAAATCTACCAAACGTACCAAATGCTACACCTCTCCTACAACAATCTCTATGCAGAGCCTCAAAGAATCTTCAACGTTGCATTTTTCTGACGGTTTCTCGAACGTTACATTTTTCTGCCGAAGCGAACATTTTCTTCGCTGTCAAAAAAGACTACCCCATAGTCACGTGACCATGTATACTACTCTTCTAATGGTTACATTTCGTGGAACCTTGCCGTTAATCACTTGTTCCTGGTGGTTGCATGAGAAAGCAAACATCTGATGGGCCGACTCGTATATACAGGGGTATCCCCTATTACTGGACGATCTACGGTCCGAATTTCTGCACTGTTGCTAGGTTTCCCCGGGCGGAAAACTCCATATAAAGCAAGATAGCCCTGGAATCGACGTTTTTTACTTTGTTGCTGATACCATGTAACCTCGTATAATTTAAATTCTGTAGGTGTCGCTCTAACGACGGTACCCCAGTGATGCAAGCAAAGATCCCAGAATTTCCTTGTTTGGGCCTCCGTTACGGGATTTTTCACCGATGCAACTGGGTGATTTCCAAGGTCCAGCCGGTTGAGAATTAATCCTTATGGTCTGTCTTGTAACTTCAATATGAAGCCACTAAAATGGAGAAGTGCAACGTAATATCGTGCTTTTGTTGTAGTAGTAGGTGAAAATTGAATGTAGAAGGAAAGATACTCAGCAACATGGAAGAAGAAGTTCGGGCTTATTGCGTGGTGAACGCCGAGGAATCACCAGAGGTGAACAACGAATGATCTTATTAAGTTGAGATAGATGGAACTTGAAAATGGAAGTTGTTTATTCAAATGGTAATATTTTCGATGGAACAGCCTTTAGATACTTGGCTAGGATACGATTTTCTCTAAGATAAATGGAGAATCTTGGGTAAAGAGAACGAATGAGCTTGAATACGATACAAGAAGCGAAGTAGTCTAACCCTAGCTCAAATATGAGCAACATCGATGTTGAGACGATGTATTCCAAGGTAGCCTAGTATATAACGTATGACCAATTAGTAACCTAATTCCGCTCTATATTTTCCTTCTGTCTCTAAGAGAGACTTACTGACGCCGATTATTTTAGTAACGTAACTCTGTTTTATGGTGTCTATCTTTCTCTGTAAGATAGGCGCCTCCAGACAATTCTCTTTGGTAAGTCAAAGAGGAACCGCCCTTTACAGTATCCAGAAGATTCTTCAAAAGGTTACCTGCTAATATGATTCTGTATCTCTACTCCTCTACTTCAGAATCTTTAGCTAGTATTCTGGGCTGTCTTTGCAAATACATACTAGTGCTCAAAAGGGTTAAAGCTTGCTTTTGACTACATTCAATTTCGCAGCCAAGTCGTCCGCTAACTACAGCAGTTCAACAATGTCATGACACATTCCATTAGTACAAATAGACTATCACATTCTTTCCCACACTATATCCTCATCGAGCCTTCCTTCTTAACTTTCCTTTCATAAGTTCCTTAAAGACTTTCTATTTACATGCTTTTCAGTATGAAGCGTATGGCTGCAAAATTCTCCAGCACTCTTTTTTCTCTCCCTAATTCTTGTTTGTACGCTTCTTTATGTTGCATCATTACATTGTTTCTCTATAGGAGCTTCATTATACTTTCGTCTTTATCTTACTTATAGTGGTTCTCGTTTCTTCTTCTTTGTACTGGTTGTTCATACTTCATTGCATGGTTAGCACCCCATAAATATCACATAGACTGACTACTCGACTACCATTCAACATGACAACCTCGACCTATGAGACCAAAAAGCTGAACCAGAGTAGAACAACCGAACACTTGGGACAGCAATTGGATGAAATTGCCCACGAAGCTTCCTTCTTCAATGACAGCTTTGACGAATACGATGAAGGTCCTCAGATTGTTCCCATTGCCAGCACCGAGTACTTGATGTCCGATGACTCGTTTGAGCCGCCAGAGCTGGAAGGTATAGCGTTTATGTTTCCCTTATTGCTACGAAACGCCATTGGTTACTGTGAAACTGTTGACGAGTCTTCTCCTTTGTTACCCACACACACACCGCCGCCAGTGGTTGGTACCCAGCCTTGTACAAACCAGACTTCGTACGTTGACCGTATCCTCAGCTTCTTCTGGTGCTACATTTTGACAGACTATTTGAGACGGTTTATGACTTCTCATAGAGCCATTCTGGTGATAGCCATTCTTATCATCTTGGGATCAAGTGGGGTCGCATTACAACTCAAAGGCAATTGGGGGTTGGTACTAGTGTATTTGAGAGCCCTTATATGTTATATCCTTTCATTGGATGGAAGTAATCCATTATTCTACCAATAATGTATCGGCGGCTATTACCGATTGACTAGCTCCAGCTGTAGTCCCAGCAAATACTACCTTCTACAGGCTTCTTATCTATGTTTTGCAGTATATTTACAAGATTACTAGACTATGTGTGATGTGTGATGTGTGATACCTCAGGTATCTCTTCTATCCTTCACCTTCATCTTATTTACGTGTTTATGCTTTCTGGTCTTGGCGAACTTCTTGATACCCCACATCGACTGAGACACCTTGTTCGACTTCGACTTACCTCTACCACCACCGTGAGGATGGTTGAATGCGTTCATGGCTACACCTCTAACCATAGGTCTCTTACCTCTGTGACGACTTCTACCGGCCTTACCCCAAGAAATGGATTGGTGCTCCTTGTTTGAAACAACACCCAAAGTGGCATGACAGTTCATGTGTACGTAACGATGTTCACCGGAACTCAACTTCACAACTACCTTCTTCTCCTCTGGATGCTTAGATAACAATCTTGCGAAAGTACCAGCAGACTTGACTAATTGACCTCTTCCACCTGGGTGCAATCCGATGTTGTGAATAATAGATCCTACAGGTAACATGTGCAATGGCAAGCAGTTTCCTCTTTGCATAATTCTGGAAGACAACAATGCTTCATCGATATCTCCATTGTTAGTCTCTTTCATTTCCTGAATAAAATCTTGAGGCAAACCGGCTCTGAATGATTCTACTACATCGCCTTCTCTTAAGCCGGAAGCTGCCAATATGTAAGACAAGTCTCCTGTTTCGCTGTGCTTGATTAATGCAATATGGCCCGATCTGTTAGGATCGTATTCAATTCTTATCACTTCCTGCTTTCCTGGCTGCAATCTGTGACTATCCACCAATCTGACACGCTGCTTGTGGCCACCTCCTCTACCACGAATGGTGATCTTACCGGTGTTGTTTCTACCGGACGTCTTCTTTTTTGCAACTGTCAATTCCCCGATTGGTCGTCCCTTGTGTAAGTGGTGATGTACTGGTTTTTTGAAGTGGGTGGAACCAGGCAAAAGATGGCCTCTGGCGTGGCTTCTGATTTCCACGTTGGTCAAGGCCAATTTTCTTTGTCTTCTGTAGAGTTCGTCCTTCTTTTCCAAGTCCGTCAAGCCTGACTCGTCACTGACTGGTCTGGTGGACGCAAACGTCCTCTGCAAGCTCATCAACCCCGGCAACCGGGAGTTGACGGTTCTGATTTGGCTGGCCAAGTACTTCCTTGTCCAAGGCAACATATTTACAGGTTTTCAGCTAGTTGGAACACTACAACTACCAACACTAACTGGTACTTTCATAAATCTTTAACAGTCGGTTCTTAGTACTACTGAAAAAAATTTCGAGTCTCGCACCCTGCAGGCGGTGTCTCGGTCCCAAATTTACGCTGAATCTGTAGGCAGAGAGTTACTGAGTACGTTGTATGAACAGGATTCTGAGTAAGTGAACCATATAGGAAGGTGTATATCACATAAGGAATTACAGGATGATTGTGAGCTATTTGGCACGGAGTGTGTGAGTAGTACAGAGAGAGAAGGTAATTTTGGTAGTTAGAAAAAAAGGAAGAATAGGTTCACTGCTAGCTCTTGCACTCACTCAGTCTCACTAACTATGAGAAAGCTGTAGGAGCAATAGCTGCCAAAAACCAACCAACTACTACTCGCTCCCGTATCAAATAGGTAACCAATACACTTAACATCAGTGCACTTCTCGGCGCACTTTTCAGCACTAACAAAAACCGCACACTGAACATATTTGCACTCACACCATCCACTCACTTACTTCTCACTTCTCACTCACTTCTCACTTCCCACTCACTCACACTTCTCACACTTCTCACTCACTCACTCACTCACTGCACACTCACACTCACACTCACACTAAAAGCATCCATTCACATACAAACAATACTCGCACACACATACAAACAACAATATTCAATATTCGCACTACCATTCGCACTACCATTCACACACACTCTCACTCACTCACTCACTCACTCACTCACTCACTCACAAACATCCATTCCGCACGACAATATCCACTCTCTACCCGCACTCTCACACTCACCACCTCTCAGCCAATGAAAGCGCCAAATTCTCCCGTGAGTGCACACACTGCGAAACCCGAGTCGTGAAAAATTGACTACGAAACCTCCAACCACTAACAACCATCCTCCAGAACCCGCTGTTTAACGTCTTAAAGGTTGTACTTGCGTATTCTCGATTGCTCAGCAGACGCTATCTCCCACATCACCAGCATCCGCACACACAATTGCTCCCTAAAATGATGTCCGCCCGTGTCTTCTCCCGTTCGTTGGCCACTGCTTCCAAGTCCGTCAAGCCTCCAATCCAATTGTTCGGTATCGATGGTACCTACGCCAACGCCTTGTACTCGGCCTCCGTCAAAGACTCCAGCGTCGACACCTCCTACCAGGCCTTAACCAGAATCGGCCAGTTGATCGAATCCGACCCTAAGGTTGGCAGTTACTTGGTCTCTCCAGCCCTCTCCAAGAGCGACAGAGCCGAGGTCATCAAGGTCGTTGCTTCTAACTTGAAATTGGACAAAACCACCACCAACTTCTTGAACGTGTTGTCCCAAAACCATAGATTGACCCACTTCAAGGGTATCTTGGAGAAGTTCTCCCTCTTGAACGATGCCCACAACGGTATTGTTGAGGCTAAGATCACCTCCGCCAAGGTATTGGACCCCAAGATCTTGAAGAGATTGCAAACCGCCATCAGTAAATCTTCCTTAGTCGGTGAGGGCAAGACCTTGAAGGTCACCAACGACATCAACCCAGAGCTTTTGGGTGGTTTAGTTGTCGAAGTCGGCGACAAGACCGTTGACTTGTCTATCTCTTCTAAGGTTGCCAAGTTGAACCAAAGCTTGAAGGAGGCTTTGTAAGCTTCTTCAAGGAATGTGGTGGCTGCTAGCCAATAGATAGCATGTGGTGCTCGACAGAGTGTCCTCCGATATAATGTTGCTTCAGAATAAGTCTCGATAATGGAAAATTTACGACCACTGATGATACATATCATATTGATTAGATATTCGTTTCTTCTTTTCATGTTTCCAGGGTCCTGGGCTAAGTTATTTACAATTAAAAATATAAGAAATGTCATAAAGCTATTGTAGAATTCAATGTTGTAGAGAAAGGGATGAACGTACTTCAATTAAAGTATATCGATATAATCAATATGATTTGATGAATGTTGGTCTGTTAAAAATGAATTGGAGGAGATGGCAAGCAATTGACATGGTCTCCTTTTCGTCACTACATCCATTGGCACTTTGTACTACGGTATAAGGCACTCTTTGGATAGTAAGCTCCAATTGAACCTTAGCATTCTACATTGGCTGATATTAGAAAATGTCAATATTTATGACTTTTGATCTATGACAGAGTTACTATTTACAATTCGCCGCACTCTTCGATGACGATCTTGGCACCAGGTCTGCCGCTTCCGCTACCGTATCTCTCGATTTCTTTGACGACATCGAAACCACCAATGACTTCGCCGAAGACAGTGTGCTTGCCGTTCAACCAGTCGCATGGAACTAGAAAAGTTAGTTAGTATTCGCTGCCATTCGGGCTTGATGTTTGAAAAAAATAGGTTATACATACCAGTAGTAATGAAAAACTGCGATCCGTTGGTGTTAGGACCAGAGTTGGCCATAGACAATAAACCAGGCTTGTCGTGCTTGGCCTTGAAGTTCTCATCTGGAAACTTCTTACCGTAGATGGACTTTCCACCGTATCCGTTTCCGAACTCAATGTCACCACCCTGCAACATGAACCCTGGAATGACTCTATGGAAAATGGACTTTTCGTAGCCGAAGCCCTTCTCACCAGTACATAAAGCTCTGAAGTTTTCGGCGGTTTTTGGTACGATATCGTCGTACAACTCGAACTCGATTGGTGATTGTGCAACACCGTTGATCGAGGTCTTGAAGTAGACCTTGGTGCCTAAAACCTTGGCACTCGAGGAAAACAAACGACCACCGGGGATCACTGGCTTGAGGGTATTGACGACAGCAGTTCTGAGCATTTTGACTTGCAATGGTAGAAGAAACAACTAGCTATACTCTGACCAATCTCGGCTCCGTAAAAGTGAAAAATTATGACGGTTATGACCATGTAGTATATGCACCACTCACTTTGAATGATGTCATAGTGCACCCGTGCAGCAGCACAGATTTTGACATATAGTGTAAATTTTGCAACCGTAGAGATGTGCTGGCATTGTTTTTGGGGTTGACAAGGAGAAAGAAGTGCTGTGATTTGGGATACAGCAATAATGAACAATAGTGAGGGATTAATTGATTTAAAGGTCAATAATGTACATTGTAGGATTTATGTAGACGGTTGGTTGGTGTATATGGTGTCTGTTACTAATGCTCCCCCCATATCTTCTATATATGAAATGATTGTAGAGCTCAAGGAATAAACCGCTATACTTCACTTCGGATTATTAACAAATTTTCTAATATCGATTGCAATTGGTAAAGCTACTTCACGCCAGGACATCGACCCCTACACTCACTTCCAAAGATTATAAATGTATTTAGACAAAGTAAAACAGAGAACAAAACGTACTACACACTAGAAACTCAACAAGTCAATTTCCCCACTGTTACCATTGCTCTTAGAAGCAGTGGTGTTATTGTTTGCGTTACTACCACCATTGGCATTGTTGTTGGAATTGAAGTTTCCGAAAAGATCATCGTCTAAGTTGCTTTTAGTTGCATTGCTTCCGTATGATGGAGCAGAAGGAGTGGTCTTACTCTTAGTCTTAGCACTAGAGAATAATGATGAGAAGGCATCGTTCGAAGCAGACAGTTTTGCTGGACCGGTAGTGGTGGCGGATGTGTTCACGTTGTAGTTAGCGCCAGAGCCGAAAGAAGAAACTCTTTGTTGTTGAGGCTGCACAGCGAAGAAATTGTTTTGCTGTTGTTGTGGTTGTTGTTGGAGGTTGTTGTAGACAGGTTGTTGAGGAGTGGTTTGATACAAGCTGGCCAAGTTGTTGGAGAGGGTTGCTGGTTTTTGTGGTTGGGAAGGAGCAGCTTGGAAGTCATCAAAGTCGTCATCGTCGTCCTCATCGTTCTCATTGCCAGCTGCTGGTGCACTGTCCAAACCGACTAAATCACCCAACAAGTCTGCTTCAGGTTGCTTAGGTTGTGGCTTAGATTTAGAAGAGCCAGCGTGTACCTTTGAGGTACTGGTGGTTGGTTTACTCGAACTGGAAGGTGCAACATCGTATTCTTCGAAGTTATCGTTGGTTTCACCACTCTGGCCGTTTGTGTATGCTGCGGCTGGGTCATCATATCTCTCTCCGTATACTCCTCCATCTCCATAAACTCTACTGGTGAAGTCGTCGTCGTCGTAGCCCGATCCTGTGGTGATTGAAGAAGCACCTCCAAAAGCGGCTGAGCTGACACCTCCGAACTTCTTGGAGTTGGCTCTGGACTTCTTTCTCTCTGAACGGATCAACGAATCGTCATTGAGCAATGCAATTAAGTTCTTAGCTCTGTTTCTCACGTTAATACCTTGGTCTCTTCCCTTGGAGTCGATGTAGTGGAACGACTTCAACATCTGGATCAACGACAAGTTGCTACGAACATCGTCGATAATACGATCCGATCCGTTTTTGATCAAGTAGTCAAGCAACTGCAATGACTTGTAGATTTGACGCCATTCATTGGCGGCCTTTTCGGTGAACCGACGGAATATAAATCCGATGATCTCCTCTCTCTCTCTGTAGTTGTAAGTACCCGATGCGATTTGGGCCATGAGTGTTGTTGGAGAACCCCATGGTTCGTTGTTGGTGGCTTCACGGACCTTGGCCTCCATTTCGGTGAGGTTCATGGCGACTAGACATGTTAGTGTGTGTACTTAGTGAATTTATGATGTCGGTGAATGAATATGAATGAACAACCAGTTTGAAGAGAAAAAGCCCCAATTTTCACCTTTAGGATGATTACGAATCGAGACGGAGACCTTTGGAGAGTCCATAGCATGACAACGATAGTCATTGTTGTTGTGAGACTGGTGAATCAACCGACTGAACAGCTCGGGTTTGAAGCCAGCCGAACCCCCCAATCACTGGATTCGTCTGTTTCCATCAACGGCGTCTCTTTGGACATCGTCTCTCCTTTCCATCAGTTCTCTTCACTGTTCACCTCCCTCAGTGCTAGTGCACTGAGACAGTGCAATACGTACCATTCTGGGCCTTTCTCACGTAGGCCTTGACCTCGTAAAGACTGATGTTCTTAGCCGCGTTTTGCAAGAGATCCATCGCAATTAATCTACTTTGGTGTGTTAGCCTCTGTCTACTGACTACCAGTAACAACTAAAAACTTACAGCCAAAACCTCTGTTGTATAACGTTGGCCTTAATGCGTGCGGGTAGCGAATTGTGATATGTTTGGAATAGGTGTGTGCAGGTGCCGGTTAATCCTGCGCTAGCGTCAGTGTGGTGGTAGTGAGTGGTGAGGTAGAGAGAGTGAGGTTGAGTGAGCCAGAGTGAGCCATAAAAGAAATAGTGAGGTAGAGAGAGCATATTGTGAGCGTTTTAGTGAGCCATATTGTGAACCATATAGTGGGCCATATATAGTGAGCATTTAGTGAGCATTTTAGTGAGCCATATGGTGAGGTAGAGTGAGGTAGAGAGAGCATATTGTGAGGCAGAGTGAGCTATATAGTGAGGTAGAGTGAGCGTTTTAGTGAGCATTTAGTGAGACATATAGTAAGCCATATAGCAGCCATAGTGAGGTAGAGAGCCGCATGGTATGCTGGTGGAATGTGCTATGCTACAGTGAACTAGGAGTGGGGAGTGAAGTGTGTGGTGGTAAAAACAAAGAGTAGAGGAAGTGAAGAAGTGCTATATATACGAGAGCGGTGAGGTATGACAAATGGGTGTAAATAGAATGATTGTAGTGCTTCTAGAGCAGTTGACAGTAGCGAAAGTGTAGGGAAAAGAAGAGCGAGCACAGTAATTGGTGGTATTAGCAGAATGGGTGGAATAAAGTAGAGTAATTGCAAACAAAGGTGAAGAATGTATATATATTGAACCTTGAATGATGATGTTGTAGATGATTTACTTCCTTGCCTCTTTAGTCGTAATAGCTGTATAATGGTCTACATACTGCTAGTCATCTAGCCTCCCCTAGTGTACCAGTTTCTCGCTATTTTCACTACGCTCACAGCGAGGCAATAAATCTTCCTTCGCAGCCGAACGGCATAACGAGATAACAACAAGATATCCCATAGAGGGCTCGGAGGAGTCTAATTTCGTCAAGCATCGAGATATCGTATCTCATTCTATATATAGAGTAGACCACATTATTGCTACAGAAAGTCCGAGGTGACTTTGCTGAAATCGGCGATAAGTAGTTATCGCAAATATGGCTCATTTCGTATGCTACCAAAAGTCTCAGCCGGTGGGAGATTTTGACGGTAACGTAGTACCAGATAATTGTACAAGGTATTAACCTAATATGCTATGAAATTTAAATAAATTTAAATAATGTAGAGAATGTACAACTTGCCATGTGTTTTGAATTTTTAACCAGACGTACTAGTAGTACCCACTATAATTATAAAATGTGTAATATGCTATGGTTTTATATATGCAATAGTCTATAATCGACACTATAGTACAGAAATAATGTTAAATTAATATGCTGAAGAACCAAAATCGGCTGGACCCGTATCCTAATGTCTATTTCTTATACCGTGACTTGATGCCGGCAGTTAAATCCCGTAACTGCTGGATTTTCTTGGGAACTATCTTCGAGTCCGGCCGGGCAAACTTTGATTTCGAATTGGGCGAACTTGCTGGTGTGCTCTCTTCAATGACTCCGTGGCCAAAACCAGTCAAGATGGAAGCATTGTTTATCGTAGTATTGTTCATTGTAGTATCATTAATATTTGTTGAATTAAGATTCAAAAATGTCGAATTAAGGTTGCGATTGCGGAATGTTAAGTTTGAGATCAATGACTGATTATGTGTCCTTGAAACACTTGTATTAGCTGACAAGTTCGCAGACGAGATATTGGAAAATGAAGTATTGCCCTTCAAATGGTTTTGCAAGTAATCATACTTTCTCGCTCTTCTTGCTTTCTCCAAGATTTTATCTTCCTTCTCTTTCAAACTCTGTGTTGGTGTGATTTCTCTGATTTCAGGAGATGGCTTTCTGGACAACAGGCGAATTTTGCTCAATTTATCCTTCTTTCTGATTCCTCTGGTAGTCAATTCCCCATCAAATGTCTTGCTAACCTTTTCGAAAGCGCCAACTATCACTTCATTTACATTGTAATCCTGGATAGTCATGTCACAAAAAACAATATCCTTTACGTTAGTCCTGCTCTCAAAGTCACTTAGAGTCAACTTGTCAGCAACTTGACTGCTCGAAATTCCAGAATCCGAAGCGTCCCAAAATAAAACCAAAATTTGAACCCTATAATAACTGAACTTGTCAATCAAGGAAATCAATTTTGTCAAAATAGTCTGATCGCGGTCAAGTTTTTCAAAAATAGATTTGTAACCAGAATTAGTGGAAGTGAGTCCGCACTCAAAGAGTATGAAAGACGCATTGGAAAAGAATTCCTTGTTCAAGTAGTCTCCCTTAGGTAAACTCAAGACGTTGACAACTAACTTATCATTTTTTACAGTCCTCTCATAAATAAGCTTTTGCAAGTTCGATTTCAAGTCCAACTTTGTATTTAACCACTTTGAATAAGGTGAACCCCAGTTTTCAACAACAAGTAGAAACTTGAGCTCAACATCATCACTTTCAATGTCGAGTTTAATATTGGAAGAACACTTTCTCAAGAACCGATCAAAGTTTATTGGAGACCATAGTTCTTGTACCATTGACTGTTTTTGTATGATATTAACAGAAGTACCTTCTTGTGAAAGGAGTCTTCTTTTTATGATCTGGGAATCATTTGGACTTGCACTGGACAACTTTCTCTTGTTCTCGGGTAGCTTGAAGGAAATGGATCGTAACTCTCCCAATTTCTGTCTCTTGAGTTCATGTTTCTTTTGCAAGACGCTTCCAACGCTTGCCACTCTCTTTATAGTCTTCACTTTCAAGTTCTTTTCATGAAATGAATTTGCCCGTGCCTCTAACGTCGATTGATAGATTATTTCGGAAAGAAAGGCATCGTACAACTCTACACTAAGAGTATCAATGACTTTCCTGTGCTCCAGTTGACGGTTTTTTGACCTTATCAATTTGGGAAGAAGAGAAGTCAACTCTGTGTCTATGCTGGACTTTATTATTTCATTCAAGATGACATTTACAGCAACAGGGAATTGTGGTAAGCTGGACAATTTCTTCTTTTGTTCAGGAGGGCGAATTTGTTGCGTTGGAACCATCAAAGTGGCAGTCGAGCTGATAGCCTTCGATCCAATGGAATTCCTAAAGGATATTGCCTCTTCCTTTGGCTGCGGTTTCACTTCACTTAGAGGACTAGCGCTTTTGCTGTCCGACGGCCGAAGGCTGAATGAGAATGTTTGCTTTTTCTGATCCACTTCGAGTTTGGAAGGTGGTGCCAAAGGGAGAACCGACGGCGCTGACGATTGAAAAGTTGGAGGATTGAAATCGAAAGACGGGAGGTTTTGTTGCTTCGTGACAGTAGTCATGACTTCCGCGATTGGCTTGCTGCTGGATATTGGTGGGAGTTGGTTGTTATTGAAACTAAAAGTGTTTTGGGGTTTGCTGAGTTGAATTGGTTGGATTGCAGGAGAAGAAAAGCTAGTTGTTGGTTGGTTAAACAAAGGAACAGGCGTGGTGGTCATCGGTGGTAATGTTTGAAAGGTAGGGACTGCTGGCATTGGTCTTGCATTTAAATTTGTCTTGTTCAATGCTAAGTCTCCGTTCGGTCTTCCGTTATTGATAATCTGTTTGAAGGAAAGACCACGAATCTTTTCATCAATCTGAGACGAGTATATCGGAGAGTACTTTGGCTTGTCATGAATAGAGTTTAATTTGTACTTTGTCTCCAACTTTTCTTTATTGAACAAGTCAACAAGGAGTTCACGCTTGTCTTGAATTGTATCGATATCGTAGTAGGAAACAAATTTCACCAACTTTTCCGATGAGTCAAAACCTAATATCCTTTTCAAGGCTTCTACTGAATAAGCTTTACCTTTTGTGTGATAACTTCTAGCCATTGCCTTTAAAGCATAGAACCTAATTTCACTGAAATGAGTCTCTAAAAGGCAGGTCATCAAAAATGGAGTTTTCTTGTCGTAGACGTTATTAAAGAACTCTACAAAGAAGTTCAATGCTCCTACTGAATTGGAGAAACCCCTTTCAACGATGTTATTTTGAGAAATGATGCTTCTGTAATGTAATGCAAGTTGAACATGTGAATCTTGAAATATATCAGCTGGCAAATTCTGAATTTCTCTCTCCAACTCTGGGTCTCTTATGTGACTCAAGAGGTGGTATGCACGGAATTCAGCTTCGTTGGGGGCCACACCTCCATGGTTTCGAACATCTTGGTATATTTCAACCAATGTCTGAAGAGCCTTGTTGAACTGTTCCAATTCTTGTTGTTGTGAGTAATCGACATCGCTTCCCGCCATTACATGGAGCGAGAGCAAATGTATTCTCACGATTCTTTCGTTACAATCTATGGCTTCTGGTCCAAACGAATTCTGGTATGTGAAATCCTGTCTGATAGATCTGGTTCTATCCCATATGAATGAATGCGCTTCTGGAAGCATGTCTATTATATTGTCCACCAAGTAGTTCAAAGTTTGTTTTAGAACATGCGGAGGTCTTACTTCCGATGGTAATGGTGGTGGTTGACCAGCTGCTGGTCTAGAGAACGCTTTTACCGCTCTTTCGCGTGAAATCTTACCTGTTATTGGATCCTTTTCTAGGGCCTTGACGTTATTTTCCAATGCTCTCCTCACTCTTTCAAACACTGGACACATGTCTACGCATGATCCTTGAAAGGAGATGGCATCATTCAAATCTTTACTGATGTTCTCTGCATCCACGAGCCCTAAGACCTCCATTTGCTTCCTTTCTGCCTCTCTCATCTTCTGAAACACTTCGTAAAGTCCTTGGAAATCCTTTCCTCCATTCTGACTTTCCATTTGTGACATACGCTTTTGATTCTCTGTATCCCACGGATTCTGTACGAATGGAAGAGTATGCAAGAGTCTTGATTGTGAAAGAAGATACTTCGGCACTGGTCTTGGCCGCACCTTCTTGTTATTACGTTGGAATCCATAGTTTTCTGGATTTGCTATTAATTGGCCGGTTTGTCTGAGCTCGAGTGCATTGTAGTTCAATTTCTTTACCGGTCCTTGCGGAGGTATTACTCTCGTCGGTATGTCCAATGGATCATTGGCGGTAGTGGGCAGTTCTGCTTTTGTCTTTTCATTGTTCTCTTTCTGTAATTTTCTTTGGTAAATGGCGTTCCTGAGGCCCTGTTTTTTGCGTTCCAAGGCATTATTATTGTTATTGGGACTGTTGGTATTACTATTGCCATTTCCGTTACCATTGGAAGCGTTATTACTACCAGCGGTATTATTCGAATTGTTGTTGAAACTGCCCGATGTGGACCTTGTTCCGTTTCGCTGGTTTCCCTTCTGCCTGTTCGGTCCGTTTCCACTCCGTCTATTGTCGTTGAACCCGTTGGAACCAGAGTTTCTCTGGTTGTTGGCCGTATTCTGGTTTGGCTTTGTGAACAAGGCCGTCTGGCTGGCGGTGTTCGACGGCCGCCCAAATGCCGACATTTCCCAGCTGTGTGAGTCGGTCTGATGCTTCGCTCCCTATACACGGAACGCTGCTCAACACTCGGATAGCAACCTTTCCACAGAATGAACGCTTAGAAGTAGAGACTAGTGATGGTTCACTTCAATACTGAAATATTGACAGTTGAAGAGTTGCAGATTTGAGATTCGATTTTTTCGGGTGTTTACGAGGGTCCGGAATTGGCATTGAGCGAGTGAGTGTGAGAGGTACAAGGTGTGAGTAGAGGGGTGGGTATATATAGATGACAGTTGTAAGGATGTGTTGTTGGTGTGGTTGTAGTCATGTTGGTAGTCTCCATTAATCGTTGGTTGATACTTCAAAGTTAAGCTGGAAAACGCTATGCTGGAAAATTCAAAAATTAATTCCAATGTTATTCTTACACTCGCTAGTTGTATTTGTAGTATTGGACATTTTTTGCATCAATTATTTAATATCTACAATGTAGATGGAGATATATTTGTTTTCTATTCCATTACGAGTTTATTACGAGTTTATAACGAGATTTATAACAAGTTATATGTATTATTAGTCTATTAGCTACAACTAAAGCCATCTATATCTGTCGCTCCAGGCGAAAGTTGAACCCCCAAAAACCTTCACTTCGTAATATAGTACACCACGAACCCGCGCCTTAACTTCTCACTCAACCTAGTCTCTGGTATCGAAAACAACTTCAACCCCGATTGTACAAGTTGGGCTACAAATTCCTCGTGAGTAATGGAATCTCTCAATTGTACCACTACTATCGCCACGGAAGCATCTGTTAGAAGACTCTCAAGAGCGTCTATGAAGTAAGGTATCAAGTACTCGTTATAGATCGTGTCGCTGGCAAAAATCATATCTGGGGTAAGGACACTCTCTTCACCTTGGAATAATTCCTTGTAATTGTAGTTTCCCTGGTCTATATACTCCCAGTCGTATTCAATGAAGTCGATTTTCAGATTTGACCTGTAGGCTTCTGATGACTTTGTCCTCTTCTTACCACTTTTTCTATTGGACTTGTTAGAGCTATTCTCTTCTTTCACTACAGTTGAGCTCTCCCACCGGTCGCTGTCAACATTGTTCACAAAATTATCCATAAGCAACTTTAGAATGTGTTTCTGGTCTGTCGCCACGTATCGTGCCACCTTTGGGCCCAAGATAGATGCGCAAATAGCACTTACGCCAGACCCCAATTCCAATACCGTTATATCATTTTTACTCTGGAATATACTGTAGAACGGGCAGTTGGGATCTCCAGCGACCCACTCTACAAGCAAGAGACTAGACTGCCATATCACAAACCCGGTACTTGAGCTTTCGGTCGAAGACGACAACGACGTAAGCGACTGCCTGATACTCAAATCCACGTTTAGACTTGGAAATGAAACATTCAAGATCTCCTTTGACTTATCTACATATCCAAGATGCTGTTTCTCTAGAGGAGGCCGAGATGAGTACAATTCGAATATATGCTCCTCTACCACATCTGCCCCTATAGCATCAAATTGGGAGGCATCTATCAGTTCTTTCATACTTCACACGTCACACTTACAACATGTCATCTCTTCAGTAATGAATAGTTAATCAGAAATCACATTCTCCTAATAAAATTTAACTGCGAAAAAATTCCGAGTTCCAAAATTCTCAGGTACCGTTTTGGTGTTAGTTATGTTAGAGTATGGTATTTCTGTAGTACACACTTCAATGAGGTTCTACTATATATATAGTTTATAATTATTATGGTTTTGTATTATAAAATTAACGTCTGTGTATATATACAAAATTAGGAATTTTAGGAAATGTCTAAACAGATTAGATAACGTTCTTGGCCTTAAGAATCTCAGCAATCAATACACCTGCTCCAGCAGCTCCGATGATGGTGTTGTGCGATAAGACGACCATCTTGAAGTCCAAAACGGCATCCTCTCTCACTCTACCAACAGAAATTCCGTAACCATTGTCTCTGTTCCTGTCAAGTCTAGGTTGTGGTCTATCTTCTTGCTCCAATACATGGATAGTTTGCTTAGGAGCTGAGTGGCAGCCCAACTTGTAGGCATCACAAACGTAGGTAGACAAAGCCTTTTTGACTTGCTCCACGGAAGGAGCAGGACGGTTGGCGAATCTGAACGAAATACACTCGGTATGTCCGTCGCTGACAGCCACACGGTTACATTGAGCACTGACCTTCAATTCGTCGTCTGATAATGGGGCAAATTCAGTACCCTCCTTGTTTAAGTTACCCAAGATCTTCTTGGATTCCCATTCCAATTTGTCTTCTTCTCCGCCGATGAATGGAATGATATTGTCCAAAACATCAATACCTGGAACACCAGGAGAAAATCCTGCACCAGAAATGGCCTGTAAAGTGGTGGCGGTCAAGGCGTCAATTGGTCCAAACGCATCAATCAAAGGCTTCAATGGTGCAACCAAGCCGGCAGTTGAACAATTGGAGATACAAATGATGAAACCTGGCTTTGGCTTACCCTCGGCTTTGGCAGCAGCTACCTTCTTCTCGATAACTTCCAAGTGGTCGGTGTTCACAATAGGAACAATCAAAGGAACGGTTGGTTCTCTTCTGTAGTTTTTGGCGTTGGAGACAACAGCCAAGCCGGCCTCAACGAATGCCTTCTCAATAGGACCAGCGTAGTCTGCGTCCAAACCAGAGAAAATGATGTCACATTCAGCAAACGCTTCGGGCTTACACTCCTGGAGCACTATATCCTTGCTGGCTTCTGGTAAAAGTTCTGTCTGCTTCCAGTTGGTTGCGTCCTTGTACTTCTTTCCAATTGAACTAGGAGAAGCAGCCACGACGCTTAACTCGAAATCGGGGTGTTCTGCCAACAACAAGATGAAACGTTGGCCGACGGAGCCGGTAGCTCCCAACACACCTGCTTTTTTCAATGCCATGATGCTGTGTGAAGTATGAAGTATAACGTAGAAATTATTAACTGTGAAGTGTCAACTATGGGACTCTACAGCTTTACTTGTGCTTCGACTTTAAAGAACACTCACTGAAAAGTCGCGAAATTAGTCATTTATATAACCGCTGCGAAACGCTGACTCAATTTTTCAAAATCGGGCCTGAGCGGTTGTGTGCACTGGGATGAGATCGGATGATGTGCGAATGTATGGGGAGACAGTGAGTAGGGTGAGAGAGATGAGAAGAGATGGGGAAGAGATGGGAAGAGATGGGAGGAGAAGGGGTATTGTTGCGAGATAGAGACTGAGAAAATGGGGTTATAGTGTGTATCTTGGTGTTTTGGAGGGATTTCAGTTGTATAGAAGTAGATTTTATCCTAGGAATAGGCCCATTGATGGGGTTATTTGATGGTAGATAGTCATAATGACTAGTGAGTGATGCAGTAGTTGTTACGGTATCTGATATACGTGTACTGAGAGAGTTTCTTTTGTTTAGCGAGTCTTTTCAGTGCGCACTGAGAAAAATCAAAGTTTTCGCAGCAATGTTATTTTTTCTGATTACATAGTGTGTTGTTACGACTGGGCTCAGAAGATAGGAAGCTCGACGAAGAGAGAGTGACACGATATAATTCAAGACGGGTGACAAGCGAATAGTCATAATGGATGAGTCAGAGCTTATTGAAATATTACGATTGACTTTTCTTTACTTGTACTTTACCAAATCCACTGAAATTGCTTGGGTTATATCTACTTCCTGGTACACTTGCACCATGAATTGCAGCAGTCAGAGTACAGTGCGTAGCGTATGGAATGCGCCCACCACCAACAACAACGCAAAAAGACTTCACACGTCACTAGAAAAAAATAGCACAATTGAACATTTCTTTAGCATTGCCGAAGGCTTAGACCAATACTCTAATCTCTACCACCCAAGATAAAGTTATACTCCTATTGCGCCCAGCTGTCCCCCACCAACTCCACGCTCAGAACAGTCTTTATCACAGCATCTTCAAATGTCGCATTCCAACGTCGCAAACGTCGCATCTAATGTCGCAGTATCAACGCGTTTCCGATTTTTCAGCGATTGATGCTTCTTTAACAAGTAGCTCTTATTTACCTTTGTCCATTAAGTGGTAGACCGTATAAATAGTACATATCCAATTCCATTCCAGGCATCATGGTTAACACGGATTTTGAAAAGATCTTCTTGAATCAGTCCAAGAACAGTGGTCGTATGCGTATAGCAGACTCTGGATTGGGATGGAAAGATGCTACTGCCGGCGAGCCTTTCTTGTTGCCATCGGAAGAGATCTTGACTGCTCAATGGTCGAGAGGCTCCAGAGGGTACGAGTTGAGAGTGCAGACCAAAAACAAGGGTGTTGTGATGTTGGACGGCTTTGATGTAGAAGACTTTACCAAGTTGAAGCAGGAATTACAGAGAAACTTCCACTTGAACTTGGAACACAAAGAACATGCTCTTAGAGGATGGAACTGGGGTAAAAACGACTTGGCTAGAAACGAGTTGATTTTCCAGGTTAACAACAAACCTGCTTTTGAAATTCCTTATAATTTCATCAGTAACTCCAACTTAACAGGTAAAAATGAGGTAGCACTTGAATTCAACTTGGACGCTGGTCCTAACAAAGCTGGCGACGAGTTGGTCGAAATGAGATTTTATGTCCCAGGAACAGTTGAAAATGAGTCGAAGAAGAAAGAGGAAAAGCCTGTTAAGGCAGAAAATGGTGAAGAAGTAGAAGAAGTCGATGGAGATGCTGCAAAAGAAGAGCCAGTAGAGGAAATAAATGCCGCTACCGTATTCTACGAACAATTGAAGGACAAGGCCGATATAGGACAAGTTGCCGGTGAAGCCATTGTTTCGTTCAGCGATATTCTTTTCTTGACCCCAAGAGGTCGTTACGATATCGACATGTACCCATCGTCATTGAGATTGCGTGGTAAGACATATGATTACAAAATACAGTACAAGCAAATTGAAAGAATATTCTCATTACCTAAGCCAGACGAGGCACATCACTTAATCATATTACAAATCGACCCACCATTAAGACAGGGTCAAACTAGATACCCCTTCTTGGTATTGCAGTTTGCAAAGGAGGAGGAGACTGAATTGGAATTGAATGTATCGGAAGAAGAGTACAACGATAAGTACAAGGAAAGATTGAAAAAGAGCTATGACGCTCCTACCCACTTGGTGATGTCACACTGCTTCAAGGGATTAACAGAGAGAAGGTTGATTGTACCGGGGCCATTCCAGTCTCGTTTCTTGCAACCAGGTATCTCCTGTTCCTTGAAGGCCTCAGAAGGTTACTTGTATCCTTTGGACAGATGTTTCGTCTTTGTCACCAAGCCAACCATATATATTCCTTTCTCTGAGATTAGTAATGTCACCATGTCTAGAACGGGAGGAGGCGTGTCAGCTTCTAGAACCTTTGACCTTGAGATAAACGTCAGAGGATCCAATCAATCACATATCTTCGGAAGTATCGATAGAGAGGAACAAGAAACCATTGAAAATTACTGTGCTGAAAAGGGTATCAGAGTGAAGAACGAGGAGAAATTGGCGAAGGCCAGATTAGTGAAGGCCATCAACGAAGCAGAAGATGACGACGACGACGATGTCGACATGGGAAGTGCTGGAGAGGGAGAGGATGAAAGTGCCGACGACTCCTTCCAGTCTGGTTCCGACTCGGATGTAGCAGAAGAATTCGATTCTGCTGCGTCTGCCTCTGAGGCTTCTGATGCAGAGATGGGCGGGGACGATGATAGACCACCAAAGAAGAAGTCGAAGAACTAGAAGAATATACTAACTCAGTTAAAACATCGAAGGAGTCGATAGATAAGCCTTCTTGGTGAGTGGCCCATTGGACCAGGTCCACTAATAGTTTCCTTCTAAGGAAAGAATAACTGATATGAAGATTTATATATTTCGACTAGAACAGCCTGAGGTTCTACGTGCCTTGTAATATATACTCGATTTATACGTTAACTACATTTAGTACTAAATTTAGTTAAATATCTAGCTACTAATCTCCTCATGAGGTAAGTATCGCCGATCCTATTGGTGATATCTTAGCCATTTGAGAGAAAGGATCTGGTGTTTGAAAACCGAGGCGTTGACTACTTGTAGTTATAATTGTAAGTACATTGGTAATTTACTTGGAATTACCATGCTTATGCTCCATATAGAGTAGTTCAGGAGTGAGGGTCCTAATTCTTAGCACAAATTCAGTATGCACATGGAGCGTTTTCGCAGTGACCGCAGCACAGTTCTGTAGGCGACATACGCTGCGTCCAACGTGTACTTCTACACTAGGAAAAAGGCTAAATCAAATGACCACACGCATCAGCATCTGTTTTCTGACTGTCCGCCAGCCATTTTTCGTGGGACGACGTTTCTTGTCATCTTTTGTCGCAACCATTGCTATCGTTGTTTATACCATTTTACTGATAGCACCCACGCCCTTGGCCCCCGCGATCTAAAACCTCGCCAAACCAACAATGGTTTTATTGTGCGAAGGTTCATCCTATTCTTGAGCATGACTCAGGAAAAAGGTACTCATTGTCCCACCCTTTGTCTCCAAGCACATCATACATCATCCTGCTTGATCATCGCAGTCGCACCGACTCCAGAAAATTAACTATTTAGGTAAAGTAATTGATTTTATCGCTGGAACACTTTCTCGCGAATTGCCTAATGCGGTAATCCAGCATTAATTAGCCAGCTGCAAAATTATAATATACTTGATTGAGGTAAGAGATTCGTTATCAAGCTATGCAATGGTACAGCTCGGTAGTGGGACAGTGGTGTGTGACAGGTTCTTTGTGCATGTATTTTTAGAGTTGAGCTGAAGAAAAGAAACGCAGCTCTTGCAAATTTGGGTAATAACTGTGGAAGGAGCTAAACCAGCAGCAGAAAAGGAGAAGCTCCGTTATAAAACTACTTGCATTTCTACATTTTCGTTTCCCATCGTCAAGGGGTACAGAAGCACGACAAGTACCATCCCTTAAAATATTTGCTGTGTACTTTCATATAAATAACTTGACATGACAACAGTATTGGAGAATAATATTCCCAACCACTCTTTAGGAGACGAACTCGCTGACTATCTTATCTACGCAACCATCGCCAACCAGGAACCTCAAATCTTCGAAAGCATCAAACCCATTACTGCTCCCAAGAAGATGGCTGACATCCCTCAACGCTCGCCAGCGAGATTGACTGTCAGCAATGTCCGCAAGTTCGAGAGCTTCAAGTTCGAAACTATCAGAATAGACCCTTCTCAAGAAGACGTTCTGGACACCAGTTCCTTCGAGGAGACTCGCAGTACCGACCGTTCATCCATGTCAGATGTATCCATTTTCTCTGAACAGACAGCCAAGGGCAACGCTCCACACCGTGTCCTGTCTCCTAAATTAGATGACGACGAAATCGACTTCAGCGATATTGAGGATATCGACGAGCTTCTTGAAGAGATGGAGATAACTGAGGATGGAAAATCTAACATAATATGTCAAATAGACGATGTTATATCTATTGTAAAAGTCCACGCTGGTGCCGATGCTTACGTCGCCGCTACAAACCCTCGTGCGGTTGTCAAGCGTATTACCTTCGTTAAAGCAAAACAGTAAGCAGCTGAAAATCACATCATGAACTAGCAACATCCAAAACGGTTCCAGTTCTATTTGCTGTGCCCATTTTACACCTTCTGCACATACTGTTCATTCCGCTCAATAGTCTACAAAAATCCATGTCATATCTTTCATGTTATCGTGCCCACGGGTGTGATGAAACCCCCCAAATGTTCGCGACACCGTCCAGATACATTGTCCTATGATGTCCTTTCCATCATGGCACTTGCTGGAACCACAGAACCCCAAACTGCTCGTCTCCATAGGCCGTTTTCCAGGGTCCTTCTGGTTCGCACTGTACCATAGTACCGACCTTCTCCTAGAGAATGTGCTAGTTATAAAGCACATATCCCCCACAGCTTCACTCGTTTTACGCCCCACATACCCCCATCTTTACGATCATCCCAACACTTTCCATTCTTCTTCGTGCTAGATTTTTAGCTATTCCGATTTTCTAATTGCGGTCCTAATAAAGAGACCTCCTCTATATTATTATTACAAGTTATATATTTTTCCCAAACCTTTACTATACGTGAATTGTTCCGAAGCTGTAGCCCCACTGTCATGTGTGTAGTAGTCGGTAAAAGAATTGTGCTACATTGTACACACTCACATAGTGATTATGTTAACACTGTATATTATACTTAACTAGTAGTTACTCCCATACTACCATACTCACGTACTATTCAGTCACATACTATAGTACTCGTTGACATACACTCATACTCACATACTATTATACTATTATACTCTTATGATACTCTTATCCTTCTGCTCGCACATTGTACTCTGATCGCACATTGTTGTACCCTAATACTCATACTCACATACAAATGACTCGCATACTAACATACGATCATACACCAAAGTCGCACACTCTTATACTATGTATTCATAACTCAAATACACTCATACACTCATACACTCATTCATGTACTATTATAATTATACTTACACGTATTGATACCCTTGTAGTCTCTACTCATAGACTCTAATGCTTCATACTCACACCACGTCTCACATGCTCACACCACGTCTCACATACATACTCACTCACATTATACTCGTACACTCGTACAACGTTAATCACATACGCCTCCTCCACACATTCACCCTCTTCACACAAATACTCCGTTAAAAACTCCGTTCTCACACGAATATCCGCACTCTCACTAAATAATCACCCCCATACCTCCATACATTAGCCTCTTTTTATCATTTTGGACGTGGGGGATCCATGGAAAAGTAGTGTGGAAAGTATAAACGAAAATTGTACCGCACCCATTAAATATGTTAAATATGGGCTCAAATGCGCTTTGACATCTGGTGTAACAGCACCAGTTACAGCAAAGTATAAGAAGAAATTCCGTAGTCTGTCTTGGAAAATTGTACCGGTCACCGTGACAACTTTCGTTAGCGCCAGAACCCTTTTTTTATCCGTTAAGCGGCTCCTTCATGTCATTTCTCGTGAACTGGCCCGATCTTAACTACTAGAGGCGGGCATCGCATTACTACAGAATCCCGTTAAACCAAGATTTCCACTAGAAAAGCATATAGAACGTCGTTGGAACAGCTCATTCGTCTTGACACATTGTTCTGATCACACCACGAACTCATTTTCCTGAACTTTTCAGGCCCTTTCAGCACCATTTGACGTAGTACACGGATAATACCCGAAAAGGACATTTCCGTAACGAATCATGTCCGACTCTACACAACATCCTTTGGGATTGATCATATACGCTGCTGCAAAGCCTATCTTCAAGATCTACTTCATCATAGCATTAGGGTACTACCTTGCAAGGAGAAACATCCTAACTGTCACAACATGTCGTGATATAGCAGACACCATTGTAACGGCTATTATGCCCTGCTTGATTTTCGAAAATGTTGTCCAGAACTTGAAAAGTTCTGATATTAAGAACATTGGTATCATTTTCTTCACCGGATCGCTTTTGTTCGTATTTGGTGGACTCCTAGCCTGGGCCACATACGTAACAACGAAGGCTCCGAGACGTTGGTTGGGAGGTTTAATCTCTGTCGGACTTTTCCCCAACATTTCCGATTTGCCTATTGCATACTTACAGACCTTATCCAAGGGTGATGTTCTATTCACAGCCGATGAGGGTGCAAAAGGTGTAGCATACGTGTGTATCTTCTTGGCCTCCCAAGTTTTCTACCAATTCAGTTTGGGATTGTACAGATTGGTCGAAATGGACTTTAAAGAACAATTGCTTGAGAAGAAAGATGACGAAGAAGTAGGAAAATTTGAACAGGGAACCAGTGCTGAAAATTCACCAAATGTACCTGATACAGTGGCAACTGTCACGACCCCAAGGGTAGTCCACCCAAGGTTTCAAAGTGACAATGATGCTACTTCAGTTCTGAGTTGTGCCGTGTCTACCCATTCATCTGTTTCGGGTGGAAGCACTGACGAAAAAGAAAATAGACACACCTCCGGAAACCAACTGGAAACTAATGTCCAGCAAGAGGAAGACGAACAACACAATGAATTCCTTCGGGTGCGAGAATTGGAGAGACTCGCGTCTAATCCTAGATCGTTATCATCGAATTCAAGTTCTCCCTCCAGGAGATCGAGAAGGGACTCCAACGCCAGCTACAATCCATTACAGATGGTTCCATCCAGAACTGCGGAGCTCAGAAAGCAGAAGTCACAAGATATACGTGATGTCATTAACGAATACTCTGAATTCGAAGCATTGAGAAACAACGAAGTGAAAAGAAGTGTAACAGGAACTAGCGAGATTGGTACAGTTCCGCTTTCTCATATTGACGACCAATTGCATTCTTTCAAAAAGGAGCCGTTTTTAACGAGAGCTAAGACCCAAATCATTATAGTGTTGAAGAACTTTATTGCTCCCAACTCGTTATCCTTAATCATTTCCCTCGCTATTGCCATGGCACCACCACTTAAAGCATTGTTCGTACAGTCCAACCAAGTGCATATTCCTTCTGCACCGGATGGCCAACCGCCCTTGTCTTTTGTTATCGACCTTACTAGTTATATCGGAGCTGCATCGGTTCCATTGGGTTTACTCTTATTGGGCGCTACCATATCTCGTTTGGAAGTTAAGACAATGCCACCTGGTTTCTGGAAAACAGCGGTGATGATCACAGCCTCCAGATTGATTCTCATTCCAATGATTGGAGTGGGTATTACTACGGGATTCTACAAGGGAGGATGGTACGGTGACGATAAGCTCATACGGTTTGTCAGTGTGCTAGAGTTCGGATTGCCTAATGCAACTGCGCTAGTGTACTTCACAGCTTTCTACACCGATCCTACTTCTGAAGATCACTTACAAATGGACTGTTTGGCTATTTGCTTGATTTTCCAGTATTCCATTCTTTGTATTACGTTACCGTTTTTGATTACGTTCACATTGCGTATTTCGCTTGGAATGTAATCCTCCATCTGCATTTACAAAGGCATTTGCCTTTTTGGGCAACTGTGTTGCTTCGTCATCGTATTTTAACCTAATTCCTTACTCCAATCTGATACCTTGATCTCTTGTTTTCCATTTTGCATCTTCTGCTCTGACCTGCTTACAGAGCCAACATAGACCCTTTCATATATACTTGCACTTGTACTGTGTATCGCTGCACCTTCTCAATAGTGACCTAATAGAATCAAAGACATAAAGAAGCGAAGGATTAAGGTACGGCACTATACGCACTATTCAGAAAATACAGTAGACACAGAAGACACATTAAACACTGAACATAGTAGACTCCAAAGACATTAAACACAGCCCAACCGCTGCATACCGAACCTGTATCGCCCTAATTGTAATGTAGAGCTAAATTATAGTGTTGAAGTGGTGTTACCACCCCTTCCATAGCAAATAGCAATCACCATTGCTAACCGCAACCTTATACCTACAATGTACAATGACGTCACGTGAACCAATTTTCCACTTTCGTCTCTCGTCCCTTATAGTAGTTAAGACCACCTAACACTAGCAAGAGGTGAGACCTGAAATTCGTGACATTTATCATTTGAACATTGCTTTGTGCCCAGTGTTGCTACTTTGCTGCTTTGGAACCATCGCCAATTGAGTATATAATTGTTTTGAAATAACAATTGATACGCGTGAAAAAGGTACCAGTGTTACGTATAGTATAACTTCTAGTGCCCTCCCTTAAGTAACCCTCACAATGGCTTTATACTACAATCTTGTGTTCTTGTTGTTGGCCACCGAGATGGCCTTTTTCGCCATCTTGTCGTTGCCCTTCCCAAGAGCACTCAGAAGACGGGTATTGACCGTCGCCTCGGCCCCGTTCAAGAACGAGCAGTTCCAAATAGCCATCAAATGTATATTGGCGTTTGTGCTCGTCTTATTCATCGACTCGGTCAACAGAGTCTACACCGTAACCTCCGAGTTGCACTCCAGTACTAATGGCCCTACTGGAAATATCGGCGCCGGAATCCTCAATGACAGATCCGAGATACAAGCCAGAAGATTCTATGCTCAAAGAAACATGTATCTCTGTGGTTTCACCTTGTTCTTGACCTTGATCTTGACCAGAACTTACTCCTTAGTAGCCGAATTGATTGCTACTAAAGACAAATTGGACGCTTGCAAGGCCAATGACGCATCCAAGTCATCCACCGACTCCGCTGATGTGGCCAAGTTGAAGAAGGAATTGGCCGCTAAGGAGGAAGATTTGGAGATCTTGAAGAGCCAAGCCAAGACTTTGAGAAAGGACTACAATAATGTCTCTGCCAGCGCCACTGGAACCTCTAGAAAGAATTAAAAGTATGATCTGATCGAAATACAGACTGATCGTATTGCCATCATAAGAGAAAACCCCAGGTCCTCTGTCATCTCATGGACTTTCATGATATATATGGTAATTTGAATCTAGGATCTCGCCTCGTTTATATAATGTAATTAGCTGAACGCCTGTAAAGGTGTTTGAATTGAATATTCGTTTTCCGGATTGTCAATCTAGTTGAATCGTAATATATATGTATTTACTGTTATGTTACATTTTGTTTCCCAATGCTTACTGCACGTAGTCTATAGAAAGTCCTAATTACCTTCATATGAGTTACTCTTGTGCTTAGGAGTGAATACGAAGTCTGGACCTGCCTTACCCAAAAACATTTCAGTGATCTTGATCCAGTCTTTGTAGTCAGTGGATCCAAGCAAGGTCTCCATCTCATTTCTTCCCTTCCATTGTGGAGGTCTCTCGTTGATCTTTGGTGGAAGTCTCTCCAAAATTCCAATTGGAATGTATCTGTGTGTGAAACTCAAGAATTCACACATAAATCTCCTAGCCAAGCCAACACCGTACTCATCAGTTCCCCAATGCTCTAAAGCAAAGTCTGTGAATTTATGCAAGATATCTAATCTCTCTGTAGCAGACTTATCCAAGTACTGTTGAGCTTCTACCTCTTCAAAGATCCATGGCTTGATCAATGCACCTCTGGCAACCATAACGGAGTCAATTCCGTCCTTGTTAACAGCATTATACCAGTCAATATGCGAGTATACATCACCATTTCCAACGAAACACGTTCTTTGGGTGTCACTCAGCTCCTTGTCTTCTTCTTTCTTATCGTTCCATGTCTTGACGGTTTGACCCACTTCAGCGATGTAATTCCAATCCGCTTCTCTGGTGTAACGTTGTTGTCTAGAACGACCATGCAAAGTGATGGCTGCAACATCGTTCTCTGCTAACAAACGTTCCACTAAAGTTTTGGCGGTGTTTTTGTTGTCTCTAGTTCCAGTTCTGATCTTGACGGTAACTGGGATATCTCCAGAACTAGCATTCATAGACTTTACAATTCTCAATAATCTAGCTGGTTGATCCAACAAAGCAGAACCCTGACCTTGACGGTACAAAAGATCAATAGGACAACCACAGTTCAAATTGAGTTCAGAAATATGGCTTGTCTCCTTGTACAATATTTCAGCTACCTTAGCAGCAGCCCAGTGTTTAGAAGTAGCGATTTGAACACCGAAACCAGGATATTCGCTTCTGTGAGCCTTTGGAAGTGCCCATTCAGAGTTAGTGGCTTGAAGTAATGGGACAGAAAGTGCCATCTCAGAGTAAGTGACATCCGCTCCCAAAATCTTCATGAGCCTTCTGTAAGGTAAATTACCCACTGTGGTCAATGGAGAGACAATCTTAGCATTTCTAAAGTCTAATCTCTTCTTCTCGGCGATTTTGAATGGAGCCTCAACAAAAGTTGCTTCGTTGTCTTTTCTCTTTTGTTGAGCATTGGCAATGTTCTCGTCACTTTGGACAGTTGTGTCGATGTATTCTATCACCTTGGAAGCGACTTCAAATTCATACTGCTTCTTTCTCAATTTTCCTCTGGCTTCATGAGAAACTACATTGACTTCATAGTTCAATTCTTCCTTGCTCTTCTCTGTTCTTGCTAAATCCTTGATCAATTTGCGGGTTTCTTTATCGTAGTGAGACTGCAACCATCTACATTTCAAACCAGCTGGACAGTATCCAAGAGCCTTGAAGACAGGACAAATTCCTTCATTGTCTTCTGGTTTAGATGCAAGATATTCCTCAACATTGTGAGTACTACGACATTGCTCTGGTCCGTAAGAGCATACCTTGGGATTTTCTGGGTCCAACAAACTAGTACATAATCTGATTTCCTCTTTCTTCTGTTTCAAGTCTCTATTCTTGTTTTGGCCTCTCTTCTTTCTTCTTCCACCACCACTTCCTTTTTCTGCTTCTGCTCTTTCACCACCTTCAGCTCCATCATCATCATACTGAATTTCGACTTTCAGGGAGCTCTCAACAATAAACTCTGGCTTAATGGCAGCCATTCCTTTAGCGAAATGATCTACTCTCTTTTGCACTGGCTCCACCGGCTCCAACTGGATTTTTTTGGCCTCAGAGGACTCCAAAGGTTCGCTCGTTCTCTTCTCTTGTGCGGAGGTCATCTTGGATAGTATTGGATGCGCAGAACGGTCTATATTATCCACAAAAATAGAAAACTAGCAAGCACAACCATATCAATGCTGTTCCAGAGAATCTGAAAAAATAGTACGAACTTATTTTGCAATAATGAGCGCGGCACGGGTCTTTATGCCAGATCAAGACATAGTATAATACAGAAAATTACACCACAATGGTGTTTAATCTTCAGAAAAATCGATAAATATTTCCACTCTATAACTCACCATACCATTCAATCTATTTTGTTTCGAATAATAGTCATTTCCAACCAATATTTCATCAGTCTTTAATCCTCTTAAACCATTCCATCACATCGAATCTCATCTCCAATATTTTTTGTGTGCAGTCTCTGAAATTTATTTGGAGTGAAAAATAGAGAGATGAACAGTTGTAAGATGTTATGGTATACTTCGTTTAACTAGGCAAAGAAAGAAGTAAAAAGCATCATGGTTGAGCCTATTGACAAGAGAAGAAAGCTTTCAGAAGAGCCGAAGTCTCTCAAGACGAAGACTCCTCGTGCTTCTAAAATTTTCAGTCCCTTTAGAGTGCTTGGTAATGTTTCCAATGAGACTCCATTTGCCATAGGTACTTTGGGATCCACCTTTTACATCGTCACGTCCGTAGGAAGATCGTTCCAGATCTACGACGCCGCTACCTTGCATTTGTTGTTTGTTTCCCAGTCGCAAACTCCTTCCAAGATCACCTGTTTGGCTGCCCACAGTCACTTCGTATTCGCTGGCTACTCCAACAAGATCGGAATCTACAAGAGAGGTCGTTTGGAGCATCTTTTGGAAACTCCAACCTCCGAGAGCATTACCCACATTTTGCCTTTTGGTGAATATTTGGTAGCAACAGCATCTGATGGTGAAGTCTTTGTTTTCAAGAAGCCTTCTGGCGAGAAAATTGCATCCGAGTTGTATACCACCTTGAAAGGCATTAACACTGCTATTGACGGATCAATTGTTGGTTTGATTCACCCACCAACATACTTGAATAAAATTGTAGTAGCCACCACTAGTGGTTTAGTCCTTTTCAATATCCGTACCGGTAAATTGTTATTCAGATCCCCTGCTCAGCAGTTTACTGAGACAATTTCTTGTGTAGAAGCTGCCCCAGTGTTGGATATTATTGCAGTTGGTACTACTACTGGAGGCGTTTACTTATACAATTTGAAAAAGGGAAAGGTATTAGGCAAAAAAATTGTTGCTGCTCCAGAAGAGTCATCCGCCAAGGTTGTTTCGTTATCTTTCAGAACAGATGGTTCTCCCCATTTAGTTGCTGGTTTGAGTACCGGTGATTTGTTTTTCTACGACTTGGCTCAACAGGCTAGAGTCCACATATTGAGAAACGCTCACAAGGAAATTCACGGTGGTGTGGCGAGTGCTAAGTTCTTGAACGGACAGCCAATTGTTGTCACAAATGGTGGAGACAACCACTTGAAGGAATACGTTTTCGATCCAACGTTGTCTACTTCTAACTCTTCTATAGTGTCTCCTCCTCGTCATTTAAGATCCAGAGGTGGTCACTCTGCCCCTCCTGTGGCAATCGAGTTCCCGGATGAAGAAAAATCTCATTTCGTTTATAGTGCTTCCAGAGACAAATCTTTCTGGGCTTTCTCTTTGAGGAAGGATGCACAAGCGCAAGAAATGTCCCAAAGAATTCCAAAGTCCAAGAATGGAAAGAGGCAAGCTGGTCCAGTTCAATCAATGAGAGAGAAATTCCCTGAGATCATCGCCATTGCATCATCACAAGCTCGTGAGGGTGACTGGGAGAACGTGTTAACTGCCCACAAGGATGAACCATTTGCTAGAACTTGGGATTCCAGAAACAAAAGAGTCGGTAGATTCAACTTGAACACTATTGACAATGGAATGGTCAAGTCTGTCTGCATCTCTCAATGTGGTAACTTCGGTTTAGTTGGCTCTGCCCAAGGCGGAATTGGTGTCTATAACCTCCAGTCTGGTACACTTCGTAAGAGATATGTTTTGCACAAGAAAGCTGTAACTGGTGTAGCTATTGATGGAATGAACAGAAAGATGGTTAGTTGTGGATTGGACGGTATTATTGGTTTCTACGACTTCACCCAATCGAAATACTTGGGCAAATTACAATTAGATGCCCCAGTCACTTCTATGGTGTACCATAAATCGTCAGATTTGATTGCATGTGCTTTAGATGACTTGAGTATTGTCATTGTTGATGTCACTACTCAGAAGGTTGTTAGAGTATTGATCGGACATACCAATCGTATTACTAGCCTAGACTTTTCTCCAGATGGAAGATGGATTGTATCTGTTAGTTTGGATGCAACTTTAAGAACTTGGGATTTGCCAACCGGAGGATGCATTGACGGTGTTAGATTGCCTGTGGTTGCTACAGGTGTTAAGTTCTCTCCAATTGGTGACATGTTAGCTACCACTCACGTTTCTGGTAACGGAATTTCCTTGTGGACCAATAGAGCTCAATTCAAGCCTATCTCAACAAGACATGTCGAGGAGGAGGACTTTTCAACCATTCTTTTGCCAAGTGCTTCTGGTGATGGGGGTTCTACTCTCTTGGACGGCGCTTTGGAAGAAGAAGACGACGATGACGAAACCATTCTTGCCCAGTCTTACTCAACCTTGGACCAAATTGATGAGTCTTTGGTTACGTTATCTTTGGGTTCTAGAAGTAAGTACAGCAACTTGATTCACTTAGATGTGATTAAGCAGCGTAACAAGCCTAAGGAAGCACCAAAGAAGCCTGAAAACACGCCCTTCTTTTTGACCTTGGGTGGTGAGGCTGTTGGAGACAGAGCCTCCGTCGCAGAAGGTAAAGACGCTGAGTCGTCTAAGCAAGTCACTGAGGAGACTGAAGGTTTACGCAGCTTGAAGAACGGCGAAAGCCATGACTTTGAGTCCAGGTTCACCAAATTATTAAGACAGGGATCCGATGCCTCAGATTACTCTGAGTTCTTGAAATACTTGATCAGTGCTTCTCCAGCCGTCATAGATTTGGAAGTCAGATCGTTGAACTCTTTCCCTCCGTTGAATGAAATGGCCAATTTTGTTGAGGCTCTTAACCAGGGACTTCGTGCCAACACTGACTTCGAGTTGTTCCAGGCCATCTTTTCCATGTACTTGAAGAACCACGGCGATGTCATCCACAACAACGCTGACGAGTCTGCATTGAATGAGGCTCTTGAGGAGTGGAGTGAATTGAACGGCGAGAGGGAACAGAAGATGGACGAGTTGGTCAAGTACTGTTCCGGAGTGATCAGTTTCTTGAGCAGTGTCTAAGCTGCAAGTAAGTACATATAGAAGAAATCACATATGTATATACATATACATATATATATAATCATACTCCTAATCAAAAATGCATTGTTCCAAATCAAAAATGCATTGATTTCCTTTATCTTGATTCTAGTTGGGATTGGGATTGTTGACAAGCAACCCAGTGTGTCAGAGTGTAGAAGCATGAACTGGTATCTTTGTAAGATGTACACTGTTGCAATGTATGGACGTAACTCCACATTTTTTGCAGCAATTCTTCATACAGCCAACAGCCAATGAATCACACTTAAGAAGTGGAGTATCCTTTGTTTATTTAAACCACCGACCCCATAACTCTTAACGGGTCTCCGACGTTGCCTGTGCCTATCACCCTTCTCAAACCTTCTGCTAACCGTTTTCATTCTAATACTGTATGTCTCAATAAACAGACTACATAATAAACAGACTATATAAATGTACAAGGAGCGCGTACATCAATATATATAGAGGCTCAAATACATAGACACAATTATATAGACGCACATATATAAACACACACATAAACACACATAAACACACATGTACAAATATAAACACATACACATACAAATAATATCGACAAACATGTAAAGTGCATATTCAAACAGTCTTTCCAGAGGCCTATTGAGATGTTCTCGCAGTATACGATTTTGCAGTCCTGGTTTCGCAGTGAGAAAAGACAATTGATAAAACGCAGGTTAGTTTCTTATTAGACGTATGCTTAGTATATAGACAGCCAACCATAGATTATAGACTACCCATCAGGATTACATACTACCTCTCCACGGCAGCCGGATATGAACATAGATATCATAGAACCGTTCAATCGGATTCACATATCGTCCAACTTGAAGGTTTCGGCAGTCCACACCCACAACAGCAAGTTATATGTCGGGTTCTCAAATGGAGACCTCTACATCTATAACACGCTAGGGAAGCAAAAGGAGGAAACAGTCCTCGCCAATTCCAGCAAGTTGAAGAACTTGAAGTCGTTCAATGACATCAAGACGTTGTTTAATGACAACGACACGCTGGGCGGCGTAGAATTGGACTCGTCATTCACTAATTTAACAAAAGACCTCTCCTCAATTGACAGAATTACATCCTTGCCAGTATCCAATGACACCAATAAGACAGTGGTGGTAATAGCAACGTCAGAGTCTCTTAAGATCTACGAAATAATAGGAAGTCACATAAACCTCATCCAGGAACTCGAAGATACTCGGAGCGTGGGCGATTATTTATATACTGAGTTTGACGATAGACGATTGTTCGTGGTGGGCACAAAGAAGAAGTTGATAACCTACAAGATCATTAACAAGACAAGAAACATCCTAGTATTCTCCAAGATAAAAGAAATTGTCTTAAAGGACAAGGTGCGGAGCATAGCATTGGTTCCTAAACAAACGTCATCATCCACCCTCTCCGAGTCATATGAGAATAAGAAGCAACTTTTAGTTGGTTCTGCTAGTGACTTCGTTCTAGTCGACATAGAAAACGACTTTAGTATCATTAACTTGGCTGAAGATGATGCAACCTTGTACAATTTCAACCATTCAACATCATTCAGCTATTTTGGACTTTCGTCTTCTGGCCCAGCAATTCGTACCATAGCATTAACTGAGGAAAGAATGCTCCTCATTAAAGATACTCAATGTGTGGACTATAGTTCTCGCCCCGGTTCCACCACAATCACACTATCACCGATAAAGTTGCCGGTAGCCCCCATTCACATATCCTTCATCAATCCCATGTATCTATTAGTTGTATACAGCAAGCGAATTGAAATAGTAGACTACGAAAGTGGAGATCTGATTCAAAAATTCCAGCACCAGATCAATTCCCACCAGATATTCGTTAGTTATGAAGGAAGCTCCATCTACTTGGCGTCGGGATGTGACATTCTACAATTCAATGTTTTAGGCTTTCAAAAGCAAATTGACCAGTACTTAAGCATAAGTGGAAAAGGCTCTACGTCGGGTAACATCAAAGACCCTCATAATGATTTAAAGATTATTGGATTGGAGAAAGCCATCTCTCTAGTTTCGAAATTGGACAATAAAAACGGCTTTTTTGAACGCTCAGCAGTATCCAATGAAAAGAATAAATGCTTGATATTAAGAGGTTTATATAAGTCGAAGGCAGTCAGGCTATTCGAATCGTACTCAAAGTACCATGAAGCACTTGTGGAGATTTGCTCCGATTGGTTGATAGCGTATCCCGATGTTTTAGAATTATTTCCTGACTACTTGAATGGTGGAACTTCGGTTAACACCGGAGCCCAAGAAGGTGACGACGACGATAATAGGAGTATAAGGTCATTTTCACATAATGTTATTAAGCGAATTTCACTCGACGATGTCCAGACTAGTAGGTTGTCTGGTACTACGGAATCTGGTACTGAAAATGAATTAAGTGAGAGACAGACAGCCAGTGGCAAGTCAAATACCAGCCCCCAAAAATTCCCCAACAAGTTAGTGGGTTATGCAAAATCTCAAAATATGAGAAAGTTTTCAAAAGCAGTCAGTAATTTAATTATATATTTGACTGACCAAAGAAGAATTCATCTTACTTTCCTAAACGATGAGAGTTCGTCTATTCACTGGAAGGGCATAGAAATCACCCCGTTTGACTTATATCCTGAAGCAACCAAGGAGACATTAAGATCTACCCTATTGAAAGCAGCGACAGCAATCGATACATCGTTGTTTCTTTGCTATTTTCACACGAGGCCGATGCTTTTGGGTCCGTTATTAAGACTTCCTAGTAACCACTGTGACGCAAATGTAGTTAATGAGTGCCTACTGAGCAATCTGCATAACCACGCTCAACAGAGACAATATCAGCAACCTAATTTCATAAAAGAATTGCTTGACTTCTACTACAGTAGGGGACTCCATAAGGATGCATTGGAGATGTTATACAAATTGTCTCATAATGATGAAGAAGCCGAGAGACACTCAAATGAAGATGATAACGCGTATGATGACTTCTTAAAGGGTCCTGACTTAACCATACAATATCTAAATAAGTTGACCAATGACGAATTGGATTTATTGTTCCAATTCTCATATTGGGTGATTATGGAGGAAACTGACGAGGCCAAGACATTGAAGAAAACCGAGTTAATATTCATGACTGACTCTTATGAATGTGAAAGTTATGATAACTTCAAGGTTTTGAACTTTTTCACTCAGGTTCTAAAGAAGGACGAATACGGCATAAGATATTTGGAATGGTTGCTACTCGAGAGCGATTTGCCAGAAATCCTTTCAAAAAAGAAGGCTCTTCCAAAGTTTCACACGAAGCTCTGTCTTCTCTATCTTAAGAAATTGAAAGAAGTTCAGGATGGTTACTCTTTGGATGACTTTTGCAAGCTTCTGTATTATACCAAATTGTACAATTTTCTTGAAACAACAAAGCTTTACGAACCCTGGACAGTTTTGAAGAGCATTCCAACTTCTGAAGACAAATTCTTGAGATTCACAATCTTCATTTACAAGCGATTAGGTGAGCACGATAAGTCTATCGATGTTTTGTTCAACCAGCTCAATGACTTGGATGGAGCGATCCAGTATAGCTGTGATATTTACCAGATGCCCCACAGTAAGAAGGTTGGTGAAAACTTGTTGCATAAACTTTTGGAGGACTTGCTTATGAACTATCTCGAGAATATGAGTCTAATCGAACGACTTTTGACGTCGCAGGGTTCTAAAATGTCGATTTTGAGGGTTATGACTGCATTGCCCAACTCATTTCCTTTGCACAGACTTGCATGTTTCCTTACGGACCACTTACGAAACTCCCAGGAAACACTCCATGACGCCAGGATATCGTCCCAGCTCTACAAGGTGGGAAGCGTCAAGTTGCAGGACAAAATCTTGGAGATCGAGTCGCAAGCGTATTCGATTTCCTCCAGCAAGCAGCTCTGTTCGATCTGCAACAAGCGGCTCGGCTACAGCGTGTTCAGTGTAGGCAAGGACAACCAGATCGTGCATTTTGGCTGTGCGCAAAGGCTGACCAACGCCCCTGCCACTGCCTCCTCCTAGGCCCTATATTCCATCTAACATTAATGAAAGACCCCACAGACTCCTTCCTCCTTCCTCCTTCCTCCTAGTCAGACCCACAGACTCCATTTTCCTCCTAGTCCGCTAGACCCCATACTAACCAACCAGCCACAAAACACTTCAAAATACTTCACCACTGCATTTTGCAGCCCTCTCGTATTCGCATTTTTTCCCTCCACCCCACGAACATCACACCTCCTGCAGGCACCCCCTCTACTTGCGCTGACGTAAGCCTCGCAAACTTCAATTTCAGGATGTCCATTCCGAGACGAATAACAACGGTGAAAAAAGCGGATTGCTTTAGGTGGCATACACATTGTTTAGGAACGGTAGTTTTCTTGTCAACAACGTCAGCAGGTCAGAACCAAGACGGGACGATTCCAGTGTTTGGTGAGCAATTGACTAACTCATTCCAGGAGAAGAAGTGTCAAGCGACTGCTGGTTACCCCACCTATCTACCCGTGCCACACATCCCCTGGCTCGCATAGCTAACAAGAAAAACCGAAATGTCGTCTTCGCATGATAACCCTTCATCGTCGGGAAGCGGAGGAATCCGATTACCACCGATCTCGTTTCTATCGGGACACTCCAGTGGTAACAAGCTCCCATCGGCATCGAACTTGGGCATCGCCAGTTTTTTGAATAACCCGAGTCCACCCAAGCTCGGCCCGAGTGAAGAGGACCAGGAAAGGAAAAGAGTCAAGCTTGAACAGGAACAACAGCAACCAGGACATCAGGGACCACAACAGATACAGCCGCAACAGCATCAATTGCAAGGACCTCAACAGCATCAGCAACCTCAACCTCAACCTCAACCCCAGCCGCAACAACAGTACCCTCAGTATTTACCCCACGGTTACATAAACACCTATGGACCACCACAAGCCCCTCCATCTATGACTTTCACTCATCTCCATGCTGAGCAGCAGCAACAACAACAACAACAACAACACCAGATACTCCCTCCACAACAGCAAGTCTCACAATCGCCAACTACGGAAAAGGCCATCACTCAATCGCCCCCAGTACAGAAAGAGGCCCAAACCACTCAACTGCCAGATTCTCTCACCCTCCAACAAAACCAAACCCAACCGCACCAACACCACCACCGTCATCACCATCCACATAACCCACATCATCACCATCATCACCACCACGTTCATCACGCTCATCACTCTTCAGGCGAAACTGCTAGTATTCCACACATCCACTCGGGCAACCATATCCATCTCTTGTCTCCGAGTAGCCAAGTGAAGGCAGAAAAGGCGGAGAAAGCCGAAAAAAGCATTGTAGAAGAGAAGACCAAACTGAAATCACCAATTGGTGTCCCTAAAGAATCTGTTGCAGAAAAGAAGGAACAAGCAGTTGCTGTCATTGAGCAGTCTGCTGAAACGCACAAACAAAAAGCAGCAGATCAATTGGCTCCAGTTCAGAAAAATCGCAGAAAGATTATAAAAAGACCATTCGTTCCTCCTGTGGTTTTGAATGTAGGGCCTATATTAGAGCTCATACAGGAATCTTTTCCCGAAAGACACTTTTTGGGAACTATTATTTATAACCCCTCTACAACTTGGTCTAATTTGCAAACCTTCAATCTATATGGATTGAAAAAAGAACACAAGGAGAGATTCAATGAGTTGAAAGAAGAGTTTGAAGCAAGATGCAGTGATCCTTATTTCAGAAAAAAGTATATTCCCAGCATCCCTCCCTTGTCCAATGAATACATAAACAGCGTGGTTGAAGTGAAGATACCATATCAACATATAGAAAAGTTCAGACATGAGTTCGATAGTAGTGTTGTTTTGAAGAGAGAAGTCTGGGGTGGAGCCAGCGGAGTCTATACTGATGACTCTGACATCCTCACAGTTTTGGCACATCAAGGATTTTTCCGTAATTCTATCAACTTGAGACAATGGAATCCAAAATGGGAAGCCAGCGATATCATTAAGCCATTGAAGAGTATTGTCAATGAGGAAAATAATGTGGTAACGAAGATTACGAAGGAAAATTCAGATCTGGAATTGTACAATGATCAAGAATCAAATGAAGAGATTCTTGGGGATTTATCTGTTGAAGTATTATTATTGCCTCCTTTACCTGAATATCACGGCTACTATGCTAATGGTATCAATGCTAGATCATGGATTTCTAGCAACAAACACAATGGATTGTCAATTGCAATCTACAACGTAAAGTGGGAAAGCTCTGGCGCTCATGCCAGAGACAAATCGGTTTTTAAAAAGTATGAGATGGAATTGAGGCAAGACTCCGTCGATAATGATGAGGTTTTGGTGGGCAGGCAAGGCTGGAGTTTTGACTACGCATGCTATAAGCATTTAAGAGAGCAATTTGCGTCGTTGGAAGAGAAAGGCAAGGGTAAAGACATCAGAGCTCGCCAGGAACCTGCCACTGCACCTGCGGCATAAATAGAAAACTTGCAGAGACATCATAGCACTATTCTGTAATAAATGTATCATCCGAATTAACTATGAACAGTAGTTTTTTTCAGTAAAAGTGATTATGCACAATCCACGCTAAACTCAGCTCGTTTGCTCTTTTTGTCAGAACACTACAGCACGGCGTCTGTCGTAAGTTTCCACCTTTTACCTAGCACCACTCTTCCCGGTTGCTCGATTGCAAAATTATTGTCATCCGACTCGTAAACCAAGGAAATTAAATAAACGACCTGAGGTCAGGTCCTATGTGGGGCTCGTAATGTTCATTATGAGGATAGAATGTACCATCTAAAATCACCGCCTCACTTCTGATAAAGACTGCAAAATAATATTAGTAAATATTAGTAGATAAATCTTGGAGTGAGAAAATATGCACCACCGTCTCCTGATTGGCTTCGTGCTCGTAACTCCAACTATTCTCGGGCCTTTGTCTAAAACGGCATATACATAGAGGACATAGAAATATAGAGATATTGGACATATTGTTGTTTTGGTGGGTTTCCGTACATTACCGTAGAACACTTCGTTTACTTTGGTAGTAGGTACGGTTGCAATTTTTCTCTGCAACGGTGTCTCGCATTTACAGGTTATGTACCATGGGTGAGAACAAGCTTCCGAGAGGGCCATCATCCGCAGCACTCCGAAAGCAACCGTAGCGGGATGCTTTACCAGATTTCTTGCCATTCACGAGTCCACCCGCTCCTGAACACCCCCACCACCCACCAACATGCCCCCGACTCGCTAGTCCACCATTTTCCCGTTTTCTTGCGGAGACTGTGTTTCTCCACTCCAATCCCCACCACAACCTCCACCCACACTGCCATCGCACATCGTATGTTCCCATTTGACACACCTGCAGACATCATCCCGCATACGCTCGAACATCTCTTCCCTAATTACTGTTTATTGCTTTTTTTCTTGTCGTCTTGGTGCTAATCTAATAGCGCTAACCTGGTGAGTATTTCTGGGCCTGTGTTGGCTACTGCAGTGTTCGGATTACAGTTGTTCCAGAAACTCTCTGTTCTTAGTACTGTTCTTTTTTGCGTCTTCTGTAGCGTGCTGGACCGGAGTATTTTCTTAGCCCAGCTAGCAGTGATCGCCTGCGTACAAATCGAACCCAATAGCAGGTCACACTCGTCACCACCACAAATAGAAGTCTGAAACTGACTCGGGCGTTAAACGGAGTCCACCGGGATCTCAGAGTATTCTGTTGTTAAGCGTTAAGTGTGTGATCGTAGCACAGTAATAACTACGGTTCTTCCACGAAATCTCTGCTCTATCCACGGAAGCAGCGACGTCGGACTTGGCATGCTGACTGCAGACCACCACAAGAAATTTCACTACTAGTATACCAACGAGTCTCTAGAACCCATCTGCATCGGACTTTTTCACTGAGCTCCTCCCGTTAGTCAGTACGACAAGAAGAGAGTAAGAGTATAACATTTATATCCTCGTACCACCATCAAGTCCTCGCTCCCACCAAAAGTCAGGGTTTGCTCGGGCTGTCGTATCCATATTTGCATCAAGACACTAATCAAGTCTTCCCTTTGTACCTCCAGTTGTGTACCAGCTGAAAAGTAGTCATATACACCAAGGAATACTGCGACTGATGATTTATGACCCCACATCATCCAACCAATCGACCTCAACCACCACTAGACAACACTCGTTACGAAACTCGGCATCCGTCCCAGACATACGAAACACCCCCAAGCGGAAGTCTCCCTTGAGGAAAGAAGTTTCCACCAAGAATTTAAGATCCAAGTCAGGGAAGAAAGTAGGTTTCTTCAAGAAGGTATCCATAGAGTTTAACCTCTTCTTGCTCAGAATCAAGACCATCTCAGAAGAGGTCTTCACTACGGACGAACTAGTGGACGACTTCTTTATCGACCAAGACCACGAAGAAACCCTAGAAAAGTTGATGAAGAACAACCGTGGATACACATCAGCAGAAGAAGCGTTCTTGCACGATTTCAAGAAGTTCAAGACTTTGGACAAAATGGCAGATTACCACCAACTTCAGAGTAGAAATGAAGAAGTGAAGTCTTCTACTACCTTTGTATCCGATACCCCGCCTAATAAAATGAGTTACACATTGCAGGATTTCATACGGCAAAGTTCTGGTAACAGCACTGTGACCAGTGACAACAACATGGGCGGTGTACACGTTAAGAAATCGGCTACTGGAATCCTTGCAGAAGATGACGAAACAGATCACAGCGATGATGGTGATCTCAGTAACGAGTTCAATGAAATCTCATTCCATGACATCGATTTATATAAATTGAGACAAGAGTTCGAGAACCACGCCAAAAGAGAGGCTACATCTACGGATAGTGGCTCCTCTAAATCTACCTTGCATAACAGTCAGCAGAATAATATAGGTACTTCCTTGTGGGAGTACCGTAGAGCCAAATGGCTAGTTGATATTGATCCTGAGAGGACAGAGCAAAGGCTTCTGGACCTGTCGATCGAGCATATTCCTAAGGACTCCTACGTCAAAATCTACAATAATTTAGTGGAGAAGGGACGTTCCTTAAAGAACGAAAAACGCATCAACCTCAGGGACTTGATGAAAATCATCAACTCGGGGTGGATTGCCGAGGATAAGTGGGAGAGAGCGGCAAAAGGGTTGCCATAATAACGTACATATTAGCATTGGTTTGGGATTCTCTCACTACGGCGATCCATTTATTGTAGCTTTACGAAAGAAAGTACTCTAATATTAATATAATTTTCTGGTCGTAAGTCATTACTGTTGTAGTTGTAGCTGTTGATATTTCTGTTGTAGTCGTAAATGATTTGGTGTGTCATCAGCTCGTTCGCGTAGACCTCTATTTGTTGTTCTTGACCAACTTTAAGGTGTGCTCTAGGATCCGAAGATCCTGGTCAATAAGCTCGGATCGTGACTGTAGTCTATCCAAGAGATTGGTTTTATCCTCTCGATTGTTTCCCAAGGTGGCATAACATTCATCTATAAGGGTACGCAATTTTTTCTTAGACTTCAAGAGCAGATCGAAGTTGATCGCTATATCGTGGTTGAGCTGTTTATCGATCTCATCGTTGAGTTGGTGAATAGTGGTTATTTTGTCTATAAGCGAAGAAGTGTTCTTGCCATTTGTTGAGTTTGACTTGATGAGTGCTTGTACGCTGTTTGCTAGTTGTTTTGAGTAGGCTGCCGATTGTTTTAACTGGTCTGCTTGATTCTGCTTTGCCTGCTGGATCAAGTCCGTATGTGTAGTCGGAGGCATTGTCAATACTATATTTGTTGTATCTGTTCGTATTTGAATTCGTATGTCAACTATGATTTCTCTGAACTATACAACCATTCATTATCCAATGTAAAATGCTTAAATCGGCTTCCTTCAATTCAACGGTTGATTTCGTCAATTTTGATTTCGTCAATTTCTGTTCTCTGATTATTACACAGAATAGCCTCTTTCCAACGTTGTCCACTCCAAGCTTAAGAAAGACCATCCACCTACTACACTACAACACACTGTATCTCTTCAGATCAATGGAGATAAAGATTGTGCAGTCCTGCTTATTCACGTGCTCACAACTCCGTTCCTTAGTTACCATATCTACATAGTTAACAGTTAACAGTAGTTAACAGACGCAGTGTATAGATACGGTACTAGTTATTGCTATAGCATAGTTTATGTATTACTTCTATGACATCTCCGTTTCCATAGTATGATATGACCAGTGCAACCCAATACCTTTCACGGGATTCGTTGTTTGTCAAGCTCCCATCGATCCATGAACACTCCGATGTAACGCTTCCTCAATTGGTGTTGACAGTCCGCCAAGCGTCTGTTAACCAATACGAGCAATTGCTAGACCAGACCTACTATTTGATCAAACACGACGACTTGGAACTCGCCCAAGTGCTCAAGTTGTGGCAGATCAGACTCATTCTCCATTTGTTCAATAACCAATTGGCTTTTGCTAAGAAGGAAGCAATCAACTTGAATAATGCTTTGTATCTTCATGAGAATAATAACGTCGTTCCACCACTACCACCACCGCCTCCTCCACCACAGGGAGCGGGCCTGATAGCAGCGGGGGCATCGTCTTCTTCTCTTTCGACATCTAATTCTGTATCGAGCTCGAATTCGACTGCCCCTTCGCCTATTTTGACGCCTATCTACCCCTTGCCAAAGAACAATCAGTCGCTTATAGACTATGACCTCTTGGTATTATTGCTTAGACTCAAGTCATTGCCCAATTTGAACCTTATCAATGAAATCTACAAATTGAACTACCAATTGAGGTTGAAAAGCTCCCAGGACTTGAAGACCAAGTTGATAAACCTTAGTTACGATGTTATAGTGGTCATGATTGTTACAAAGAACTATCTCTCACTTTTAAACTATGTGGTGAACATACGGGAGGAGTTGCTACTCTTAACCTCGAGAGACGAGATCTATGACCAGTATTTGTCTAATGTCACGGTGCTTTTGATCATTGTAGAAACAATTATACTCACCAACAAGGAGAGGATATCTGCGGGTATCCCCGTCACTGACCTTATCACCGAAAAGTATTCTGTTGCATATGAAAAGGACGTTAATTCGTTCACGAGAAACTCATTGATATATATTATTCAGTCCATTGAGCCTACAGTGTCCGTTCCAATAACTGCAAGCTCAACTCCAAAGGAAGCTAGCAATTTCGATAAACAGGAACTAAGTCTACAAGACATTATTGAATTAGTACACAAAAATGGTTTAACTTCACGGATCATCTGCTCGACAATGGGCTTGTGGGACTTATCAAACATATTTCACTACTTCAAATTGATCGAAGGAGACGATCTGAAATTACAGTTTATTAACGAGAAAGAGCCTGGGGTAGAAACAGAAGATGAGCTAGAGCAAATGAACGCTGAGAAGCTCATCGATTTAGTTTACGCTGAAGTTGCAGACAATTGGTATAAGTATACGTACAAGATATACGGTTTGGAATAGTTCAGCATTACAGTTAAACCTTCATATTTATTAGTACTGAAGCATTCAATTCAAGAAGCCAACGAAAAGCATTTGAGACGGATTCCAGAATTCATCAGACGTAGCTTATCAGTTTATTGTAAGTGAGAGAAATACCTAATAGATTGTAGTAAGGCTTTCTATCAGACACGCTGTTGCAGCCAAATGATATATGGTAGTAACCGCCGCCCAATACCAATGTCATTAGGGCTTAACCCTTTGCTCTCATTTTTACACGTGATATGTATCTCCTGTATACATTGATATACACCCTACACGCACTCCATCTCATTCTCAAAGGTCATGTGATCTTCTTTTTTCGTCCGCGCCCAAGTGCCAAACTCTTAACTATGGAGAACTCTTTCCAGCTTCACTGTGCGAAAGCTCCACTGTGGGTAGGAAAATTTTTTTCAGGTTTAATATACTTTTCAATATTTCATTCTACTAGTTTACAGTGTTTGTATATACCTTTAATCATCAACTATCAAAATGGCTTTACAAGACGTCGTTACTCGTGAATACACCATCAACTTGCACAAGAGAGTATGTAGAGAGAGCCGTCTCGAGAGAGAAACAGCGGAGTGCAGTGGATATGAATAGATGGAAATAGTCAAAATGTGAACGAAGAGCAGAGAGCAGAGGCTTGTTAAATGAAACAACTCATAAATTACCTATCGAAAAGAAGAACGAAAAAGTGAATAATGAATATTGTAGGAACAGAAAGGTCTTATTGAACCATAAGGTCAAATTTCCACGATGATCAGGAATTTTTCAATCACCAGTATGTGAAACCCCCACCCATTCAACAACAACAACAACAACAATACAGTAAAACTAATTCCTATCATTATTTCCTTGAAATTATTATCCAGCATTTTCCAAAAAGCTATCATTCCAGAGAAGTCTTTGCTATTCTTCAATTTCGTTCAATTAACTATGGAACCACTATTTCACGTTCTGCTTAGCGTAAAAACCAAGTACATTTTACTAACAATATTCTAGTTACACGGTGTCAGCTTCAAGAAGAGAGCTCCAAAGGCTGTCAAGGAGATCAAGAAGTTCGCTACTTTGCACATGGGTACCACCGATGTCAGATTAGACCCAAAGTTGAACGTCGTTTTGTGGAAGAGAGGTGTCCAAGGTGTTGAGCACAGATTAAGATTAAGAATCTCCAGAAAGAGAAACGATGAGGAGGATGCTAAGGAGAAGTTGTTCGCTTTCGTTGAACCAGTCGCCGTTCCAACCGCCAAGGGTTTACAAACTGTTGTTGTTGACGAAGATGAAGCTTAAATTTGATTAAACCTATATTAATAACAATTAATCTACGTATAAAAATGATAAGTTAGTTTTCATATATAAGTTTGTATAATAAATTCATAATCATGGTATAAATTTGCATTGTAGAAATGGTAGAGTCGATCGAAAGATAGATTTCAAATCAAAGGTAGCTCTGTTCTAGTAGGTCACTTATGATCGACCTTGTTATCATCACTCAATACAATTCAATTCTGGATTCTACATTCTCCATTCTACATACTACATGTTCATTCTAATTACCTCCTTTCTGGTCTTCTTACGTTCTACAAATACATGGCGTCAATCGACAATTTCTATGAGGAATCTGTCCGTCTATTATAGTAATATAGCTAGCTATTCAGATATCTATGTTTTAGTTAGTAACTAGTTGAATTTCATGCTTGAATTCATATCTGTTATCCTCTTCTAAAATCAGTGTAACTATGACAAATAATACCAGATCATTGCAGTAAAGCCGTGGATTACCAAAACGGTAAAGACTTCAAGAAAAGCTCTATAGTTGGTATAAAAAGAAAAAAATTATCATCATATAAAGAAGGATATCAAGAAACAAAATAGAAATGAATTCACATACATTTTCCTGGTTGAGTTGACTAGTCAAAGTCACCCATATTCACCACTCTTATCGTACAACCTGCTGTGAATAGTGTGTTTACTACTGCAATATATTCGGCTTGGTGTAAAATCTGTCTCAAAATTTTCTCTGCTGATGAAGGAAGGAAGTCCGGGTAATGGTGGTTATTTTGCAGCTTCCAGAGAGTATAGAGACAGAGGGCATTTCTGCTGGACTGGGTGTAAGATGAATTGAGTGTTGAGAGCAATTCTTATAGTGGGAAATCCCCTAATAGGTAGCTTATTGGTTGATGTTGGAGTTTACTTTATTTAAATTTGAAAGATTCATTTTTGGCGTAATGACAGTTGCTGAAATACCCATTTTTATAGAAATTGACAGTGTATCTGACGGTATGTAGTGTCAAGATGTACAAAAATGCAATTATTGATTGAGAACATGACCCGCCCAACGCATGAATCCCGTAGCCACCCATGAAAAACCATACTTTCCATTACATGCTGCTACATGCCAATCCCGACACATCAATGCCATTGGTGAAAAAAGAACTGCAAAATTCGGTGAGATAATAATACTGGCACCGAACACACACGAACAGGTGACTTGGATCCCACAGCACATTTTATTCAACGGAACAACCAATAACCGGCCCAACACATTATTAAGCTCATTTCAAGACCACCTCCATCCTAGACTAACAACCATCTACTCACTTTGCTCACCACTTGCTCTACCTTATGGTCATCTATTGGTCTTTTGTGTAGCTCTCTCCCACAAGACTCTCTCTGTCCCCCACAAATCGCACTTCTTCCGAGGCACTTCGAAAAAGCCGACGCACTCCAGAATTTCCAGTGCTGCTTGAACATGCTAGTCCGTAGTTCGTTGTGTGAAATATCTCGTCTATATAGCTTTGCTTGTCTTCTGTAGTAGTGCAATCTGTATTTGCCACACGGTATCGACAGAATACAAAAGCTGATAAGATCGTTGCTGAAAACCATAATTAAATGCCGTCGGTCGTCTCTACAAGTGATAAGCTTGTTCACTCTGCGTCAGTCACTACGGTGGCCGATGTCTCGATAGTCAATGACCCCGACTTGATGAAATACGATGTTTTGGAAGTCTCCCTCGACTTGTTCAACAAGCTCTTTCCAGACGCCGCCTCGGATATCCCCGATACTAATCCCACCAACGACAGGTTCGTGTTGATTAAGTTATTAGGCTCTCCAGACTACTTCATCTCGTTCAAAATCTACAAGATCACCAGCATCAACCACAGCCAGCCAAACTTGATTCGGTTCATAAATAACTCTTACTTAACTAGATTCAAAAGCGACAAACTCACGTTAAACACGGCAGCAATCCAATCTATAGATATTCGTGACATTCCAACCTTGAGCCAGATCTTTGTCTCGGCACCCCACGAGATCTACACCCTTCTCGCTAACAAAACACAAAGTGACATTAAGTACCAGTTCTTGAATAAGTTCTTGCAGTACAATGGCAATGTTGTGAACGACAATGAATACATTCGTCTCATTAACGGAAGAATCAGGCTTTGCGAACCAGTTTCTCAAGGCTTGGTGGATAATAATACCAATATTATCTTGATTAACCAAAAAAACGAAAGAGTAAACGAAGGGGAAAGCCAAGAGGATATAGACCTTGCATATGGGGTTGATGACGAAGAGTTCTTTGATGATATTGATAGCAGCAGCTTGGATTTATCAACATATTTAACATCAAAGTTAAAATTTACCAAAAAAGAGGCTTCTCTGACTTCTCGTAAATTCAGTGTTCAGCCATTGCCAGAGAAATTAGCTGTTGACAGCCTTCCTATAGAGTGGGCCAAAGAAGATCCAGAATTATTTGTATTTATCAATTCCCCTGACTTCATTAAGTTGGGGTACCCAGTTTTCAACGGTGATTTGATCAAATTGAAATACGGTGCCACGGACTCTATCATTGTCCGTATCTTCACTTTCACTGAACCAAATCTGACATTCAAAGAGGGTACCGTATATTTCTCCCCAATCCTTTTGATAAATTTGGAATTACAGGACACGTCCAGAGTATCATTTCTGCCAGTGGATTCTCAGGATGGCTTATTCTCAAGCTTGATCCCAATTGCTGACTCTGTAACCATATCAAGAGTCAGCTCGCAAATCACGATGGATAAAACTTTCCAGCGTACATTCTTCTCGAGTTTAAAGACCACATTGAGTAATCAGTTTAAGTGTGTCAAACAGGGTGATTTCTTCCCCGTTACCATCGACTCTGTCTTATCAAAAACCATTTTTGATCATGCAAATGAAGATACAGAGAACGCCAACGAAGAAGAAAACAATGGAGATGTGTTAGATGTCATTCCAGAAGGTGATCCAGACTCTGTAGCTTGGTTCAAGATCGTTGAAGTGAAAGGAAACAACGAAATTGGTACAGACCAGTTCATTATCGACCCAACCAAAACACTCTTGGTTTCCTCCGGTGTGGAATTTGTGAAGTTACCAAAGAATGACTTCTACCACTGGTATGACTACATCAATTTGCCTCCAGTATTCAACTTCATGGACAAACCTGATTTCAAATATGCCAAAGAGTTTAGGAAGATCTTAACAACTTGCATGTCTTCAAAGATTGCGTTGAAAACTACAGTATTATTAAACTCTATGAGTAGAGGAATAGGTAAAACCACGTTGGTGAGAAATGCCAGCCTTGAACTTGGATTAAATCTTATTGAATTAGATTGTTTTGAATTATTAAATCCAGGTCAAGAATTGAAGACTATTGGTTTATTCAGTGGTAAAATAGACAAGCTTATTGCCAACGCACCTGGAAACTCGTCAGCTTTCCATTTGATCTATTTGAAACACATTGAAAATTTGTGTCCTCTGACTGATGAAAATGACCAGAACTCCAGTGTTTTCACCTCGTTATCCTTGAAGATTATTCAGACATTGAACGAATATTTAACGAACTATCCAAAATTGGTGATTGTCATGAGTTGTAATGACTATGATAAATTAAACGATAATTTAAAATCTTTAATCAAGTTTACCATTGACTTCACTGTGCCAAACGAGACCGAAAGATTAGAGATCTTTAGGTTCTTGATCAATAATGAGAAAAAGAACATTCGTGGAAGTCATAAGGAACTGGACGATATTAACTCATTCCCGTTTATTATCAGAAAAGATATCAACTTCAAAATTTTGGCATTGCAGTCTGCTGGTTTGACTCCTAGAGATTTGATCTCCATTATCAAGAAGTCAAAGAAATTGGCATTGAAGAGATTGGGCAAGCTCTCCCGTGAAGTTAAGATCCCAATTTCGAAATTAATCAGAATTGGAAATGGAGGATTGATCAACTGGTTGCCAGAGGACTTTAATCTGGCCATTAATGAAGCACGTAACCAATTCAGTGATTCCATCGGAGCCCCAAGAATTCCTAATGTCAAATGGGAGGATATTGGAGGCTTGGATTTAGTAAAGGATGAAATCTTGGATACTATTGATATGCCGTTGAAGCATCCTGAGTTATTCAACAACGGCTTGAAGAAGAGAAGTGGTATTTTATTCTATGGTCCTCCTGGTACTGGTAAGACATTATTAGCGAAGGCAATTGCTACTAACTTCTCCTTGAATTTCTTCTCTGTGAAGGGTCCAGAATTGTTAAATATGTACATTGGTGAGTCTGAAGCCAATGTTCGTCGTGTTTTCCAGAGAGCTAGAGATGCTAAGCCATGTGTTATCTTTTTCGATGAGTTGGATTCGGTCGCCCCTAAGAGAGGTAATCAAGGTGATTCTGGTGGTGTTATGGATAGAATCGTTTCCCAATTGTTGGCCGAATTGGATGGTATGAGCAGCGAAGGTGGAGATGGTGTATTCGTCGTTGGAGCTACCAACAGACCAGATTTGTTAGACGAAGCTCTTTTGAGACCTGGTAGATTCGATAAGATGTTGTACCTTGGAATTTCTGATACCGATGAGAAGCAAACCAAGATCTTGGAAGCTTTGACCAGAAAGTTCAAGTTGCATGATGATGTCGATTTGGTGAAGATTGCAGAGAATTGTTCATTTACCTTTACCGGTGCAGATTTCTATGCCTTGTGCTCGGACTCTATGTTGAATGCTATGACTAGAGTTGCCAACGAGGTTGATGCTAAAATCAAGCAATTCAACCAAGATCTCGCAAGTCAAGGTAAAGCAGAAGTCTCTACTAGATGGTGGTTTGACAATGCCGCTACTGATGAAGATGTGAATGTTTTAGTCCGAATGCAAGATTTTGAAAAGGCACAACGTGAATTAAACCCATCAGTCAGTGCCGAGGAGTTAGAGCATTACTTGAGAGTCAGAGAGAATTTTGAAGGAGGCAAGGAGAAAGCGAAGAATCAACAACAGCCAGCCGTGCCACGTATTACAGAAGAAGACTTGAATGGTATTGCTGAGAATGGATTCACAATCGACTTCTCTAACCCGGAAGGCGTGCCAAATGGCTATGGTGGTTCAAATGGTGCACCAATAAATGGAGAAAGCAACGGACATTAAAAAGTATATTTATTAAATGTGTATGTATATACAAGAAAAATAATGTAACTATAGTACAAATGATTCGTTTCTATGTTTTTTATCGTGAGTTTTGGATATTTACCATCGTGAAGCAATCTAAATTCTATTGCAGATCTGCATTGATCTTGACCGACTACCGCTCATTTTTGAATATGTAACTGTTATCTAGCACCTCCTTAGCTTGGTTGATTTTCTGAGAGATGTACTGGCTACCATTTTTATCCGGATGGTTGAGAATCATTAACTTTCTATACCGATCTCGAAGCATCTTCTTGTTGAAATTCATTATATCGTCACCCTCTATTCCGAGAACAAGTAATGCTTCCTGTTCAGTCATGGGCTCCTTAAAAGGCGCATTCGGGTAGTGGCTCCGTATGAACCGAATGTGGCTGAAGTTAGGATCTGTTTTATCTAACGTGGCGTCGCTTTCGCTGTTCGTGAGTTTTATGTTATTGAGAGAGGCTATCATTTGAGGAGTGAGAAGTATGAACTTGCGGTACGCCGCTATAGTTGACTTGGTGGTTAATGCTACTATTGTGGCGCCTATGCCCACTATTATAGGCAAAACCATGGTTCAACACGACACCCTTCGGAAATATTAGCAGCCATTCAGTGGTATACTCCATTATGTAGAACTATCATAGAGACGGTTAGTAGTAGATATTGCACCTTACTGAGGTTAAAGTGCAAACCCATGTTTGGTTAAAGTGCAAAACCATGTTTGCAGATAAGAGGACCCAAATTACATCTTAGATTCAGTGAGATTTGCTGAGAGTCTCAGTGCCTTTTTTGTTAGCAGAAGGAAACAGTGAGAAAAAGAACAGTGAGAAACAGAACAGTGAAGAAATCTGAAGCTGCGAAAGAACAATAGGGTAGCATATCTCTAGGGTTAAGTGTATCTGCCGTTCGCCACTTAAATCTTGCATTTATACTCTTTCATTCGTTTTCCATAATAGTCTATATGTGGGATTCCCCTTCATTATGTGGCCAATACGGCGATTTAACGGTCAGAACTTGGAACTACTGGTGTGGTTACTAGGCAACTGAAGAACGCATCCTGCCAGAAGAAAAATCCAATGAAGCCTTTCTCGGAATTTCTTTGGCGGTATTGCCGCATTGGGCAATTGCAAATTCCGCTATCAGCTATGGAACAAGAGGTACAGAGAATATATAAAACAGTTCAAGATGAACTTCTGCTCAAGCGCTGTCTCCTTCTAGGTACATTGAATATAGATCTTTAAGAAACCCCAGAAATGAGGGTATCAAACGCTTTTTTGAACCTTTCGTTAGTGTCTCCATTGCTAGTGTCGCAGGCGTTTGCTGATTTGCACCCGTTATCATGGACCAGCGACGAATTGATCAATGATTCCGTCGATGGAAAATCGGCTTCTCTCGAGGAAATGTGGGGCGACTTGTGGCCATTTCAAGGAATAAATACTTTTGCCCATCTCGAGCATCACAAGTGTATACTTGACCCAGAAACTACCTACGATGTAGCGCTTATTGGTGTGCCTTTTGATACTGCTGTGTCTTATAGACCAGGTGCTAGATTTGGACCTCGTGCAATTAGAGCTGCATCTCAAAGACAGACATCCTTAAGAGGATATAATCAAAGAGCAAACTTCAATCCTTACAAATCTTGGGCAAAAATCGTTGACTGTGGGGATTTGCCAATTACCCCAATGGATAACTCCATTGCTTTTACTCAAATGACCAAAGGATTCGAAGAATTACTCTTGAGACGTAACAGCTCCACTTCTAACAAAATTCCTCCAAGATATGTTGCCTTAGGAGGAGACCACTCTGTGTTGCTTCCACACTTAAGAGCATTACATGAAGTCTATGGCCGTATAAATATAATACATTTCGACGCTCATTTGGACACTTGGGCTCCTGACAAGTATCCTTCCTTTTGGCATTCAGACCAATCTGAAATTAACCATGGTTCTATGCTCTGGAAAGCCCACCATGAAGGCTTGACTTCCCACACAAATATTCATGCTGGTTTGAGAACCAAATTGTCGGGATTAGAAGACTACGAGGATGATGACTCTCAACACTTTGTCAGAATAGATGCTGATGACATTTGGCTCAAGGGAGCACAATATGTTGTTCAGAAAATCTTGGATATTATTCCAGCTGATACGCCTACCTATATTTCTGTAGACGTTGATGTTCTTGATCCTGGTTTCACTAGTGGAACTGGAACCCAAGAACCTGGTGGATGGCTACCGCGAGAACTCCTTCATGTTCTCAGAAGTATTGAAAACTTGACTATTGTAGGTGGAGACGTCGTAGAAGTTTCTCCAGCTTTCGATACTGCTGAAATCACATCTACTAACGGTGCTCAAATTGCTTACGAAATTATTACTAGTATGGTTAAAAAGGGACCTCTTGATCCTAAGTTAGTGAGAGGAGATGCTGAAGAATTGGTTAAGATTACCCATGCAAATGATCTTGTGGATGAAAGAAAGGAATTGAACGACCTTCAAAAGACGAAGAAGACTCTCAAACAGAAGATAAAAGAATTGGACGACCTCAAGGTAGAACTTGAAGCTGAGCTTCTCGCCTTGAGAAAACTTCAGGCACAATAATATATATAGACACTTATGAACCTTAATATTAACTTATAAATGAAATGAATTTGAAATCAGTAATTCTGTTGCATCCATATGTTTAAACAAAGTAAAGATAAGCATGCTAGAATATAAATATACAAAATATACAGAACTTGAACATTATCAACCTTAACTGACTCATTCTTTCATTCGTCAACTTCTTAAGAATGCTATGCCAATTTCCATGAGTATGGACTATTCTCTACAGCCAAATATTGAAAAGTGTATATATTGTTTTTAAACAAAGGTACGAAGTAATTTTAATTCCACGCATGCAAACGTTCAAATGCAAGTTATGAAGCTAGACCAATTGACTTTCACTCCATGAACAAGTGTATTAATTTAGTTGCTTGCGAATATGAATCATAAGAATTAAGTCGATGGTATAGTAATTATTGCCAACGCATCTCTATTGGTTGTCGGTTGGTTAGAGGCAAAATAAAAACCTGAATTATATGAATATCAGAAAGATAAATAAACGATGAGGAGAACTGGATTTTATGGGATTGACTGCTTAAACAAGCAAAGCCATACCGGCAACAAGAGCACCAGCAACACCGTAACTAAGACCGTTGGAAACACCACCGTTAGCAGTAGAAACAGAACCGTTAGTACCGTTGGTAGCGTTGGTAAGATCTCTCTCATTCAATTCAACGATTTCCTGGTGAGCAGCATCAGTTGGTTGAACGAAAACAGTGGTGGTCAAAGGTGGCTTGGTGTGGTCAAATCTACCCCATCTGTGAGTACCAGTTTGAGTGGTGTGGGTTCTTGGAGTGTGGTCGAATCTACCCCATCTGTGAGTACCAGTTTGAGTGGTGTG